>JAVLUZ010000157.1:1643798-1846044 GCA_036768485.1 Mermis nigrescens | reverse complement strand
ACTTAGTCTTATGATGTTATCGGCAAAAGAATATGAAAGTTATCAAATTTCTGATTGAACAGTGGCCCTTAGCGTAAGTGCAAGTCAGGTAGGAATGGCTGATTATCAGCACACGAAATTCTTCTTTTTCCAATTATAACTCCTGCATTAGACATGGGAGATTATTTAAATTTTAACACATTGTTACTGTAAGCCGTTTTGTGCCATTGGTAAAAAATAAAAATATTGCTAAACCACTTCTTGAGCAACGGATCATTAAGTAAATACTACTATGACACATGACTGGATACACTCAAAAACCTTTCTATGTTCTAGGGCATTCATTATAGGAAATTAACACAATTTTACTGCACCTCACCATATACAGCGCATAATAAGAGAACAACAACCAATTTCTCGAAGCATGACTATCAAGAAGTGTCTTATTTTTTAGCTTGCTCAGTTGTAAATCTGAAGATAATTAATTCTGATGGGATTTCACTTTGCCCCAATTACATCTGTAGTTTACCTACTCACCATGTAGGTATGGATTAATTTGTTGTAAATGTAAGCATGTGCTAATGTCAGTTTCTTTGCATAAGAAGAATTAAAATAAAATTTTTCAAAGCAAAGGAAGATAGCAAGTTGATTAAGTTCAAGCTTTTAGAAGGGCCATACTGTAAGTAAACATTTTTGAAGCAATATCTACTTTGTATTGAGGAGTGCAAAAGACGCAAGCTTGGCTTTAGAGAACTCAGCTTATGGACTCATATGAAAGATTACTCAAACAGTGACAAATGTACATATATAATCTTGCTTTGGATTACTGGGACATAGATACTATCATTCGAAGCTATTCCATAAAAAGTTGAGTTAGGATCAGGAATGGACTATGAGGACTTAATATCATGCGACAAATTGTTACAACAAATTCAAATATCAAAACAGTCACTGTGCAGCAGAACATCATCAATTTCTTCAGACTCTAATTCAAGGTTTGGGTCAGCCATAAATTCATCCTCTGGGCATTCATCAGTCACATCTTGCGCTGCTCCCTCTGATTCTCGTTTTCTGGCTTCACGCGACCGAAAATTTGCTATTTGTTGCCATGTAAGATATTCTGATGAGCTAAACTGTGGCAAGCTTCGCATTTCTTTCGCCACATCTTGCAGGTCATATTTCTGGCGATTCTGCACACCATAGTCAAATTTCTGGATAAGGAATCGGCGCTGCTTTTCAGAAAAAGCTTTGCATATTCTGCGCTGCCATAAGGCCCACCCCGCTTCTAAATGATCAATATTATTGTCGGTGGAATATGTTTGCCATTGATTTTGCAAAACTTCATTTAAGCTAGCTAGCCTAGGTGTCAAGTGCCGTTGCTCTATTGTATTAACATATGTTGTTACTGCTGCATCACGTAAAGTTTGCCTCTCGGGTTGATATTGATGGAATCCTAGATCTAGATGGTCATCCAGTTCTTGCAAGCTTGGATAAGACTTCAAGCATCCGCTTACAGGGCACAAGAAAAGATTCGCACCTGTATCATGGGCATTGTCAGAAGTACTATTGGCTCTTGTTGAAAGTTCCTGACTTCTCTTGTCTTGTATAGGTATCCACAGATTGGACAATGAAATCTGACTCTGCAATCTACTCTGGTGGAAAATTAAAATTGGGGTAAATGTACATTTTCCATGCTTGCCTTTACAGGAATTTTTAGGAATTAGCATTCCTGAGCCAATACTATAAGCCTTCCAGGCTATGATTTGACCATCCTCAAATTTGAAATTATTTAGAAAGTTAATGCTCTGTATCTGTGCCAAATTTGACTTAGATTTTGCTAGTGATCCATATAAGACTGACGTTCCTTTTATACCATCATAGGCAGAGATACCGTGGACAAATCCAGCTGGAGTAGAACATTTGTGATTCTCATCAATATAAAGCTTCACTTTTCGCTTTATTGCACCAGCCATTCTGTCACAATCGCCTTTTCCTGACTGTGGATCGCTGAAATCCCACTGTTTTATATTGATGTGCAGGTTTGAAGCAATTTCATTCATGGATTATAAATGGACTTGCGTGAAGACTCATTGCTCTAAAAGTGGTCCTTTAATTTTTTTTATTTTTTGCCAAATACATGTTGCATCTAAATGCCACATTATGTCAGAATTTTGAGAATCACCCGCATCTAGTATAGAAGTTATAGTACAAAATGTGAAATTTTTTAGTGCACAAAGTCAAACTTTTTCATATTTAGTCTTACATAATCCCTGAACCTGTCAATTTTGTGGACTTATCAGAGCAGCGACTAATAGAGAAAATCTCGCTCTTTCATTTAAAAAAAATTTGACCCTGATATCTTGCGTTGTTAGAGAAATTATAGTCATAAAAGTAATTCTACCTTTTTTGACAAAAAGTGTCGATGTTTCAAACTTTGAGGTTGATGTTCCAAGTGTAAAATGGTTTTGTACAAAACGCTTTGCACCATGTTGTTGCTTAAAATTAAAAACTGTACAACATACGTTAAAATAAGGATAGGTTATTTTTTGACTGTCCGCCGCCGGGGTGAACGTTACAGAAATTGACTCATAAAAGCTTTTACCATTAATTCAATATTATTTGAGACAAAGCTTTTCTGGATCAGTGATGCAACTCGAGAAGCTTTAGACGCAGTGTTTACACAATGAATGCTAGAAGATAAATCATCACTAATGTACACTCCCAAATCCGGTTTGGGGAATATTTGCCCCCAACATTTCGCCCCTGACTTTCCGCCCCCGACATTTCGCTCCCGACACTTTGCCCCTAGGTAAGTTTCGCCCCCGAAACTTTCCTTCTTTAACATTTCGCCTCTCGGATGTTCCGCCCCCAAACATTTCGCCCGTCGGATGTTTCGCCCCCAAGTGAGCTGTAAAATAAATGGGAGTATGCATTATACATGGACAACCTCAAAATTCGGGAGGACACAATGTCAGCTTTTCATCTTTTTTGTTTTCAATCTTTTTTGAAATAAACTAAGAAGAATTTTTATTTTTTTCATTTTCAATCTTGATGAGTTTTCAATATTTTAGTTTTTCATTTTTGAATTTCTTTAAACAGTCTGAAATTCGAGAGGACACAATGTCCGCTTTTCTTCTTTTTTCAATCTTTTTCGAAATAAACTAAAAAGACTTTTTAATTTTTTCATTTTCAGTCTTGATAAGTTTCCAATATTTTCGTTTTTCATTTTTAGATTTCTTCAAAACAGTCTAAACGCGTCCTTTACAGGTTGAACGTTTTTCACAAACCCAAATGGCGTGAATATCATCCGCCGTTCGTTTGGAGAATACGTAAATGTAGTTTTCGTAGACTAGCTTCCTCTTTCGAAATGACTGAATCCATTAAGCAAATCTTACATAAACTAACTGACTTACTGCCATTTGGTCCTCTATATATAGTTTTTGAATGACCTAGTAAACGTGTGGTCTCAAACAAAAGGTCCTGGGATGAAAATATTACTACAAAGACAAGTAATTATGTGAGGTCAAGCCTAAATCTCCGCCAGTTTTTATCAAATTGTAAAAATAGTAGCTGCGACCGGGACTCGAACCCGGGACCACGGTTAACCGGACAAAAAAATTAGGTCTTTGCTTGCCGACCGAGATAAATTATAATTAGGTACATAAAAAGTATGCTTACGAAGGTCAAGCGAATCCCTGGGAATGTAATGGCAGATAAAAAAATTAGTGCAATCAAAATTGCAGAGACAAGTTGATTGGTACAGTATAACGAGATATTTATTGGGTGCAAAACATACGAGGGGCGGAATGTTTGGGGGCGAAACATCCGAGGGGCAAAATGTATGGGGGCGAAATATCCGAGGGGCGAAATGTCTGGGGGCGAAAGTTCTGGGGGCAAAACGTACCTGGGAGCACACCTGGGCGTGAAGGGGGGGGGTTTGGGGGTATGCACCCCCCAGAAACCGAAATACCCCCCCCAGAAATCAAAATACCCCCCCAGAATTCAATTTTTGAAAATTTTTTTCGTCTTTTTCGCAATTTTTTGATGCCAATGGATAGTGCTTGATGAGAAACGTCGAAAAATGGTGTTTTTATCGCCATACCACCATTTTTAAGGCCATTTTTCGACCTTCAAAAAATCTTGCACCCCCCCCCCCCAGAATTTTCTTGCTGCCCACGTATGCCTGGGAGCGAAATGTCGGGGGCGAAATATCGGGGGCGAAAAGTCGGGGGCGATATGTCGGGGGCGAATCTTCCGGATGCCCCAAATCCTTAATAGATCCTTCAGAAACAGCTATATCTTGAAAACCCAGGTTGCAGTTGTTTCTAGGATTTCCATACCCCAAATACAACGTTGCACATTTAAGTGTATTAGGCGATTAATTTTTTAAAGTGATTAATTGTTCGGCGATTAATTGTCCACGATTAATTGTGCGCGATTAATTGTTGGCTATTAATTGTCTGTATACCGATCTGCCATATCACCTGGCCGCCAAAACAGTTTTTCCACATTTCCTGTAATTTTTTTAAAGATTCTCAGTTTTAGCGACCCTGGACGACCGCCTGGCTCGCCCCAAGCATGCAAAGCGTACGGATTTTTTTAAATCAATTGGCCTCACTTTTCTATAAAGATGGAACGAGTCAGAAAAAGCAATTTTAACGTAGACTATGGAAAATATAAACTTACTGGGTGATACGATTCATATCATTCGGTTAGTCTTGTCCTTAGAACAACAAATGCATTAAATACAATGAATACTGCAATAATTGGATTTTTCTGCATAATGTGCCATCTACAAAATAAAAGATTTCTTGGTGTCATTCATTGCGTTTATTTTAGCTCCTCCCTTTCTCGCCGCAACTATTGGCAGAGGCACAAACGCATATGCTTCAGCTATTTTCGCTAGCTGCATTATTCCATGTCAATGTGGCGAAGGGCAACTTACTGTCACGTACGTGTACAGCTCTTTCATATTCGTACCTACTCGTACATGATCATTGGTGGGTATCACCAAAATTCTGAGGGGTGTGCAAGATTTTTTAAAGGTAAAAAATGGTCTTAAAAATGGTGATATGGCGAAAAAACGCAATTTTTAACGTTTCTAATCTAGCACCATCCATGGGCGTCAAAACATCGCGAAAAAAATTCCAAAAATTGAATTCTGGGGGTATTTCGGTTTTTCGGGGGTATTTGGTCTTGTAGGAGGTGTGTATACCCCAAACCCCCACGCCCACGTGTGTACTTGACCATAATCTAGATTTTTAGCTTTATTCGGGAAAATACGTAGGTATCTATAGTCTGTTCAATTTATTCGAGAGCTTTTTAGTAAATTTTTTAGGGCTACAGTAAGCGAAACAAGCCAATTTACTGTAATTTGGCAGATCAGCTCAGTGAGGGCGAGCGGCTGGAATTCTTCCATTTTTAATGCTCTAATCCGCCCATATAAATTCACTTAATTTAGGCATTTAATCAGTGCTGGGACATACGACAGTAAGTGCGCTAAATGAAAAGCTATCGGCTGAATTCGAACTGGGGTTGCTTCGACGACAAGCAGACGTTTTACCACTGAGCTATGCGGGAGTTCTCGGCGTTCCTTAACATCTTAGTCTATTGTGTTTAAAGTGTCAACTTAGGATTAGCTGAATGCGCGATTTTTATCTGTAAGTTGATTGATCTGCTGGAAGACGAGAATAAATTATGCCAAAAAATGTTATTGAAAAATTCTTCTTGGCTACGTAGCTACAGACAGTGAGACCTAGCGACTACAGCCCGGTTCAGAAGTAAAAGTCGGCGATATCGCCGATTTTTAGCGGCGATATCGCCGATTTTACCGAGTCGAGAAAGTCGGCGATATCGCCGACAATACATGGGAAAGTCGGCGATATCGCCGACAAAATCGGGAAAGTCGGCGATATCGCCGACGAAAGTCGGGAAAGTCGGCGATTTCGCCGACTGAAAATCGAGAAAATCGTAAAGAATCGGGGATATCGTCGACAAAAATCGGGAAAGTCGGCGAAATCGCCGACGAAAGTCGGGAAAGTCGGCGATATCGCCGACTGAAAATCGGGAAAATCGTAAGAATCGGGGATATCGCCGACTGAAATCGGGAAAGTCGCATAATATAAACATAAAAATATAGAAGAAATATATATACATATATATATATATATATATATATATATATATATATATATATATATATATATATATATATATATATATATATATATATATATATATATATATATATATATATATATATATATATATATATATATATATATATATATATATATATATATATATATATATATATATATATATATATATATACTAGCAAAGAAAAATGCTCCGATGGAACAAAAAAGATGAATATACTTGGAATTGTGGATTGTTATGGATGTAAAAGGAGGGGACTAGGATAAATCTACCTAAAGTCGGAAAATCTGCTAAAAATCACACTTTCTCTAAGCAACGCAAAAGATCGATGTATATTCTGCGGCCAACAGATTAAAATAAATATTCAACCATAACAATGATTGAAACAGCAGCACGTTAGCTATGCAGTAGCTATGGGAAATGATATTAAGTAAACTAACAGTCTTCCAAGCCAATTGAATGAAATAGCAAACATCGAAGACAATTGAAGACATGGTTGGTTTAAAACAGTAGGAAACGCGTAAGTTGACTTGAAACAGACTTAATGTAGATACACTAACATGCCCTAAACGATTGTGTGCACTAATCAATCGGCTCCTGCTTTGCTTGCTATAATGCTCATAAAATAAAACAACTTTAAATACAATACCTCTTAGTTTTCTATCAATCAGGTGCCAGCAATTTAAGAAAGTAACCTTGATAGATTTCGTTTATACTCTCTTATCTGAAACTTCGAACATTATTTAAAAAAGACACTTTTTTAGAGGCCGCAGAATATACATCGATTTTTTGCGTTGCTTAGAGAAAGTGTGATTTTTAGCAGATTTTCCGACTTTAGGTAGATTTATCCTAGTCCCCTCCTTTTACATCCATAATAATCCACAATTCCAAGTATATTCATCTTTTTTGTTCCATCGGAGCATTTTTCTTTGCTAGTACACTACTTTTAATTAGCGTGATTTCAGTACATCAGTCAGTAAACACAATCAGTAATATGCCACAATAATGACAACAGTCCAAGAACGCGGAAAACAATATTGTTCTTAACATCAGCATTATCCTTTTTAAACAAGACAACCTTATTGACACCATCCATTTTCAAATTAAAACTGCATTAAGTTATTTCTTCTTAATGTGCAGTTCACTTATAATCAAGCACAAAAATTTAACCAACGAATTCACATTGCAAATCCTCACTCAATCAATACACAAGCACAATGTGTTGTGACTTTTTGAAATTGAAAACACCCAATTTTCAATTTTCAAATTGAAAATTGGTCAATTTTCAAATTGAAAATTGAGTCAATTTTCAGATTGAAAATTGGGTGTTTGAATTTGCGATAAAGAAAATAATCAAAAGATAGTCACTTGGTTTATTTAAGCCGAGTAATAGAATAACGACCGTCCACCAATTCCAAACTAAACGCGACTAATCTGATCACTATGAAAAAGTTTTGAAAAATGAGCTTGCTAAGCGAGAGTTGTAAACCAAGAGAAACTTAAAGTTAAAACCTACCATTAAATTATTAAGAGAATCATAAAAGATTTTAAACTTCAAGAAAATGGAAAAGGCGGGATGTTGGTAAATTAGAAGGCAAAGTTTTTCGGCAAAAATTCAAAAACTTCACGCAAATATCAAATGTAAGGAACACTAACGCTTTGATTTGGTAGTAAAATAAATTTGTAGTATAGACTACATATTAACAACAAATGAATAGTGCAAACTTTACACAACTACTAGGTGTAGAGAATACTAACAGTTTACGGCTTATTAATGTACATGATTACAATAAAGCTGCATATCTTTGTCGACTTCTGTGCACAGTAGTGTGATTGCTGGTTCATTTTAAACCACTTTTGCAGGCAATTTACATCAATTAAACGATAGCTCTCCATGTGCAAGATTTTGTGAAACATATTATAAACACGGCTAAGAAAGATTTAACTTTAATGCAACCCATTTAAGACAAAATTACATCTCTTCAATGATCTAAGGACACTTGAACATAATTTTTAAATCACTTTAGATTACTTTTGAGGGTAAACAAACTCACTTAATTGATGTCTCACATATGAATCCTTGAAAATTTCTTGACTTCAGTTACAAAGTCTCTGCAAGTCTATCGAATTAAGGTTAACACGTAACATAAACTTTACACAAACACATAGCGTAAAGAATATTGTAGTCGGATTCGTAATTTTGATATTGCTCCGATATTTCTTTCAACATTTATGGGAAAATGAGTCTCCATAATGTTTTAAAGACAATAAACATTAGGTTTAAACCACTTTGCAATACTGCTGAGTGTAAGCAAGCGCGCCCAACTGACGTATATATTTCATTCCCTGTAAATTTTTATATCTCAGGAAAAAATTTCGGTTTTTGCAATGCTCTAGAACAAAGGCTAACATGCAGTGTAAAAAATTACTCGGATATTATGATCAACATTCATGAAAAAATTCTGTCTCTACAATGGTCTGAGGACATATAAACAATGAGTGTAAACTACTTTACATCACTGTTGGATGTAAACAAACGCGCCTACGTGACGTCTCACACTTGATCCTTTGAAAAGTTCTAGACTCCAAGAAAAAATTAGGTTTCTGGAATGCTCAAAAACGAAGATAAATACATATGTAGTGTAAACTTCATGTAAACACCTAGTATAAAGAAGATTTTAGTCAGATTCGTAATTTTTGATATTGTTCCGATATTACGATTAATATTTATGAAAAAATTAAGTCTACATAATGTTCTATAAGCAAACTAACAATTGGTGTAAACTACTTTACAACACCGTAGAGTGTAAACATATGCGCCAGACTGGCATATCAAATTTGGTTCCTGGTCCATTTCTAGACTTGATAAACGTGTCCCTGACTCGTAACCGGAGAAGCAGGCAGAAAAAACAAGACAGAAACGCATTTTAAACTCCAAATTTTTGACTGTACGCTCGCTAAATATTAATGCATAGGCAATTTGCTTTGACATGCACCCGATATAAAGCACTTTATTTTTATTCTATTAGACTTATCCCGACTTCTGGACGGAGAAAGTGGCGAACAAAAAACGCAACAAAAACGTATTTTCCATCATTTAGAACACTGTAAACTTTAAAATTCTGTACCGAACTCCCCATTGAGTTTAAAGAAATTCGGTTTGGTACAATTTGTAGCTTTTAAATCGTAGTACATTCCTGTGTGCCAAAATTCTGTTGCAAAAATTATTTGGCATGATTTATCAATCAAACTTCGGAAAAAAACGTGTTTTTTCGCCCATTTTTTACCTCTGATTTCGAACTTTACACCCCCATAAATAACTCAATATTGCGTTTTTTAAATGCGGTTTGCTGCGATGTTTAGCCCCTGTGAGGCACTTTATTAATGCTGTCTTCGATTTGCACTGACTCATAAGCGGAAAAATTTGGCAGAGAAATCTTAGTTAAAATCCGTTTTTTTACACCATCCACTAGAGTGTAAACTTTAAACCCCAGGATCTAACTCACCATAGAGCATAGAAAACTTTGCTTATATGCAGAATGTAGCCCTTGATCCGCTCTACATTTCTGTCAGAAAACATTTTAGAAACCTCATAATCGGAGTTAGTATCGGACATATGAAGGTTGTAAACTCGACCAAAAAGTGCTTTTTCACCCCCAGATTTTCGCACTCTTTACACTGCCGTTCGATAACTAATGCGAATTTCAAAAAACAAAAAAAGTGTCATCTGTAGAATTCATCCCTCTATTATCCTATCCTGTTCAATCCTTCGAGTCATCAATACTCAGTTGTCCACATGCCGCAGTAAAAAGTCCCAAAATTTGTCCTATGTTATAACGTTACACAAAAACTTTACACCTTCTTTACACAGTCAATTTTGAGTTTCAAGAAAAACAAAAAAACACGGGCAGCGAATTTTTTTATTATCTTTCTTTTAAAAAAAACCGCACCTTCCAGAAGTGTCCCGTTATAGCTGTAGGGGTGCACAGGTGTTGGGGGTACCCAAGTATATTATAGGTACGCGCTAACGCGCTACCTAAGATTGTTCCGCGATAGTTAAAGTCATGTTTACTTTATATCGAACTACTGCGGTGATTTCGCCTACACCATGTACGACTTGTGTAACTTGTTTAGGTAGTAAATTAAAACCATGACGTAAGAATGCTGACGTGGTCATCATGGTGACCTGTGAACCCGTATCTATGAGAGCAGGTACGTCAATGCCATGAACTTTAACGAGAATGGTGGGTAAATTTGTCCCAGCATGGCTTACAATAGGAATATTAGGATCTAAAGTCTTAGATGCAGGTAAATTGATGTTTTCATAAGTTGTGAGACGACGTTGTAAACGTTCATACTCTTTGAGAAATTCTTGCGACGCTGAATAGATTAGGACGCGCGCTAGATTCTGGCCCTTTCGCAGTAACCGTGTTTACATCATGAGGAGATGTAAGGGTTGGCTGCGGTGGGGGCTCATTCATGGTGGGTTGGTTATCCGCAGTGTATGTGACATAAGGAGCGATTAAAATTGTTGTCGTTGCAGTAGTTTGAATTATAGTATACACCACACTGTTCATTTGGGAATTGCACAAAAGGTGTATTTTGTGCATGGTTGATTATTATAACAATTATCGTAACGCGAATTTTGATAATTAGCACGCGAATTTTGGTAATAATCATTACGATTTTGCCTAAAATTCGATCGTGATTGCCTCGATTCGAGGCGGTTATCATTATTCGCATAGTTAGATGAGCGATGTTGACTAGAGTTACGATATCGTGATTGAGATCGATGTCTACTTTGCGAATTCGAACGCGATGGCGAACAATTTTGGCGCAAAAAAGAACGCGACTGGCTGCGATTGCGAGCCATAGAATTATTATTTCGATCAGATTGTGTATTATGATTAGCATTATTAGACGCTTCTTGCCTCTGCCGCGTGAAACATTCCTCATAAATGTGACCTATGCGCTTGCAAAAGGTGCAATATTTACGAGAGGAACTTTCTGGCTTTTCAGCATCGCGATCGAGCGATGAAACGTTCTATAACGCGAACGATTTGAATCATTTTGGTTAGATGCGCAGGAGTATCTTTAGGTACTGCGCTGCCTACGGGAGCAGCTGTTACCAATACGTAAAGTGCTACTGCCTTTTTATCCTCAAATTCTTTATTAGCAAACTCAGCGCTTAGCGCATTATCCAAAAATTCAGCTAAAGATGCTCTAGGTTTTTTTATGATATGCCTCTTTTGAAATGTGTGGTAATAAACCTTCTTTTAATTGATGTCGCATTAAATTATTAAAATGATGCGAATCAACTTCAAGATAAGGATCAGATTTAATTAACTCTTCACGAAGCGAGAGATAATAAGCTTTAACCGATTCGTTAGGCTGCTGTTTATGATTCAGAAAACGATTAAAGAGCGCACCGGTGTCCATTGGACAAAATTCGGTTATTAGCGCGTGTTTCATTTTTGAATAGGATTGTTGTATATCAGCAGGTAACGAACGGTATAAACGCATAGCATAGGGATCAAGAAATCCGGTTGCGAATTTTAAACGATCAGCTTTGTCGATATCATAGGTATCGGCCAGCGATTCAAATTCCGCAAAATATGCTTTTATATCCGTTTTATCTCCATCAAAAAATTTTTTGTTAGCAATTGCAATTTGCATTTGTGTCATAAATGGTCCGCAATTCAAGGAATCAGCGAGACGCGATCCACCATGTGAACCTTCAGATGAAGAATCTGAACTATAACGATGACGTCGTCTGCGCGATCTGCTTTTGCGACGTGAGCGACGACTGCGCGGGCGATCATAACTATTAGATGAACTTTCATCAGAAAATTTGACATGTTTTCTCCTACTGGATGATTCAGGTAGGGGCACAGATTCATTTTGTAAATTTGCAGATTCGTTATTAATGCCAGATAGATTTATCTCAACAGGTTGCATTTCGATATTGGAAGAATGCAAAATAGGATTATTAGGTGGTATTTCCACATTTATGGGATTAGGTACAAAATTATTTGGAAGAATTTCTCCTTGTGGTGGAAAATATTGCAGCGGTGGAGGATTTAATTGCTGCTGCGAGTTCACATTCAAAGAATTAGGTACGAAGGAAGGCGCATTACGATTTAAGGACAGCAAAGGCCGAGATCGCGACGTCTGCGAAATCGGTACCGACGGCTGCGAAATCGTAGGTATATTTTCCGAAAAACCTGAGTTTTGCACTGGTTGCAAACCCGTGTTTAAAGGATTCTGTGACAAATTAGATATCTCAGGCGCGCGATTCGTACAATTTTGAACGATATTTTCAGGAACAGTTTCCGAAGGTGAGCGTGAATTTGATGCGCTGTTGCCAGTGGACAACAGTGAAGATGCACGATGCGTACTTTGCGCACGATTCGCACTTTGCGCATTAAATTCAGAAAAATTTGCGCTATCGATTGAGTGGTTAACACGCTCAGATGAATTATTCTCTATGCGATTCAAAACTGGTTGGGGTTTAAGCATAGTGCTTAGCTCCAGACGCAGTTTACGCATTTCATCCGCATTTTCCTTTTTATCTTGATTTACGCGCGTAGAAAGGTCCGAAAATTGCAAATGAATAGCTTGTAGCGCTTTTAAAATAAGATCATTAGTCACATTAGCATTAGCACGCTCTTTGTCGGCATTTATGCTATGACTATGATTACTTTCTACATCAGAATCGGGATTTTCGCGCTCCGAACTGGTTTCAGGATTATTTGCCGTATTAAGAGTAGTCGTATTATCAATCATTGTATGATTTGATGAATTATCGATATTAGGGTCCGAACTAGTTATCGAAGTTTGATTAATGCGTGATCGCACGGTAGTCAATAACAGTTCATCTTCCGACTGTGTATTGCTCGCGGCATTTAGTGACGCGGGTAATTTATCATTATTCGCCTTACTGGATACGTCTTTCGTATTTGTGTCATTACTCGCAGAATTACTCGCGCTATTAGAGTCAACAGGCGCGGTGGGTAATTGGCGAGATGACGTAGGTGGCGTAGAAGGTTTTTTCAATTTAGCGGGCGGTGTCCGCAAAACCTTTTTCCTGCCATTTTTAGGTATCAAAAATGTCGAAAAATATGGCCTTGGGTAAAAATAAATTTCAGTACGTCGAAATTTTGCCCAAAATAAATGTTTCGAATTAGGCCTTTGTCGATCCGAAAAACAGGTTTTTTCACGTGAATAGTATTTGCTTACGTGAAGTAAGATATACCTGACGTAAAATGATCGAAGACAGGTAGGACTAAGCCTAAAGCGCAAGAAAATGTACGTGGTAAGAAAAACAGGTAGGTAAAGACTTCACTGACGGAATTTCTTCGTCAGGAGAGAAAAATGATAAATCGTCGCCTGCGGGTCGACGTTTATAGAAAAATGCAAGCGTGAGAGCTGCCTTCGTCGATAAAGATTCGACGGAAATAGAAAAATAACGATGACTTTACCACAATACACAAAATCTTTACCACGGACGCTTACTTAAATTGCGCACTGCCACGATCGCGGTCGATACAACAACAAAGGTGAACGAAACGTTACACATATTTAGATGGCCAAAATAATGATTTTTGGATCGAAAAATAATTTTACGATGATTGATCAGTTCGGCTGTAGCTAGCAGCCTAAAAGAGGGAACATCCAGTGTAAATGTAGGGGCCTGCGTCTACAAGAGCGACACAGACCGGCCTAACATTACCTTCGAGATTTACCTAGGTACGTAGGTACTTAAGTCTACGCTTAGCGCTGGCCCCGATCGGCGCAGCCCTGGATAGCTTTCGATCTTTGGGCCCTTACAGACCTTACGGCTTCGATCCCCTCAGCCCTAATATTGCTGGCTGCTTCTTGTCGGGTGATCTCAGCAGCTACGCCCTAAGACCTAAGGCTACCTACCTAGTCTCGGAATTTGCCGCGGAGGTCAGTTGACCTATCTCAAGCTCAAGTTGAATATTTAACTTATTTTCTAATCAGTGTCAGATTCGAAATGTTTTTGGTTCCTAATACGTGTAGCACAATAGACTATGAAAACAACAACATCGAGCTCTAACCTGATCAATCATCCTTAAAAATTAGATAATATTTTTGATCAATTTTTGGTTTGAGAAATAAATTAAGATTTCCAAATAGAATAAGCAAACATATGGGATTTACCTATCCTTCCACTCTGATGAGTTGCAATCCTCGACGTAGGAATGACCGGCCTAACCCTCGGTATATCCAAAAACCCCTGCAGGTTTTTTCTATTTTATTTTCAGCGAAGAATCCACGGCCTATAGCCGGACAAAAAAATAAAGCAGTAAAACGAAAACGTATGATTAAACACACGTACGATGGCCAACGAGATTGCCAACAACACAACGCAAAGCAACTCTAAGTACACTGGCCTCAAGGACCATTACAGTAAATTAATCAAAGATCAAATCAACGTAATACTGATACACTTTTATCTCAGATCGAATGTTAATGATTACACAAGCGGTATGCATGAAACAATTACTATTATCATACACTTAACTCTATGCTACCGGACAAGTATCTTATTGTTTTTTATTATTGAAAATTGGGAAAAAATGGAAGACTGAAGGCATAGCCCACAGTGCACTATCGTAGATAGCTACTTGGTATTGGCTATGTGATGGCTATCGTGAACTGCTAAGGCAAGCTCGTCTATACGTGTAACTCTCACAGTTACACCTATCACTTTCCGAATCCATATTCTTGCGAAAAAATCTATTTAAACCTGCTCTGCACACTAGGCTATGTGTATGCGTGCAAATATCTGTAATCTGTTGCACTTTAACTGACCACAATAGTCGTGTTTCGGAGAAACCAATGTTATAATCGCAATGATTGCCACTTTCACATATTTTTATCCTGGAATCATATATTTAAAAAACGAAGGCAAAACATAAGTGAATTTGTCAGGGACTCATATTCTACTTCTAACCCTGATGCATAAAATCGCATAGGAAAGAAAAATCTTATTACTGAACATATGTACATACATATCAACCGATTTCTTTGTTGCGCGACGGTTTGGGCAGCGATTAATGAAAAAATTGGAGTTGCAGTTATAGGACTATTCGATTTGCGAGCTATTTTTGTGCAGGAGGTTAAGAAAGACAGGCAATGCATTTATGTCAAATTTCAGCACGTTTGAAAAAGTTTATATATGATTTTACACCACTCACTAGCTTAGCTGCAAGATCCTTTCTCGTCCAATATAAATTATCTTTTCCACTTACTGTTAAGAACAAGAAGACAAGACAAGAAAATAGTGTTGCCATGTCAAATGCCAACCGTGAGTTTTTTCTGGAAATATGAGTTTCTATTTTAGTTTAGAGATCTTTTTGAGTTGCCTTTTTTCTTGAGTTTTTTTCGAGTTATTTTTCTGAATCTGAGATTTTTCATTGAAAATGGGTTTTTGTTTCTTCATGCAATTTTAGATCTTTTACCAAAAACACCTGAAAAGGCCAATGTTTTTTTTTCAAGAATCGAGGACTCGATAGCTCGAGCTCAGTGCCGACTTAGGTAACTATTATTTATTTGCATCACTTGCCTACCTAAATCGAGATTCGAGTTGCTAAATATTTAATGAAAACGAAAATTCTTGCTTCGATGTTTGAAAAAATTAATTTTTTTCGAAAAAAATTTGTTGCTTGAATATTTAAACTTTTGACTGGCATTTCTGAGATTGAAATTCTCAAAAATTTCACGCATTTTTCATTTTTGTCAAAAACCCTGTTTTTACTATGTTTTAAGTTGAAATTTGGCTAAATTTCGTTATTTGTGATTTTTTGGAAAGTACCGAACATCGACAGGAAAACTATCCAGATGGTTAAAAGTAGACTTTAGAGTTGATTTCCGAGCGCAGAAAAGAAGCTGGAAGTCTCTTGCTAAATTAGTGAGGATACGATGTAGTTTCTGAACTACGTTTTTGGCACTTAGAGTTTGGAAAGTGAAGAAAATGCCAGTGTTAGTCCATTTTTGGTAAATCCAGGGTGCTGATCACGAATATGCTAGTGGTTTATCATAAAAACGATTATTCCAGGTTCCGGAAAATTTTTCTCGGTAAATCAGTAAACTGTGGGAAGGCTTAGTTATGTGTATTCACGATGATGCCAGTTCATGAGTTAAGCCTGAGATGAATGAAGCGAAAATTGCGGAGCGAGCTCTATACGATAGTATAGAAAAATTTCCTGAAAAATTTGTAAAAATTTTCTACTCCATTTTATATTTATACATGCAAGAGCATGGGGGTGAGGGGTTTTGCCCTCACCCTGAGCTTTGAAAAACTGATAGCTATGTAGCGATTTTGGCCGGAAAACCACTGCTTTATATTAGTGATCGATCGGAGATCCGGCTTCGGCCTCCGGCAAATCCGGCCATATTTTCCAGCCGGAGGACATCCAAAAATCGGCCGGAGGCCGGAGAATTTTTTCCTTTTTTGCTTAGTGACCGAACGTACTAATTGCTGACATTATGCTTATTAAATTTAGTTAGAGCGCTATAGAATGGAAGAAAAAGGAAGTAACACCAAATAAAGTGTCTATCACGACCGCAATCGTAAAATATTCATTTTTAGGAGGAAAGAAAATTACTCTGTTGATCCATTCATGCAATCGCTGTGAAAATCGCTGCAGGAATTTCCTCTCAACACTGTAACTCATAGAGTAGCATAAGATGCAGTCTGGCCTGCACTGCACATGGTTGCTGTCCATTCTGTACGTCATATTCGCGGTTCATTTAACATAGTATGTACCTATGTACATTGACGCTCAAAAGTTTAAGGCCACTTTGATTGATTACTCCAAAATCCATTGAGTTTTCAGAGCGCTTTAAATTATGATGTTGAAAGGCCTAAATTTCTTCTTTCAAAAGTTTCTAGAAAAATTTTTTCCGCTTATTTCAAAAAGCTTAGTCGTTTTTGATTTTGTTTACTGCTAGCTGATATATTACGGGTTGATTCAGGTCCATTTCGCTGGTCTTTTAATCAACAATCACTTCTATGTTTAACGATACGAAATTATTAAAAAGATTGAGAGCCGAATGTTTCAATATATGTGTCATGCAAAACAAACTTTAGAAACACAAACAGTTTGATTCCTTTACTGACCTTCCTCGACCTGAGGCTGTCCTCAAAATTGTCCTTAATCAACTATGTGATCTAAAGCAAACTTCTTTAAAAAATGGACGTCTGACCGCTCCTGACATGCAGGGTGAATGGTCTATTGATTGTAGACCATTGGTTTTGAGGCAGCCGATTGGTCGGCATCTTTGTCGTATGATTGGACTGTCAAAAAAGTCTTTGTGATCGATAAGAACAGAAAAAACGTATTGATTTTTACTCGAAATTTCGTTTGTTGAACTTTTCTCGATTGCCTAAAGGCTTTCTTTTTTGGAGTGAGTCAAAATTCTATTATTTTATTATAAAATTAAGGGGTTTTGTCTGCAGAGATTCAGACAAAAAATAAAATATCAACTTAATGGCGCCGGAAGCGTCAAACACAGAGAATGCAGTGTTTTGGTATGGAGTTTATTTGGAGCGCATAGTGTAGTGATTTGGTTTTCTTTCCTTTTTACACAAACTTCACAACCACTTAATATATCTGCTTAATTGATGAGCATTTGGTTCCTTCTTTGGTTGCCTTAGAAAATCCATCCAAGACAATGTTTTCTAGCAGGGTGATAATCCGAAACACAAGTCAGAAAGCATTGTGGTGTATTTTGTGGGGAGGGATTGCCTTTATTATTGTGGCCTCCACAGTCTCAGGACCCCAATCCAATTGAAAATATTTGGTGAATAATGGAATAGGGACATCAGGAACATAATTCCCAAGTTTATTTTGCGAGCAAAAATGATTCCAAAATGAAGGATATCTGGGGTTCAATCCTAAAAGAAAAATGCGTTAAATTGATCAATTTTATGACACTTTGTTTACAAGCATTACCTACTTCAAGCTGAAGCCTATCGGATTTCCTTTTAGTCGATTCTATTTTATTGGCTGTTGATAAATGATCCTTCGTATTCTTGGTTTTGTTCAATTTTTAATCTTTCGACCTATAACTAGTCAAGAATTTACGATTAAAACAGTCACTGCGTTCAAATCGTGAATGGCCTTAAACTTTTGAGCGTCACTGTGTATACGGTCACACACAATCATGCTTTAACATCAAATATTGCCTATTGACGCTTTATTTAGGGCAGGCTATGGAGACGACAGTGTCTCAAATTGCTGCATAAATTATCTAAAAATATATGGGTACGATCAATGAATGTTTTTCACGTTTTATTCCTCATACACGCTCGTGTAATCGTGCCATTTTTTGTTTTGTCCGCGTTTCTCTTTGTGGTCCTACTATGCATGTGCAATATGGTCTAGGTCTTGGTCAAAAAGATGTCCCATCTATCCACACGAGTAAAATAATATTTCTCCGGCTCCAGCCGGAGCAACATGGTCCAATCCGGCTCCGGCCGGATCAACAGCTCCGGCCACTTTGGCCGCTCCAGTCGATCACTAATTTATAGCCTATTTGGGCTCAAAAAATTAGCAATACAGCTTTTTTGGGCTCAGAAAACTAGCTATATAGTTTTGTGAGCTCAGAAATGCTTGTCTTTCTTGAGTTTCAAAACGATATATAGCTATTTTCCTGACTCCAAAAAGGGATTAATAGCTATTTTTAGTCTAAAAAGGTTATATAGCTACGTTTCTGACTATAAAAAGCTATATGGCTAGTTTTCTGAGACTAAAGAGGCTATATAGTCAATTTTCTGACCCCAAAAGGACTATAGAGCCGTTTTAACGAAACACATAGCTATCTAGCAATTTTGGTTTTCATCCCCACCACTCTGAAAGTTTGAACTTGCGCACCTATATTGATATACAGCAAATTCATCATTTAAGCTGATTTCTCATCACTTGCTTGTCGAATAATTTCTTATCTCTTCCCTTTGTACTCAATCATTGTACATTATAGAGAAAAACAATACAGATAATGAATAATTCGGCGCGAAGCGCTGAAAAATTGACATATTCTGCATGCCAAGCTCGAATTTGAGCGGTTTTGAGTGGGCTAGAAGACAAAAAATGTAAGCAATAAATACAGCGCTAAGCGCCATAAAAATTTCATAGTCATAACTAAAATTTGAGCTGTTTAGAGTGGGCTAGAAGGCAAAAACTATAGCTGAACAATGAATCCGGTGCACAGCGCCGTAAATGATTGACATGCTCTCTATGTCTTACTCAAATTTGAGCGATTTTTAGTAGTTAAGAAGACAAAACTCTACATAAACAATAAATCCGGCAAGCGCCGGGAAAATTGTGATTTAACAGTACGCCGAAAACCTGTTCTGGCGGTGCTTCAGTCGCACTTCGCCAATTTTCCATTTTTCCCTCGGGAGGGACTCCAGGGAGAAACAAAAAATTTTCCCGTTTCGGGTGGTGCGGCTCCCTCTCCCGCCCAGTGAATACGTGCCTGCCTATCTATATGACTAATTTCTTTATATCGAGTTAAAGCTCGACTCCATAACATTTCGAAATTCTTGTCTTTGCATTTAATTTTGCGGTTTTGCAAAGAAAATTAATGCAGAAAATAATAAATCGGCGCGAAGCGCCGAAAATTGTTGACATATTCGCTATTTTCAAGTCAAATCTGGACTTCTTAGGCAAGAAATGAGATAGAAAATAAGAAATTCGGCGCGTAGCATTGTAAAATTCTGAGTTAAGTAGCTCAAAAGTGTACATAAAACCCCTTTTGGCTGACCTTTTACTAGACTTCGAGAATTTGTAATTTTTTGCTTTGGGGGACCCTTGTGAAAAATAAAAATATTTTTTCATTCCGGGAAGGGGGCGGCCCCCTACCCGCCCCGGCTGGTTACGCCCCTGTACATATGCATCATACATGCACATACGGGGTGAGAAAAATATTTTTTCATTTCGGGAAGGGGGCGGCCCCCTACCCGCCCCCGCTGGTTACGCCCCTGTACATATGCATCATACATGCACATAGGGGGCGAGGGAGAGGGTATTACCCCGCTCCCCTCGAAGGGTCAGCCGGACAGGTACTGTCCCGCGATTTTGAGCTGATGGAACATTTTTTGCATCATTTCTGATGTCAAAAGCAGTTAAAACGTCAAAATTTTTCCGGCGCTTCGCGCCAGATTAGTACTTTTAAGTACTTTTTACTTAAAAAGCGCCCAAAATCAGCGTTTTTTGTAGAAGTTGTACAGGTACAAAGATGGTCCCCAAAAGTCTTGATACATTTTGTATACACAAATTTTTGGGTACTATAATATGGTACAGTAGCGATTTTAGTGTGGTAAAAACAGAGTGTTTCGACCATTGGTAGTGTATTTTAGTTAATTTCTTTGTCTCTGATGGCAAAAATTATTAAGAATCGTCTTAAAACGGTGCAAAGTGCCGAAAAATTTTGACATATACCCTTTTGAAATGCAATTTCTGTCACTATGAAGGTATATATAGAACACACAATGACTTATTTCGGCGCGAAGCGCCGAAAATTTTCGCGAATATCAGACCTTCTTTTGCAATTTTGTCTCCCAATAATCTTTGTACATTTACAAAGACGGTCCCGATAAGCCTTTGTACATCGGGAAAAATCTTTGCTAAATACAAAAAAACCGTGCCCAAAATTTTATAAATTTCTGCATTTTTAAATGTTAAAAGTGGTATAATGCTTTCAAAATGGACTAAAAATGCTTTTGTAATGCGATATTACCCAAAAAAACGTTTTATAGGCTATTTTGACCATTTTGATCGTTAAAACAGCAAAAAAATCGTGAACGTTAAATTAACTGTCTTGGATTTTTGGAACATCGCTCCCCCTGCCGACCCTGACCTTTTGCACCTATGATATGCATAAAACAAAAAATTCTCGGTCGTTCAAAAGAATTTTGGGAGATTGTTCGCACGGTGCAGAGAGGCCCGTGCAAAAAATACTGCAGGAAAATATTTATTGTCCAAAAGTAATACACGAAATTAGGTCAAAAATATGTAGAGCTGCAACGGGGCCTCCTTTTTCAACCGGGCCGGGGCCCATGACTTTATCATATAATGTGGTCATATGATGTTTCATGATAGCATTTCTTGTGTGTATATGTGCCCAACTCTTATGTGTGACATTTATCGTAATAGTAGTGATGAAAAATAATAATGAAATGATAAAATATTAAAAATAATAATAATAATAATAATAATAATAATAATAATAATAATAATAATAATAATAATAATAATTATTATTAGTATTATAGTAGTAATAATAATAATAATACTAATAATGATTATTAATAATATTATTAATAATAATAATGTTAATAATAAAAATAATAATTATTATTATAGTAATAATAATAATAATAATAATAATAATAATAATAATAATAATAATAATAATAATAATAATAATAATAATAATAATAATAATAATAATATATAATAATAATAATAATAATAATAATAATAATAATAAGTAATAATAATAATAATAAGTAATAATAATAATAATAATGATAATAATAATAATAATAATATTATTATTATTATTATTATTATAGAATGATAATAATGATAGTAGTAATCGTAATAGGAATAATAATAGTAATTATTATTATTAATTATTAATATTATTATTATTATTATCATTATTATCATTATCATTATAATAATTATGATAACAATAATAATAAATAATACTAAAATAATAATAATAATAATAATAATAATAATAATAATAATAATAATAATAATAATAATAATAATAATAATAATAATAATAATAATAATAAAAATAATAATAATAATAATAATAATAATAATAATAATAATAATAATAATAATAATAATAATAATAATAATAATAATAAGAGTAATAGTAATAATAATAAAAGTAATAATAATATTATTATTATTTAAACAGAAATAAAAATAATAATAATAATAATAATAATAATCTTGATGATGATTATGATTATGCTGATGATAATAATAATAATAACATAATCAATAAAAATAATTATAGCTATGTACTGAGATATCACCTTTACTCAAATCACGATTATATTCTGTTAAAGAATTTTGTATGGCTCATGGTGAATACTTAAGTTGTTTATGATTTGAATGCAACTTTTTTCAATTAGCTTTTTAGCTTCTTAGCTAAGCAAGTGATCCTCAAATTAAAGGGACGAAATAAAGAATTTCATGAGGCATTGTCTGGAAACAATTCGATTTTCAACCACGATTTTACTCAGCGAAGCGAGATATAGAATGAATTGCTCCCGTATTTACTAGAGCTGGCAGCAAGCAGATACACGCTTGGGGGTTGGGGTAAAGGGAGAATTTGTTGGGGTAAATCTGGTGAGATTTAGGTCAGAAACGGACAATAGTCAGTGCTTTTTTCGTGAAAACGATTGAAATCGATCAGCATCTGAGAACTAATGTAGTTGAGTTGTTACACTTTTTAAAACTTTCTATCCTAGCCATTTTTAAAATCATTTCAGCCCGAAATGACACGATGAAGCCCAGATCAGACTAACACCGGACAGTAAATGCTGAGCAAATGCGACTGTGACCGAAAGTCTTAATTTGACACTATTATTCAACCTTGATTGTTATTACATAGGTGCGAACTTATTGCCTTCATTGATTGAACTAATGTGCCTTAATTGGTTGCATACGTGGGCAGCAGGAAAATTCTGGAGGGGGGTGCAAGATTTTTCAAAGGTCAAAAAATGGCCTTTAAGTGGTGGTATGGCGAAAAACGCCATTTTTCGACGTTTCTCATTGAGCACTATCTATTGGCATCAAAAAATTGCGAAAAAAACGAGGAAAAAAAGTGAATTCTGGGTTGGGGGTATTTTGAATTCTGGGGGGTATTTTGCTTTCTCTGGGGGGGTGCATACCCCAAACCCTCACGCCCAGGTGTGGTTGCTTGACGTCTATAATGGAATACAAGTGTGTTTCATGGAAGTGGATCAGTTTCAATCATTTTTGCAATCAATCAATAGAACAATTTACATGTAACAAGGATATTGAAATTTTCAAACCCCGGTGCCGGGGCTAGTCTGGCCCCAGGTCCCGGACAGCTTTTGTAAAAACACGAATAAATGCTTGGCAGCAAAAAAATCAATGACTTCGTCGATCAATTTGGCTACCGTTTAAAACCGACCGTCGAAGCTGATAGAGGCCATTGCCAGTCCCACTTATTGTAACGTTACAGCAAAATCATTCGAATTTAAAGAATAAAATTTGTCACGTCACTTAGGAAAAGTTTTTGCGCCATAAGCTGAGCCATGAAACTAGAAGAAAAGCCCTGAATTTAGGAGAAATTTCCCAATAATACAAAATTTTGCTAAACAAAGCAAGCAAAGATTCGACTACACCAGACATGTAACGGTCCGAAATTTCAGGAGTGGGGGCCCCGGCCATTTTCATGAGGGCTTTAAATGACTTCAATTTTCGGCCGAAAATTTTCAATTTTTTCCAAAAATCGAGGGGGGAGTGGAATCAAAAATTTTCTGGTTTCGAGGAGGTTGGGAGACGATCATTTTTGGTTGGGGGATCCCCACCCCCATGTTACATGTACGGACTAACGCTCTTGCAAAGTTTCAACTGCTAATTTGAAGTGCACGCCACACGGTATACCTTTTTTAGTGCGGTATCGTTTTTTCAAATGCCCTGTTTTTTGTTCTTATTGTCCTCTTTGCGACTTCATATAAAATTGCAAGTAATTGATCTTATGTTGCGCCACCAACTTTCTTGATGTTTAATTGTGCGCGTTTTTATTAAGACTATTGTCTTATGGATCCTTCTGTCGATAGCCCTATTTCAAATACAGCACCTCAAATTCCACCTCGCCCTGCTGCTGCTTGTTACTCAAATACAACTTATTGTCCTATGCGTCAACCATGTTATACGCCATTTATGTCTGGAACAATGATGCGCAATTCCAGTGCACAGTTGTCTACTAATAATCCGACTAATTATCAGCTCGCCAATGCAGTTCAATATACGCCTACGTATCCTTACTATCAGCCACTATTTAGGGTATATCTTTCATAGATAAGATGAATTTTTTGTCTTGCTTTACTCTCGACTTGCTCTTGTTATTTAATCGGTGAGAATTAGTCTAGTGTACATACCAACGTTACTCACTACCAGGATTGTATTAGGGGTGGGCGGCCGCCCCTTCCCCTTTGGCTAGAAAAAAATTTGAATGGTAAGACAATGCACTGAAAGATGAAGAAATTACCTGTATTCGACGTATAGTGTTGAAATTTTAGGCGATTCGCGTCAGATATGAAGTGTTTTCCATAATTTTGGCTCAAGCGCGACCAAAAAGCGACACTTTTTATAGCATTTAGAAATAGGAAAAAAATTTTTCAAAAATCTTTTATTTTTTAATCTTAATATATAGAGCATGTGGAAAAACGTCGAAAAATGCGGCTTTTGTGAGCCATCCCAACGAATTTCCTGAGATAAAGAAGACCAATTTATACTGGGTGCGTCCCCCTTGGCAGAATCCTGGATACGGGCCTGCCTACTAAATCATTCCATTCATAGTAAAGTTATCATTATTTATTATTATTATTATTTATTATTTATTATTGTTATTTATCATTATTATCATTATTGCTATTATTATTTGTTATAATCAATATTATTATTATTATTATTATTATTATTATTATTATTATTATTATTATTATTATTATTATTATTATCTTTATTATTGCTATTATTATCTGGTCTAATCAAAATAATGTATTATTAAGGTTATTGAACTTATATACATATTACAACGAATGGATTTTCCAAGAGATGAATTAATCATTACATGCACGGCTTTTTTTTGTATTCGGCAGACCGTCTTTGTGCATGTACAAAGATTTTTGGAAAGACAAAAACTGTAAAAAGGTGCGAACTTCCCAAAATTTTGGGCGCTTCGCGCCGAAATGAGTAATTGTTTGTCGTATATATCTTCAAAATGGCAGAATTTGCATTTAGAACGGAAAAATGTCAAATTTTTCGGCACTTTGCGCCGTTTTGAGACAATTTTTAGTTTTTTTGGCGACAGAAACCCAGAAATTAGCTAAATTACACTACCAAAAGTCGAACAACTCTGTTTTTACCACACTAAAATCGCTACTGTACCATTTTGGTTTTTTTCGCTGTAAAATTGCATTCTATACAAGACATTTAACATCTTGTCCATCTCTTTCATTCACTTTTGCCCTTAATTGCGCCAGATTTGGCAATTTACTACTTTTATTGGCGACTGATACTTAAAATGACTTGACTGCGGTGGCAATACCATGTTTTCTGTCCATATCTCCGTTTTCTATCTATGCAGTGCCTTCCTGTTTAAGGCTAATTAAATTGTTTTCTGGATCCATTGTCTGAAAGCGTCCCCATACTTGAGCTTAAAAATGTAAAAGTTGGAATATTTCATTGACTACCTATGATTGAAAGGGAATCTTATTTTTCTCCATCCTTTTTGCTGATAATATGGCTGTACCGAGGCCGCCTTTTTTATCGGGCCCGGTGTCTGGAAGCATATGCAATGTGCAAAACATCTTGTCTTGCAGTTCTTCTTATTATTTTTATTATTCCTTAGTGGCCTCAAATAAGTCAACGTATTCAGAAATTTGGTGATGCGAAAACCCAGTATGCAGAGTGGTGGATGAGGGTGCTGATCTTGACTTCGACAAGATTCCTATTTTTGTCTTCAACACCGTTCCCTTTTACGTAGATTGCTGTAACTTCTAAAACATTTCAATCAGAATAAGAAAGAATGTTGAATTTTCTACGTCTCTCAAAGGTTAATTTAAAACGATTTCCTGTTGTTGAGGAAATACTTTTTCTATTGCTTGCCGCTTCATTTCTTACAAAAAGGGGCACCATTAGCGCTTTTGATGATTAACCCGACTTCCTGTTGATTTGTTATAATAATTCTAGGATAATGCAACAGTTTGTCAAATGGAGCTAAATTCTCGCAATGCCTTGAAACCCGTCGAAACATTTATTAGCACATTGACGTCAGTTGCTCAGACGTTAGACACGACTTTGAACGCTTTTTACACCAGTTTCTACGCAATGATTGGCTTAGCCGACCATTTTGTTGGGTAAATTTTCAAATTGAAAAAGGAAATTCAATTCATGTAAGTCGAAGTCGGATAATGCATACCTCTTAGGGACTAATGTTAAAGGTGTGCATTAAGCATATGAATTTACATACTCATGTACACGCAACGGCCTTACCAGCAGCACACATTATCTTGGGAAGCGAAGTTTAACTTCCCAGAAAAAGTTTTTATTCTCCCCTCGATAAATTTTTTCACGTCCCCCATGACTCGCGATTTTTTCTAAAATTATCGAAAAAATCGTCGGAATGGCGTTGTGTTAACCGTTTTTAGCTATTCTGTGTGCTAAAGCGTCGAATGTTCTGCGCTTCGCGCCATATAATCATTTTCGAGCTATGTGTATATTTTCATTTTATCGAATTTTCTGATTTTTTTCGTAATTTTTTGTTTTTTTTTCGAAATTTTTTTTCCGAAATTTTTTGTTTTTATGCTCTAGAAAGAATGAGCATCGTCAAAAACGTCAAAAAACAATGTTTTTGACGCGTATACTCAATTTTTGTGTCAAAAAAGGCAATTTTGAATTTTCTCCCCTACCCACTCCCTACCAAAATTCCCTCACTCCCATCCCCTAGAATTCCTATGCTCTGCATGTCTGACCAGCAGGTGTGCATTATCCAGAAAAGTCCATTATCCGAGGGTTTGCATAATCTGACTTCGCCTGTAATGGGTGTCCCCGGCCCGTAATTATGGAGGGGTGGGACTTTTGAGAAAAATTATTATCTATTTATTATTGGGCCAGTATCCATTATTCGCTCAAGGGGGGCATCTTAAATAAATCGGTTCTTATTTCGGAATTAGGGATAGTTAGTAAAAACCTTGTTTTCCGATTCTTTTTAAGATGCTGTACTAAGATTAAAGAATTCGCATTTTGAAGAAAGAATTCCTTTTCTCTCAATAGACTATGAAAAGTGCTGATTTTTGGTCGCGCTGTAAGATTATGGAAAATTTGAATTTCAGGCAAAGAAATGCGATGTTTTACCTTTTTGTGCGTTACCCTACCTTTCAGTTCTTTTCAGCAAAGCGGAAGAGATACAGGCCCGTAGCCAGGATTTTATTTCGAGGGAGGTAGCGAAAAATTTTGAAAGTCAGATATCCCGAGAACCCTTTGGGGGTAATCAAAGATAATGGCAACGATAAAAATTTCAAACAAATTTGAATATTTTTCCCTTTATTTTATGCTCGAACACAAACAATATGTATATCGCTTTACCTGCTCAACTCATTTCTCATTGTCCAGCGTCTAAAGAATTTTCTAAATTTTGGTATTTGTACTGAATCTTTGAGCTCTGCAAAGAAAAACAAGCAGAAAGTTAGTGATTTAAAAATTTGAACGGTACAAAAGCCAAAAACTATACAGAAACAATTAATTCGGCGTGAAGCGCCGCAAAATTTTGCGTTTATTTAGCTCAAAAGTACGCAAAAAATCTTTTAGTGACCTCTTTAAATGCATTTCGAGAATTTTTCATTTCTCCCTTTGGTGGACCCTTGTGAAAAATAAAAATTCTTTCTGGTTTCGGAGAAAGCAACTGCCCCTCTATGCTTTTAATGAGTAAACAGTACAAAAATGTATTAGTCCGTCATAAAAATAATAAAAATTTAAAAAAATGAATAAAAATAATTAAAATTAATAAATTTAACACGTTAAAATTAACTTTTGTAGTAATAAGCATAATGTAATCAATTATTGCACATGTTTTATAGAATGATGTGCTAATGATTTTTGGTTTTCATTTTTCAGTAACGTACCACTTCTAATATAGATCCATGGTTTTATTTCTTTGATTTTTTATGAAATTAAATTTTTACTCTTTTTTTGTAATCGATGCATATACCTGGTAGATTTCCGCGAAATCTATTGGCACTTCTTACAGGCTGAAGCATAATCTACAGCGGATTTTCACTACGTTAGCAGCATTGAGATTTGTCCGCTGGTTGTGGCGCAAATTTTTAGCTTTAGCACGCTTGTCTAAAAATGTTACTCCTGCCGAACAGACCTTGTCTTCCCTGAACAACGGCTGGAACCAAGCTGGTGGTGATTTTAGGTACATAATCTATTATGGAATAATGTCTTATACGTGTGGCTGTTGTATGTAGAACATATTTATATACATACGAGTATACATATATGTTAATATGTGCACAAACATACATTTACGGCCATACATATGGGAACTCTGCAGTCAACCCAAAAAATTTTTATAAAGTGCCTTTTTACAGCTTAAAAACGATAAGTAGATACGTGTCTAAAACATTATTTATTAACGTTTCTGACGATGCTTTTTCTTTCTATAACCAAATATTCTAAAAATTCAATAAAATTGAATAAAATCATTCAAAGAATGATTAATGGTGCGATGCGCCGAAAATGTGATACTGTGATTGAGCCATAAGATCGCTAAAATGCCTTAAGCAGCTCGTTTATATGGTCGTCGTAAACTTTACAACCCATCTTTATCAGACCATATTCAGGGACTCATTAAAGAACGTGACTCGATCAGAGCAGTTAATCCATCCTCTGCTAGAATTGCTATTATAAACGAAATTATTGTCAAAGAATGTGATCAAGAAAAAATGCGAAAATGGCACGATTTTGTCACCTCGCTAGACCATCGCTCATCTAACGTAAAACATCTTTGGGCAACGGTAAAATCATTGGATGGGAAAAGTCGAGCAATTGACAATGTACCTATTCGTTTTGATAGTGGTGAAGAAACTAATAATCGAAAAATCGCCACAAAGCTCTTAAAACAATTTACGGCAGTTCGACAACATTCTTCTTCTACCACTACACGCCGTATCATCCGTCATGTACATAGCAAACAATTACAACAAGTGCTCTTCACCATCAACGAGGTGAAATTAGCTATCACCTCAGCCAAAAACTCAAGAGCTTTTGGTCCAGATGGCATTGCCATGCCATTCTTGAAGCATTTGGGCCCCTGTGGCCTCCAAACGTTGACTGACTTATTGAACCTATCTGCATCAACGGCTACTTTACCTGTTATTTGGAAACGCTCCACCATCATCGCACTTCCCAAACCAGGCAAAGAACCAAACACAGCCTCCTCTTACCGCCCCATCTCAATCCTATGCCCAGCAGCAAAGATTATGGAACGCTTATTGCTTCCAATAATCGTAGAACACCTTCCACCTGCGGCTCATCAGCATGGTTTCCGACCACGTCACTCAACTACATCTGCCCTGCTTAACTTGTCCACAGCAATATGCCAAGGATTCAACTGCCCTAAACCAGCTAAGAGAACTATTGCTATAGCCCTAGACCTCAGTAAAGCATTTGACTCAGTTGACCACACGACGTTAATCAAGATCTTGGCGGACTCCACGATGCCTGGTTGGACTTGTCGCTGGCTGGTGGCATATTTGCGCGGAAGAGAAGCCAAATGTCAGTTTAGAAACTCATCGTCAAGTTATGCCATCACCAGAATGGGTGTGCCTCAAGGTTCAGTGATCTCACCAGCTCTTTTTAATGCTTACATTCGTGAGCTTCCATTGCCACCACCACACATTCATATCGTATCATACGCTGACGACATTACCATCTTCACCAGCGACTCGAATGTGAAAGCAATGGAAACAAACATGAACAACTATCTGACAGACATTTCCTCATTTTTTCAGCAGCGCCACCTCACAATCTCGACGGAAAAATCTACTTGTACGTTGTTTACTCCCGAGACACGCCAACACTCGCTGGAACTAAACATTTTTATTAATAATGCTCGACTTCAAACCGTTAAGAACCCTAAAATTCTTGGGGTTCTCTTCGACCCAAGTCTTTGTTTCAAACAACATGTTGAAGCTCTGAAATCTCGTATTCAGAAACGAAACAACATCATCAAAGCTTTAGCTGGCCGATCATGGGGCTCTAACAAAGAAACATTGCTCCTCACTTATAAGGCGATCTGTAGATCGGTTCTTAATTATGCGGCACCAGTTTGGACTCCAACACTAACATCCTCAAATCTTGCCAAACTCCAAATCTGCCAGAACACCGCACTTAGAACTATTACTGGCTGCCTTCAAATGTCGCCAATTGACCATCTACACAGCGAAACACGTATGCTGACGGTCCAAGTCCACAATCGACTTTTGACAGACCAATTTTATGCATCTTGCCTCCACAACCAACATCCGTGCAGGCAACTTTTTGGTTGTCCTGGACCACCTACACGGCGGCAACGGAACTTTCGGCTGAAAAACACTCTTAAAATGTATTCGGACGACAGAGTCAAACGGCACCTCACAACTTTACCCTCAACAGCTTCACTGCAACAACAACTGCAAAAGCTCCATCAGAATGCTATCCAGGCCTGTCGCCTTCGTTTCATTCAACGCAACCCACTAATAAACCGACGTCCTCCCAATATATCCCCACAAGAGAAATTGCTACCTCGCCAAACAAGATCCACCTTAGCCCAACTTAGATGTGGCTACAGTTACATGCTGGCGTCCACGCGCAGCAAACTCGACTCCAGCGGCCTCACACCTGACACCTGCCCACGTTGTTTGGCGGCAACAGAAGATACACGACACCTCTTCAACTGTCCATCCCGACCAACACAAGCTCGTGTCAGTGACTTATGGAAAGGGCCACAATTAGTAGTGGCCTCTCTAGACCTTTGATCGATCGATGGATGACAACATGTGACGGCAATTACAACAACAACAACAAGCAGCTCGTTTTCTACGAGAAAAATCGAAAATTTAGGGGTCAGCACAGCACTCAACAGACATCTTATGACACCGGTTTTTTTGCCATTTTTTGGCCTTTGAAAATTTCGGGGATCTTCGTAATTCGTGATTGCTGAATCTCTTGATGCAAATAGTCAGATAGCTTAAATTAACACAACAAAAAGTTTTTCCCTGTAGGTTGAGCTAAACACTTTCCTCTTGCCAAACATTTTTTGTGGAAATCCGCTTTTATGGCCTAGAAGTGCACTTTTTTGTGCTTTATTTAAACTTCAGTCAAATTTACGATTTTCAATTATAAGTGTGCCCGGCTTATTTTGGATTTGTTAACAAAGGAGGATTGCGATTTCGGAACTTTATGTAGGTACTGGTGATGAAACGGATCATCAATTTTAATTTATCCGGATCCTAGTTTTCGCAACTTCCGGATCCGGATATTAATTTTCACAACTTCCGGATCCGTGTAGTAAAAATTAAAACTTCTGGACCCAGATCCGGATCTAATACACAATAAATATATCATATGTTGTTGATCTGGTGTTACGCGCTATCGTAATTATCCTGACTGCTTATTGGCGCCTAAGAGGCAAGTGTTTTTTGTACAAGGTTCATTACATGTACAACGGTTGTCCCCAAGCCTTTGCCCATTTTGTACATGTAAATTTTGGATTATACCCAGGCACGTAGCTGGCCGTCCTATTTTGGGTACCAACACCAATTTTGGGGGGACTAAGCCCAAAAAGGCCAAAAATAGCACAAAATAACGTTTAAAAAGTCATATTTTTTCAATTTTTCTGAATTTTGGGGGGTCCGGCCGGACTCCCCCATATCCCAGAGCTACGTGCCTGATTATATCTAATATAATATAGAACAGTAAGGCTTTTTGTATGGTAACACTGGGTTTTTTGATCATTGTTAGTGTAGTTTAGCCTATTTCTAGGGTTTCTGACAATAAAAAAATGACAGAAAAATTTCATTTTCACCATTTACAAGAAGAATTTTGCGGCCTTTTTATTGTTATGACCTGAAAACTTAATTTGCGGGTATAGAAAAATTTAGTTATTTTTGACGTTTTAAACAGATTTTTGAAGCTTTGGGAAGGAAAGCATAAGAGAAAATTATTAACTGTGTACAAAACACTTTTGACCTTCTTACATACTTTAAACTCAATTCAAGCTTGGGCTTTTAGCAGACAAGGAGGGCAAATTACTCAACTGCATGAAGCAGTAGAATATTCTGACTAATTGAAGCTAAACTCAACAATGAAGTTTCATTGAGAAGAATAGCATCGTAGCCAGCGCCAAACGCTAGAAAATTTTACGTTTTTGCTTTTTTTAAACAATTTTTGCCATTACAAAGACATTTGAACTGAATACTAATTTTAGCGGGAGCGTCAAAAGTCTTGGAATCCCAAAAAAAAAATTTGTACGTGTAGGAAGGAGTCTTGAAAAGTCTTTATAAGTGCACTGGAAAAATCTGCCAAATACAAAAAAATGGGGCTCAGATGATCGGCGTATATACTCGTAGTAAAAACCGCAAATCTGGGTTTTCCGTGTTTTATCTTCATGCATTGAAATACCTTTCAGCTGCCGCGACTAGTATCGTGCTTTAACTGCTTTTCAGTGGGATGGGACTAGAATGGTATATCAACCAAAGCTCAATCTTGTGCATGGTGAAAAAGTTTAGAAACATTATTTAAAGCATAATTAACCAGATATTAAGTTTACTGATGAGTATCAATATTTATGTCTTGATGTTTGTAGAAAACTAAAACTTTTTTCCTGTGAGAAACTGACCTTGTTTTAATTTCAACTATAACTACATAACTGTCACATTTTCAGATGAACGTGAAAGATTCCAGATCTGTATTTGTTTGATGGAATGCCTAAAGAATTGTTTCAGGATCCGGATCCGGGTAGTGAAAATTCAAACTTCCGGATCCGGGCAGTGAAAATTCAAACTTTCGGTTCCGGATTTGGATCCGGGTAGTAAAAATTCAAACATTCAGATCCGGTTCATGAAAACATCCGGGTAATACCGGATCCGGATTCGGGTACCCGTTTCAGCACTAATAGGTATTACAATTAAAATTTCGAAACGTTGCGTGCACATCGTTCAGTTAACACCTCAAAATCATCTACTGGCTCTTCTTTTCATGTGTTCTGTTCTGCTATAGTCTGCTACTGTATTTATAATGCTTGTGGCGCTTACATATTTATTTACCCAGGGTCGAAATCCTAGGGTCCAAAAATTTCCAAATGTCAAAAAGGGCCAAAATATTGATGATATATGCAATAACACAATTTTTCGACGTTTCTCACCAAAGTCTGTAGTAGGTAAGCTACGGATCAACGGAAAATGTATATTTTAATGTTCAACCCATGAGGTAGATGTAGTGAAATATATTCTTGATGAAGATGTTGCGCAGAAGTGAGCAAAAGCACGAGTAGTTGGTTAGTATTACACACGCGTTTCACAGCGGGAGATCCGGGAAACAGGTGCGGGTAAAATTTTGCTCACTGATTGGGTTGGTTGGCAGGTTGCCACGTTACAAGTCTATCGATTGGCATAAGAAAATCGTTGGAAGAAAGGGAAAAAATATAAATCCTGGAGATTGTTGGGGTTTTCAAATTATTATTGATCTGACCCCAACCTCCTTCCGTGCCCACTTGGCATTTCTATCGTCTAGTCACTTATTACCTTTACTTCTTATTTTTTGTACATATTAGTAATGTGGCATCACCGGACCTTACCAACACTTCGTCTGTGTGGCACACCTCTTGGTCCAGTTTAGCATTCTTCGCTGTAGCCATCGGAGGCCCTGTCCTGATATATAAATTGGTCACTAAATTGGTATCCAACATCGAGAATGAGCATTTAGATAGATTTTACTTGGGTATTTATTTATTTGTATACTTCTTTTGATTGCAACTGGACGCGGTGTTAGTAAACAGTGCTTGCTTAAATTAAGCTAGGCTGAAGTCTGGCTTAGTTAAGTGTGACTTGAGCTAACTTCAAGAAAAAATGTTTGGGTAGTTCCAGCTGATGTCTAACTTATGACTGTTTAGAAGTCATTCTATCTTGAAAACGATGGCCGGTCTAAACTAGGATTAGAGACTTGTGTTTACATAGGTTGTACTTTAAGCCTGTCGATTAGACGAAAGGCATCGGAGCGTAATCCTGACCTAAGATTTAATTCGTGTCATATTCAAATCTTTTTTAAATGGCATGGGAGCATACATTATCTTGCGGGTTTACCCTCCTAGTATCCTAGTGGTGATGAAACGGATACCCGGATCCGGTATTATCTTGACGTTTTCTGGATCCGGATACGGAAATTTGAATTTTGACTACCCGGATCCAGATCCGGAGACAACTCTTTAGGCGTTCTAGCAAAGGAATACAGATCTGAAAATTTTCAATTTTATCTGCAAATTTGACCAGTGGCATAGTTGACCTTCTGATTGGGGGGACGGAAATTTTAAAGTTGTATATCTCAACTACTAGGTACTTACGGATAGGCAAAAATAATGGGGTTTTTGTGCTTTTCTCAAATAGATCTACACCTTGGAGACGGAAAAAAAATTTAAAAAAATTCAATTTGATTTCAATCAAATTAAACAAATAGGTTGTACGTAAATGCATAAAGCGTGAAGCGCCTAAAAATTTTGGGCCTATTAGCTCAAAAAGTATGCTAAAATCTATTCTAGCGATCTTTCAGATACACTTTAAGAATCTCCAATTTTTCTTTTGAGGACCCTCGTAAAAACTATTCATACTTCCAATCTAGCCTCCCTCCCAATCCTCCACAGCTACGCCACCATACATACATGGGGGGGCGTTTGCACCCCCAGAAGGCGAATACCCTCACCCCAGAAACCAGAATACCCACTCCCAGAATTCAATTTTTAAAAATTTTAGTTTTTTTCGCAATTTTTTGATGCCAATGGATAGTGCTCGATAAGAAACGTTGAAAAATGGTGTTTTTTCGCCATATCATCATTTTTGACCTTTGAAAAATCTTGCACACATGCACATACCCCCAGAATTCTGGTGCTGCTCAGTGCCCACCTATGAACATACTCTACTGAATATTAATTGATACTTAAATAGTTTAGAAAAATTGAGAAATAAAGAATATCAGAAAATAGTCAAAATCAATTTCACACAAGAAAACATTGCAGCCCTCCACAGAGTGTAAGGCAGAAATAAAAGAAATTCATTTCAAACATGTGTAAGTAAACTTAATTTCTGGTCATTTATGTCTGATAAAAATTTTTTTAATTGTTTCCCCATGCAGACTATTGCACTTTGATTGACATGCTATTCTAGTCCTCTAAAAAGTTGTTTCAGAATAGCTATAGTTACTTTAGCTGAAAGGCATTTTAATGCACGAACGCAAAGCACGGAAAATCTTGATTTGTTGTTTTCCTACCAAATACGCCGATTCTCTGAGCACGATTTTTTTTTGATTTTGGCGAAAATTTTTCCAGATGTACGAACAATGAATTTTCTGAACCCCTATTGTGCATGTACATTCATATTTTTGGGAGGACAAAAACTGTAAACGCGTCTACAATTTCCGACGCTTGCCGCCAGAATTATTAGTCTGTTCAATGTGTCTTTTTAATGGCAAGAATTGAGTTTAAAAAAATTGAAATTGTTAAAGTTTCCAGCGTTTGGCGCTGGTTATTGTGCTATTTCTCTTTGTGAATCTCCACTCTAGTATTGAGTTTAGCTTCGATTAGCCAAAATATTCTAGTGTTTCATACAGTTAAGTAATTTGCGCTGCTTTTCCAGTACAAGCCTGAGCTTGAATTGAACGTATATCATCAATGTCAAAATTGTTTTGTACAAAGCTGATAATCTTCTGTTTTGATTCCTTCCCAAAGCTTATTGTATTAAAGAGCTCAACAATAATGGCACTCGCTAATTAAGTATCCTAAGCTAAATGACGCAGAATTCTACCTGTAAATGACAAAATTGTTAAATTTTTTTATCAATAATTTTTTTCTATTTTTCATCGTCAAGGCTACGGAATAACACTAGCAAAGGTGGAAAAACCTCGCCTTAAATTACAAAGGAGCCACCAATAAAGCATGATATTTACGATAGTGAATAACATGAAGTCAACAATAGATTATTACGTTAAGTAAATAAGGATTAATTATGTATAATGATTCCGGATCCGCAAGTCTGCATTTTGGCTACCCGGATCAGAATCCGGAAATTTATATTTTCACTACCCGATCCTGATCCGGAAGTTATAAAACTGAGGATCCGGATCCGGATAAATTGAAATTGAGGATCTGTTTTATCACTATCTCTTAGAAAATTGTTCATCCCTCTCCCTAGCAATTCCCCAGAATTCGCGAATTCTCGAAAAATTCGTAGAAAGGGTGCTGTTAAAGCGTTTTTAGCCATATATTCGCTCAAGGAGTCAGATTTTCGACGCTTCGCAGTGTATACTCCTTTTTGTCTATTATGTACATTTTGTATGAATTTTTTGATTTTTTAAGAAGGTTTCTGTTTTTCGCTATAAAAAATAGAACAGAATTAGTAACGCCGAAAAACTATGTTTTTGACGCGTATGCTCCATTTTTGAGCCCAAAACAAAGGCAATTTGTTAATTACACCATTTTATGCAGCTCACTAATTTGAACATCTCTTTAGTTTACGAAGATACATATTTATTTAATTTTTGTTGATTTAAGTATTTATTTTGGGAGCTTCTATACCTTTAAGAGTTGATGCTTGAATTTGAAACATTTATTTAATCTATAAGCAAAATGGGAATAATTTTAAATACAGGGTGATCCAAAAGAGGCTGTTGGATTGACAAAAATGTTATTAGAAATTCGCAAAGCATATCGGCCAGCTGTCGATTTTCTTTGCATTGCAGCAGCTTCTTTACACCTCATTGTGATGTTGTTTTATGTAACTGAAGGGTTTCTGCATTCTAAATAAAACGTTAATGAGTACATGAGTGAATGTAGGTACCGTTTTTTAAAAATGTCTTTAGTCACAAAAAAATTTAAAATGCGTTGAATTCCAGAGTAGTCAATTTTCCTACTAGGTACAAAGAAAAGTAAGATACCTATATATCATCAACATACGTGCACATGGGGGTGTTCTGAAGGGTCAGTCAGACAGTACTGTCCGGCGACTTGGAGCTGAGGAACGTTTTCTGCATGATCAAAATTTCGAATGTTTTCCGGAACATTTTTATGAGTTTTTACTCAAAAAGCGGCCTAAATTGTGTCAAAATTGTTTTAAAAATTAAAATTTTTCTATGAAGAATTTTTTTATATTATTCAGTGTTAAAAACGATATAATGCAGTCAAAATTCTCTAATAAAAAGCTTCTTAAATGTGGTATAATCATGAAAAAGCGTTTCATAGGCTATTTCGACTATCTCCTTTTTTGACTAGCAAAAAAAATCGTGACCACTAAATTTACTATTTTGGACTTATGAGATTCCCCCCGCGCCAACTTTGACCTTGTGCATCTTTGATCATGAAAAGGGTGAGCGAATTAATGGCAGAACCGAACAAACGTCGGCACGTAAAATTAGATAATAATAGCGTGTAAACAAACCACTTGATGTTGGCCAAAATTTTGTATACGGTTTAATCAAAGACATCTATTACAAATGGTTTTAAAATGCTGATATCGTGTTAGCTGAAGTTATGATGCGGCTACTTTTGGACCACTGTCTGTGTAAAAAATTTCGAAAAAATGATTTAAAAATTTTTAATCTAACAGGGTAACGGACATAGGTGGATAGCACCAAAATTCTGGAAGGTGCAAGATTTCTTAATGGTAGTATGGCGAAAAAACACCATTTTTAAACGTTTCTCATCGCACTAACCATTGGCATCATAAAATCGAGAAAAAAACAAAAAAAATTCAAAAAATTGAAATCTGAGGGTATTCGGCCTCCCCCAAACCCCTCCCTCCCCCACGTGTGGTAACGGACGTCCTATAAATTTTGTTCCTTTCCTTTACATTTTTTGTTTTTAGATGAAAGACGCTGGACTTCGGGCGAAAGCGATCACTACGCTGGCGTAGCGTTATATAATTTTACTGCAGCTTCGCCGGGCGAAATTTCCATTACGGCTAATCAAAAGCTCCGTATTGCCCCGAAAGGTCTGTATCGCGCATATTTCATGAAAATCTAAACTCTGTCGGGCTAAGTGGAATCAAGAAAAGCGCTTAAATGTTTAAAAAATAAAGACTGCCTTAATTCGCTCTTTGCAGTGTATTTTAATAACTTTTTTAAAATCTGTAATTTGCACCTCATTCTTTTTTGGTCCTGGTTTTGCGTTATTTTAAAATTTTTATTGCTGTCAATGTGATATTACAAGAACCGCCACGCACAACATACATGTCTGTAGTGCAGGGCCTTGTCAGGCACGTAGCTGGCATATAGCCGTCCTATTTTGGGGGGACCAACACAAATTTTGGGGGGACTAAGTCCAAAATGCCAAAAATAGCTCAAAATATTGTTTAAAAAGTCCTATTTTTCTGACTTTTCTGAATTTTGGGGGTCCTAACCATAGGTGGGCGGCACCGAAATTCTGGGGGCGCAAGATTTTTCAAAGGTAAAAAATGGCCTTAAAAATGGTATATGGCGAAAAAACACCATTTTTCAACGTTTCTCATCGAGCACTAACCAACCATTGGCATCAAAATTGCGAAAAACAAAAAAAAATTAAAAATTGAATTCCGGGGGTATTTTGGTTTCTCGGGGGATGCATACCCCCAAACTTCCCTCCCCCCACGCCCAAGTATGGTCCGAACCCCCCATTCCCCCAGAGATACGTGCCTGGGCCTCATCCATCACAGGACTTAATTATATGTAGGTCCCTGAATGCATCGTTTTTGCGATACTTTTCCATCTACATCCGCAAAAACGTTTTTAAGACAATTATTCACTTCGAAAAATCAGCTCAATCCAGGGGCGGATTTAGGGGGGGCGGCCGCCCCCCCCATTGGCCCAAAATATTGCGAAAAATTAAGCATTTTTGAGCGATTTTTAGCGATTTTCGGGTCAAAACGGCTAATTTTTCCGCCCAAGTCAGGGTTCCGCCCCCCCCTTAGGGGTACCGCCCCCCCTTAGGAAAATCCTAGATCCGCCACTGGCTCAATCGGCCATTATATCGGAATCCGGACAATTGGTAGGAAAACAATTCGTAGGAGGACAACTGGTAGGATGACAATTCGTAGGAAGACAATTTGTTGTATAGGTCAATTCGTAGGATACCAACTAGTAGGTATCGTGTGTATATAATCGAAGGTAGCAATTACGCAAAAAGAGGTAAAAAATGGGTTAATTTCGGTCAACATGTCACAGTGGTCAAAATCATTTACGGTTAAATGTCAGGAGAGTTGTGGTCGCTATTTTTCCTGATTTCGTTGACTTGTTGCTAAATGGACGAATTTTACTTGACTGAGCGTGGAATAAGAAAGCTATTTTTTGACGGATATGCTTGACAAAAATCAGTTCTTTAAAAACATATCTCACAAAGTAAGTTGCTCTGAAAACAAACGCATTTAAAGTAAACAGCACAACAATGTTTTTAAGTAGCGAAAGCTTGAACCACTTTGAAATCAATTAGCCACATATGTAACAGAGGGATGGGGGCATCGCCCCACTTAAGATGGGTCCGTCTTCCCCAATCCCAACTGTCCGAACTCGCGAAAAAATATGAAAATGTTAGCGATTTTTCGCCATTTTGGACCGAAATCGCACAATAATAAAAATATCCCCCAGAAGACCAATGCTCTGGTCGCATTAACCCTCTCCTTCATCTGAGCATGATTTTTGTGCTGTTCGTGTGTGATTAAGCTTCATATAATTTGATTTCATTTATCGTGGTACTGCATCCTACGAATTGTCCACCGACCAATTGTCCTATCCTACAAATTGTCATCCTACCAATTGTCCTCCTACCAGTTGTCGTTCTACGAATTGTCTTCCTACGAATTGTCCTAGACCCCATTATATCATATGTTTGAGTTTTTTGGTACCCTCTTCTGGTCATTTTGCATTGTGTTGCCTTCGTACATACAAAGCTCATCTTAGATTGAGTTTGATTGTCAATTGATGATGCTGCAACAAATTTTGATGTACCAATTTGTACAAAATTTAATTCTGGGTTTAGTGAGCTGTTTTTTTAAAATTACAATATTGATCCAATATCTTTTTATTGGCTAAAAAATAAAAGTACCTTGAAAATTCACAAAAACGGATGAATTTCAACCAATCGACAATCTATTTTGCCATTATTTGCGTCTCTGATTTGTCAAAAACGTTGTAGCATACAGCCAGCACAAAAGGTTTTCAAACAGTTCAGTGTCGAATTCTAATTCATTCAAAAATATATCCGAATTTTTTTCTCAGTTTTCCCTTCGGGCGACGTCCGGGACCTTCCTCTAAATGCGTCAAATGCTCCACTCGTTCATTAACGATTTGTTGTTGTTGTAATAGCCGGCATATGAAGACATCCATCGATCGATCGAAGGTCCAGAGAGGCCGCTACCAACTGCGGCCTTTTCCTTAGGTCACTAACACGGGCTTGTGTTGGTCGGGATGGACAGTCGAAGAGGTGTCGTGTATTTTCTGTTGCCGCCTAACAACGTGGTCAGGTGTGAGGCCGCTAGAGTCGAGTTTGCTGCGCGTGGACGCCAGGATGTAGCTATAGCCGGATCTAAGTTGGGCTAAGGTGGATCTTGTCCGGCGAGGCAGCGATTTCTCTTGCGGGGAGATGTTGGAAGGGCGTCGGTTAATTAGTGGGTTGTGTTGAATGAAACGAATGCGACAGGACTGGATGGCATCCTGATGAAGCTTTTGCAGTTGTTGTTGTAGTGAAGCTGTTGGAGGCATACATAGTTCTGAGGTGCCGTTTGACTCTGTTTTTCGAATGCATTTTGAGTTTGTTTTTCAGCCGAAAGTTCCGTTGCCGCCGTGTAGGTTGCCCTGGACAACCAAAAAGTTATCTGCACGGATGTTTGGTCGTAGAGGCAAAACGCGTAGACCTGGTCTGTCAAAAGTCGATTGTGGACTGGGACCGTCAACATACATACGCATTTCACTGTGCAGGTGGTCAATCGGTGACATTTGAACGCAGCCAGTAACAGTTCTGAGTGCGGTGTTCTGGCAGATTTGGAGTTTCGCAAGATTTGGGGACGTTAGTGTCGGCGTCCAAACTGGTGCCGGATAATTAAGAACCGATCTACAGATCGCCTTGTAAGTGAGGAGCAATGTTTCTTTGTTAAAGCCCCATGATCGCCCAGCTAAAGCTTTGATGATGTTGCTTCGTTTCTGAATACGAGATCTCAACGCTTCGACGTGTTGTTTGAAATAAAGACTTGGTTCAAAGAGAACCCCAAGAATTTTAGGGCTCTTAACGGTTTGAAGTCGATCGTTATTAATAAAAATGTCTAGTTCCAGCGAGTGTTGGCGTGTCTCGGGAGTAAACAACGTAACAAGTAGATTTTTCTACTATGTAGATTTTTCCGTTGAGATTGTGAGATGATGCTGCTCAAAAAACGAGATGTCTGTCAGATAATTGTTCAAGTTTGTTTCCATCGTCTTCACGTTCGAGTTGCTGGTAAAGATGGTAATGTCGTCAGCGTATGATATGATATGAATGTGTGGTGGTGGCCGTGGAAGCTCACGAATGTAAGCATTAAATAGAGCTAGCGAGATCGCTGAACCTTGAGGCACACCCATTCCAGTGATGGCGTAACTTGACGATGAGTTTCTAAACTGACATTTGGCTTCTCTTCCGCGTAAATATGCCACCAACCAGCGACAAGTCCAACTAGGCAACGTGGAGTCCGCCAGGATCTTGATTAACGTCGTGTGGTAAACAGAGTCAAAGGCTTCACGGGTCGAGGTCTAGGGCTTCAGCAGTAGTTCTTTTAGCTGGTTTAGAGCAGTTGAACCCTTGGCAGATTGCTGTGGTCAAGTTAAGCAGGGCAGACGTAGTTGAGTGACGTGGTCGGAAGCCATGCTGATGAGCCGCAGGTGGAAGGTGTTTCACGATTATTGGTAGCAATAAATGTTCCATAATCTTTGCTGCTGGGCATAGGAGTGAGATGGGGCGATAAGAGGAAGCCGCGTTTGGTCCTTTGCCTGGTTTGGGAAGTGCGATGATGGTTGAGCGTTTCCAAATAATTGGTAAAGTAGCCGTTGATGCAGATAGGTTCAACAGATCGGTCAACATTTAGAGGCCGTTGGGGCCCAGGTGCTTCAGGAATGGCATGGCAATACCATCTGGACCGAAAGCTCGTGAGTTTTTAGCTGAGATGGTAGCTGATTTCACCTTGTCGATGGTGAAGAGCGCTTGCTGTAATTGTTTTCTATGTATATGGCGGATGATACGGCGTGTGGCGGTAGAAGAGGAGTGTTGTAGAACTGCCGTAAACTGTTCCAAGAGCTTTAAGGCAATTTTTCGATTATTAGTCTCTTCGCCACTATCGGAACGAATGGGCACATTGCCAATTCCACGATTTTTCCCATCCAAGGATTTTACCGTTGCCCAGAGACGTTTTACATTAGCCTGAACGGTGGTCTAGCGAGGTGACGAAGTCGCGCCATTTTCGAGTTTTTTCCTGGTCACATTCTTTGGCGATCACTTCGTTTTTAGCCGCAAAGCCGCAATTCCAGCAGAGGATGGATTAACTGCTATGATCGAGTCACGTTCTTTGGCGAGTTCCGGAACGTGGTTTGATAAAGATGGGTCGTAAAGTTTACGGCGACCGTAAGGTATCGACTTCTTGGAAGCAGCGATTATCGCACATCGGAGCGTAAGTTCCCTTTCATGGAGAGACAAATGAGCATTAAGACGCGATGACAGGAGAATTTGCTCAGTAACGTCCGTGAAAAGTTTCCAATCAGCCTTGCTGAAGTTTACATAAGTTCTTTTAGCCGATGTAGCATACTCCAGTGAGAAGTCGATTTTGATCAAAATCGGCGCGAAATGTCTGGAGAAGTTGGACGCTGGTCGTTTGCTGCGGGAAGATGAGTTACGAATTTTTTATTCAAAGTGGAGCAGGTCGGATTGGTCAATTAGATCAGCAATCATATTGCCACGGCTGTCATTGATCGTCGAGTGCCATAAGTTCTGGTGGGCGTTGAAAACGCCCAATATCATTTACGATTTTGCCCAGATTAACGGCAGGATTCAAGTCTGGGCTGTGCTACTTGTATTAATTTCACTCGATAAAATGCAGACGCTTGAGGTCGATCAATAATTGGAGCAGTTTTCGAATCAAATCTTCAGGTCGAAAATTAAAATATTTGCGAAATGTTCCGATGATTTTTATTTTGGCTTGTGTGCTAATAGTAATTTTAAACTGTAAATTCCTCAATGTCAACTACCTGATGCAGAATTGAATCCTGTATAAGAAGGTATATTGCAATTTGTTGCAGCATCCGCTCGTATCACTGTAGAGGTCATACATGTAACAGGGTGGATGGGGGGATCTTCCGATACCCACCAAAAGTCGGCTGTCCCACCATCATTCCCAAAACCAGAAAATTTTTGATTTCCCCCATTTTTGGAAATCAAATTTTGTGGCCGTTTTACGTGTTTTTTTGGCTGAAAACTGGAGGTCAGTTTCCCCCAGTGTTTCTTTTTTGTACTCGGCAAAGATTTTTCCCTATGAACAAAGACTTTTTGGGACCGTCTTTGTATGTACATGTACAAAGATTTCTGGGAAGACAAAAATTGCAAAGAAAGGTCCGAACTTTGCTAAAATTTTCGGCGCTTTACGCCGAAATGAGTAATTGTGTGTTCTATATAATATCTTTGTAATGGCAGAAATTACATTTCAAAAGGAAAAATGTCAAATTTTTCGGTGCTTCGCGCCGTTTTAAGACGATTCTTAGTGATTTTTGCCATTAGAGACCCAGAAAAAAAGTCGAACAAATCCTGTTTTTACCACACAAAAATTTGTGTGTAAAAAATGTACAAAGACTTTTGGGGGCCATCTTTGTACATGTACAAGCTCACCTTGTACAAAAAACACTGCCCCACTTAAAAATGGCCTGGACCCCCCAAATTTTAAGCCGTTGCATGTATGGTAGAGGTAGTGCCAATCATTATGCAACACCTGTACTTAATATGAAAAATGACAGCCTGTTGTAGCGTTGACAAAAGTCCGACTTAGAACTAGTAAGGACTATAGTCCGGACTAAGTCCTTAAGTCTTTGGAATAAAGTCCTAGTCTTTTTTTAAAACATTAGTCCGGAAAACGACTAGTCCTTTTTGTGCGGACTAAGTCCGGTTAGTCCGGCCTACCGGACAAAAGCTCTAAGTTCTACTAAGTTGTGCTACCCGACATTCGACGTGCGTTTTGCAAGTCTCCCCTTCTCTTTGGGGAGTGTTGTTTGCGTCCAACGCCTTTGTTCACGTTAGTTTTTCTTTTATTGTCTGGTTTTCAAACTGTGCTCAAAGAGATATGTTTTTTGGTGGAGGCGGAAAAAACAGGCGAGGTTGTCAACCATACATCAGCTAATTAGTTGTCAACTCAACAACAGCTATAGTTAATTTAAGCGATGGGCGTATTAAAATTGAAATTTTTTTGAAGTTCAACTTTGAACTGTTTGGCCCGTAATATTTGATATTTTTTACTCGAATCTGAGCAAAGTTTGTTACAAAATGTATTTATAGTAGCACCTATAGTACGAGTATGTATATGCATGCATGTATGCATTGAATACCACCATGTAAGTAGGTACCAGCATTGATCTCTGATTTTTTAATGAAAAGCCTGTCTAGTGTCTGGGTATGTTTTTCCTGCATGAATGATACTGTTTTTTAATCAAGGACTTAGTCCGAGACTTGGTCTTTTTAAGGACTATGGTCCGCACTATAGTCCTGATCCGGAGCAGTCCGGACTAAAACCTGGACTATAGTCCGGAAAGTCCTCTTTTTGCGGACTTTTGCCAACGCTAGCCTGCTGCGCTTGTTTTTTCTCATGCTTGATTGACATATTACGATAGATTGCTAGATTCGAATATTGCCTTTCTATTCGGAAATAAGCAGTTTTTTGATGAATATGCCAATATATGGCATAGTGTGGCTTGCTTGCATTTACGTACATATTGATTTTTGGCTCTGCGATCGTACATGGGCAGCGATAAAATTATGGGGTATGATTGGATGAAATCGCCTAAAATGTTTTACTAAAAATAGAATTCTGGGGTCTACAGTAATTTTCGCGGAGGTTTTTAACTTCTGGGGGTGTAAACTCCCCTCCCTATGCCAACGTGTGGTTGCGATCACACATGGGCGTGGGGGGTTTGGGGGTATGCACCCCCCAGAAGTTGAAACACCCCCGTAGAAATCGAAATACCCCCCCCCAGAAATTTTTTTTTGCTTTTTTAGCCATTTTTTGATGCCATTGGATAGTGCTCGATGAGAAACGTCGAAAAATGGTGTTTTTCCGCCATACGACCACTTTTAAGACTATTTTTTGACCTTTAAAAATTTTTTCACCCCCTCCAGAAATTTTTTTACCCCCAGAATTTTGGTGCTGCCCACCTATGGTTGCGATTAGTGGTGTGTCTAAATTACATATCAACGTGTTATTTTCAGCTTTCCTACATATACTGAATCGCATGCAATTTTTAGATTTGCAGCCAGCTGTCAGAGGATGGCTACTTGCTACAGTGGACGGTAACGATATTGGCCTAGTGCCAGCAAATCATGTGCGAGTACTTGGACTTGTGACCGGTTCATCGCCGCTATCCAAAGACATACCTTTTGTATAATTTCGTTGTAATGGCTATTAATCGTTTTTGATGACTTGCGTTTGTAGGTACTATCGTATCTGTACCTATTAGTCTTTAGTTTTCAATTGGTGCATTACGAATGTTTTTAAATTTTGCGTTCACACTTTGCGGAGTAATTGCTATTGTTATTATGCTCTGCGAGCATGTTGATACAGAAATAATGCCGGTAAATCCGTCAAGAACTTTATGCGCGAACGTATTAATTCTTGGTCGCTGCAGTGTTCATCTGGTTAAAAACTACAAATGTTTTATTTTTCTGTGTCATACGCTTGTCCTCTCATTTCGATGGAAGCCACATCAGGAAATATTTGATTATAGTCTGTTTCGCACAACTTCGTTCATAAATTTCAAAACTATCTCCGACAATGAGCTGACAGATTGCGATTATAGCATTGATCTGACATATAATTATCGTAACCCTCGGCTTATTGTCTTTGAAAATTCTTAGAATTTACGCACGAAGTTATAAGAAACAGACTATAGGTAACTTATATTATATGAATACATACACACCAAGACATGTAACGGGAAATTGCTGAATTTTTTGGCCGTTTTTAGGCGTTTTTGGCTAAAAATTGGCGGACATTGACCCCCCCCCTTTAAATGGCCGGGGACCCCCTGCTAAAATTTCGGGCGTCTAGTTACCGTGAGCACCGACTGTTAGACTCTACGAGATCATGCTGGCCATGCATGGACTTGGGGAGGGGTATTAATTCGCCCTGAGCTTTAAGTAACTGATATCTATTAAGCCTTTTCGGCTGGAAGAGCGTCGCTTCATAACTTATTATGGCTCATAAGCATTCTGTGTATGTCTAAGGTGGTACGAATACGACTCCTTTCCTTACACATGCAAAGAATCGGAGACGGACGTTCCGATGCAAATTCAACGCTAGGCGTCACTTCCGAATGTTGCAGAGGAATGACGACAAAAATATTGCCAACTTTATCGTTTACATTTATAATCTGTCTTGTACAAGTTTGGCCATAAATTTTAAAATCTTGTTTCTTCGACAGTGAGCTGTCAGATTACTATTATGACATGGATCTGATATATAATTATCGTAACCTTCGCTTTACTGTTGTTGAAATTTCTTAGAATTTATGCACGAAGTTATGTGAAACACTATAAGTATTAAAACAAATCTTTGTTCTTTTAAAAATCTTACTATAGCCGCTTTTGTGCTGGTTTATGTATCTCAAAAGCACAAAAACCGAAATCAGTGCATACGAAAACCCTTGTATATGTGAAAGGTGAGCAGAATTCATTTCTAATATATGAGCGTAGGATCCTTCAATCTGTAAAATTTTAGTGTAGTCAATTTACTGCTGACGTATGCAGTTCGGGAGTGTAAAAAATGAAATTATCGTATACGAAAACATTACATAAAAAGTACGCAGGTGACGTCACTCAGATGAATAAATTGCAGCGAACCTTTACTGTAGCTAATGTTTCGCGAACGTGAACAGAACTTCGTCAACTAAGCGTCGTAAGAGCATCTTTCTTCCGCATATGTGTCTTTGTTAACCGAAATTTCAAGATGTGGAAAAAAATTTTGGGCGTGCTTCTTATGGAAAATATTCGTAATTACTGATTTTTCAATTTCTTACAAAACAGCCGTTTTTCGGGTTTCTAATCATTGCGAGCATCACTAGAAACCCTCAACTGGCCGCGGAAACCAAGTTTTGATATGCAAATTAGCCTGATTTGCATAGTATGCAAATTAGGCTGATTTGCATATTGCAAACTTGGTTCAGGGCATGTCTTGGATTCATAGTGCTGCTCCTGATGATTAGAAGCCTAAAAAGCGCTGTTTGAGGCTTCAGATTGGTGTCAGGGGATGATCTAAGCCTAAGCCAAAGATGGGGCAAAAATTGCTTCGCTCGCTTCGCTCGCTCCGCAATTTTTGCCCCATCTGACTCAGGCTTACATCATCCCCTGGCACCAATTTGAAGGCACATAACTAAGCCTAAGCCTAAGCCAGTGCTAAGCTCAACTTAATGATTAAGAAATCATGTTGTTTACACCACTCACTATTCTAATCCTCCAGTTCTTCGGGCCTTTGTCACAATTATCAATTAGCGTAGTGCGATTGGAGCATCAAGTTGAGTGAAATCAGTAGTAGTATAGATTTTCGGGCGCGGATAAAAAAACCGGAATGTTCTAGCTGCTAATCTGTTGAAAATATGATATAGTTAAGGGGCAGCAGAATTTGTGGTATTGGCCGAAATTGACGAATCCAAGGACTTTCTATATGGGTATACTCGAATTCTCAAAGAATGCTTGCTGGCAAAAGCACACTCAAACTCGTGCTGGCCGTCGGTGCCTTCCGCTTCTTCACTTGTACATGTGCCCACCACATAGCGATTCCTTACATATTCACCCGTCAGTTCGTACATTGTATAAACTTTAACAATGCGCGCGGGAGCATTGCATCTTCCTTTTATAGGTCATTTTTCCTGTCATGCTAGAAAATTTAGCGCGAATCAATTTGATTCGCTGTTGATGGATTTCGCAGAGGTCTAAAAAAGATAAGTTTTGCGCTTTTTCCTACCAATCGCACATCAGTCTCTTAAATGTTGTCCAATCCCATCGTCGCCTGTGGTGAATATAGAAAGTAGTTCGATTTCTGTGATACAGTAATATTTGTGATTAGTAATTTTCATAAAGGAAGGTACTTGATCAAATGCGTTAAGGCTTTACTAAAATCAGTAACAAGACCAAACTTGTGTTCAACAAATTTTTACTAATACCATATTCTATCGTTTCTATAAGTACATTCCTCCCTAATGTTTATGTCCCTCCTACATCCGTACCAATCATTTCGGATCATGTAATCGTCTGTTTCATTGAACTTTGAATGTCCCTTATTTATCCGGACAAAACTATTGGGGTTGAAAATTACCTCCCTCATAATTTTATGTAAATGTCCTTTAAACTAATGCGGTAAACGTGATATTCTACAGTATAATGAGTTACAAGGAGTCAAACACATCCGCCTAATGGTGTTATCAATTACCTACTTCATGTTTATATGTAAATGTCCTTTAAACCTATGCTATTTACTTTATATTCTACAGTATAATGAGTTCCAAGCAGTAAAACACATCCGCATGTCTGTTTTTTATTCCATCTAGTCTGTTTCATTGTGCTTTGAACGTCACACATTTACCCGCACACACCTAATGGGGGTCTAAATTACATGGTGTTATCAATTACCTACTTCATGATTTTATGTAAATGTCCTTTAAACTTATTCTATTTACTTTATATTCTACAGTATAATGAAACACATCTGCAGGTCTGTTTTTTATTCCATATAGTCTGTTTCATTGTACTTTGAACGTCCCACATTTACCCGCACCCACCTCATGGGGGTAAAAATTACCACTGGTCCTTTACACTAATGTAGTAAACATGATATGTTACAGTATAATGAGTTATGAGAGTCAAACACATCCGCATGTCTCTTTATTATTCCAAAATAAACTTATCACATGACTAATTGGTTCAGGATCGCTTCACTCTTTCTCTAATTCTGCTTCGCCTTTCCTCTGTCATATTTCCATCAGCTTTGCAGCTTGAACGTTCCGGTTTTCTTTCAGCGGCTGCCACTTGGCTGGTCTTGGAACATTCCCAACACCTCTATGCTTCTCCAATCGCGGTTCGCTGGTTCCGAAACTCATTTTTCTCGAATGATACCCGCTTCTTATTGCGGAAAATTTTTGTAATGCAAAAATGTGTTCTAGAAAGGAGTAAAAATAATGTCCAAATTTTCCGGCGCTTCGAGCTAGATTGGGCTAAACTTGAAGAATATGAATGCTTTTAGAAAAAGGAGCAGAACGAATAAGGCATGCCAAAATTTTTTGCCAAACTGGTAGAACACTTGATAAATTGAGGCGTGGAAAAATTTGGTGAAAATCTGAGCCATACTTGCAAGAAGTTGCAGGCAACTCTCGATTTGAGTGTTGGGTGGGACGATTAAACGGCTCGATCCAAGGACTTACACATTCGTCCAAAATAAATAATATCGGCTGAAATTACGGAAGGAAGCATAGCAATGAAGAAGAAAAAAGAAAATAGGCGCGGAAATGTGTTCGAAATTTTAAAAACTTAAAAAATTTTTTATATTTTTTGCATGGTTTTTTCGGTTTTACTTGATAAGATATACGTAAATCTAAGTTTTTGCTTCTATTATACTTAGGCTTAGGCTTAGTATATCTGAAAAGATGTTTTCAGCTGCTTAGGTCGAGATCGCTCCCACTCAGGTCGCTGTATAGATGCTTAGATCGATGTTTAGATGCTTAGATCGATATATAGATGCTAAGGTCGATGTATAGATGCTTAGGTCGATGTATGTAAATATGCTTAGATCCTTGTATAGATGCTTAGGTCGTATAGATGCTTAGGTCGATGTATAGGTGCTTAGGTCGATGTAAATTGGGTATCTACATGTGATTCTGCATTCAGCTGTTTGAATCTCTAAATACTTAGGTCGCGAAGATGCTTGCTTAGGTCGAGGAGAGGCTAATTAACGAAACCCATAGCTTTTGTAATATTGATCATAGACGGATGAAATTTTTTTCCGCGCTTTCTTTCAACATCTTCTAAGTACTGAGCAAAAAAATCTGCTCTTCTGAAGTTTATTTTCTAGTATTTTGAAAGTAGCATATTCTTAAGTTACTCCCTAGGTTGATTTAGGTCTTTAATGTTGTTTATTAATGTCCCGGCGCGTTGCGCCGATCGCAGCACTTTTATCGACAACTTGCTCTAGAACTGCACTATAATTGAAAATCCTCATCTACTGGACGGATTTGGTCAATGTTTGTAATGCAAAATGCGTTTTGGAGAGCCTAAATGTCAAAATTTTCCGGCACTTCGCGCCCCATTGCTTTAATCTTATACTTGTTATGCACAGCATGGGAATTCCGGAGGGGATGGGTGAAAATATAAAGTGCCTTTTTTGGGTCCAAAAATGGTAGGTACGCGTTGAAAACATTTTTTTCAGCGTTTCCGACAATGCTCTATCTTTCTAGGGCATAAAAACATAGAAAAATTTCGAAAAAATTAAAAAACTCGGAACAAATTAAACAAAATATAGTCAAAACATGAGTATAATGGCGCGAAGCGGTGAAAATTCGGCACTTTCGGGGCGCTAAAAATGCTTTTAAAAGCACCTTTTCTAAAAATTTTTAGAAATAAAAAATCGCCAATTATGGGGGAGGGGTGAAGAAAATTTTCCCCCAACCCCCACTCCAAGATCATGTATGCTTGTTATTGATGTTTAGGCCGTGCCGTGCCGATCGCAGCACATTTATCGACAACTTGTTCTAAAACTTTACTAAGATTGAAAATCCTCATCTTCTGCACGGATTATTGGACAATTTTAGAAATGCAAGAATGCGTTTTAGAGAGGTAAAATGTCAAAATTTTCCGGCGCATCGCGCCGAATCGATTTAATTTTATTACTTGCCATTGATGTTAGGCTGAGCCTAATTCGGCCAATTTTCGTCATGCAAAAGTGCAGTCTAGAGAGCCTAAATTTCGAAATTTCGCCTAAAAATAGCCAAAAAGCGCAAGTTTTCACTAAAAATGGGAGGAGAGTGGTCAAAAATTTTCTGACTTTGGGGGGGGGTTGGGAGGAGCTAAGCGCGGGTGAGGGATCGCCCAAACCCCCTGTTACATGTATGTTTCTCGGCCATTTTTAGGGGGGGGGGGGGTAAGGGGCTCCGATTTTGGCAAAAAGTGGCGAAAAGACATAAAAGTAGCCAAAAAGCGCAAGTTTTAGTCAAAAATGGGGGAGGTGGGTCAAAAATTTCTGACTTGGGGTTGGGGGGTGTGGAGAGGACGTCCAACTTTGTGTGGGGAATTTCTCAAAGCCCATTGCTACACGTATGGGTTCGGCCATTTCTAGCCGAGGGGAGGGGTGAATGACCACCAATTTTTGGCCGAAAATTTCAGAAGAGGCACCTAAAAATGGCCAAAAAATGCAGGTTTTTGCAAAAAATTGATTTTGGCTCGTGGATTCATTTTCGGAGCCATCTTTATATAGTCATAGCCTAAAAAAACCCACTTTTCAATTTTTGGGTCATTACTTTTGATGGATGCCTTCTTGTCCTAGTTTTTTAGTTGTTCAATTGAGGCTACCCTTGATCTAGACACTGTATGTTCTGCATTGACCCATTCCTCTTTGTTGCTTAGTATTTTTCATAATAGTCAAACACTTAAAAAAACCCAAGATTCCTAAAAAAACCCATGTTCCTGAAAAAAACACTGAAGCTGTAAGGTGAGGAAAGATAAAGCAAAGCTTTTCTAATCAGATAGGATGATGCAGCTGATGAAAACAACAAATACACATATTATTTATCGTGGGTTTTTTGTAAGGCTTAGTGGTTTTTTTAGGAACACATTTTCGAAATTTATTTTTTCATTAGCCAGTGATAACTTCGAAAAAATAACTTCACGGGCTTATAGTCCAGACTGGACTATTCATTCCTACAAATTTTGAATAAATTTTGAGCTGGGTTTTTTAGAGGACATGTGGGTCTTTTTAAATCCGACTTTGAAGGATTACTGTAGGTCAAAGGTCATGGATATGGGTATGGCATTTATTTTGCATGCCAGTTGAGACATGGCCTAACATAAGGGAATGCTTAAAACTGATGTCAGTGTCCCATTCTTGTGCAGATGTCCAAAAACCTGCAAAAAATCAACCATTTTGGCACATTTTAGGGAAAGATTTTAAAATACTCATAGTCACTGTAGTAGATGGCGTGAATGTTTTCATTATTTTATCCTCGCTTAATATATATGTAGTGCTTAAAATGCATACCAAAAATCAGCCTTTGATATCCAATACAAGCTGAGTTATAGGGTGGGTTTTTTATGTGCCACTTTTGATGGGTTTTTTTAGAGGTAATGACTATACAATGTTAAAATATTTTCTGGCACGGTTTTTTTGTATTTCACAGAGATTTTTCCCGATGTACAAAGACTTTATGGGACCGTTTTTGTACATGTACAAAGATTTTCGGTAAGTCAAACATTGCAAAAAAAAGTCTGACAGTCGCAAAATTTCCTGCGCTTCGCGCCAAAATGAGTAATTGTGTGTTGTAAAATGTCAAATTTTTTGTCGCTTCGCTCCATTTTAAGACGATTTTTAGTGATTTTTGCCCTTAGAGACCCATAAATTAGCTAAAATACATTACCAAACGTCGAACAACTCTGCTTTTACCAGAGTAATATCGCTACTGTACCATATTATAGTACCAAAAAATTTGTCTTTAAAAAATGTGCAAATGGATCCTGTACAAAAAAACACTGCTTTTTGTTTAAAAATGTACAAACGGACTTTGTACAAAAAAACACTGCTATTTTGGGCAAAGTGATAGTAATCTTAACGTTTTTTAAATTATTTTTAGGCAAATTCCATAAAATTTTAGGCGCTTCGCGCCGAATATCACGAATATACTGTATTTAGCTTCATGAAGGGGCATTAAACACTCCAAAATCAATCATTTTTTAATCTAGGCATCTTTATGCAGATTCAAATATCTTTCGAATCTATTTCTACTGTTCCTAAAGGTTTTATGCAAATATAAGTACTATTTTATAACTGCACTTTTTTGACATTCAAGGATATAATTGACTGATTTATCTTGATGTTGCGCTAAATTTATAAGCGCAGTGGTGCTTATTACAAGATTTAATCGGCAAATTAAAATTTATGTAATATTTCTGATTTTGTAGTACAAGTTATTCTAGCTATCTCAGTCGAGTTTTATGTGTAAATTCCATCGAATGCTCATAAAAATTCAGGGTGAAATATCACATTTAGGACTGCATGCTGGTCGCTGGTCACGCACTGATAGCATGCAAAAATGTAATATTTAATCATCTACAAAAAATTGTTCGCTCATACAATGACTTTTCCGGAGATCTACATATATACATGCACAAAGAAGCTTGTACGAAAAACAGTTTCGGCTGATAATGAACACCACTGAATTTACTGGTCCCCTATTTTGGGATTTCAACCCTACCTCATTTCTGGACCTTGGGAAACTACGGGGCGCCCGTTTTAAAATATAAGTGTTTGTTAGTAGAAAATCGTAAGTGTGTACACATGTAATGGCGGTGGTTTGTACACTTTTTGTGTAAAAATTTGCGGTTCATTAGGAATATCACGACAAGTAATATGTTATTTCTGTAAAACTTGATTTTCATACCTTCAGTAGAGCATTTTAGCAATTTCTGAAGTCGCTTTTGACAATAAAAACAATTAATTTTTTGGCGATGATTATGAATTGGCTGATGAACTTTGGCCACTTTTAGGTTGAATTCAGAGCCGTGGTTCGGCTGATTTTGTAAAAAATTTCAACGTTACGAATAGGCTTGCATCCAGGATTTTGTTTTGTGGGTTGGGCACGACCAAAATATTTTAAATTATTAGGGGGATGAAAGGATAAATTATAATTTTGCAAATTTCGCTACCCGGATACCTTAGATACGGTGAGGATCGAAAGGAAACCATCTCTTTCAGGGCTAAGGGGGTCTAAGGCCTCCCAGCGGGGTCCGGGGCAGAGCCCCGGAAAATTTTGTGAAAAGAGCACTTCATTTATGAGTCGTAACGTCAAGATTTTTGCAAAATCAGCCGAATCAATATACTGAATCCACCCTAAAAATGAACGAAGTTCATCAGCAAATTCATAATCATCGCCAAAAAGTTGCTGTCGTTCTTGCTTTTTGAAGAAATGTTATTTTTTCCATAAAACCTGTGCAGAACAGATGTACATAGATGCAAAATAAGCCTTAGGTCTTATTCAAGACTAAAAATGGAATGGAGTTTTTAAACAGTGCGCTCGGGACTAAATTGACTCTAATTAATTGCGAAATTCGGCTCAAAGCGCCGGAAATTTTTCGATTTTTAGCAAAAAAAGCAAACGGGGATTGGAAGAAAAAATCATTCTCGCATTTCATTTTGATGGGTGGGGGCACGTGCCTCCATATCACCCCTGGATACGGGCCTGGTTACGATTCAAAATTGAAGTGATGTTTTTTTTACAGAATTTTTTGGGGCGCTTCCCGGTATTCCTGTGGCAGGTTGACTTGACACCAGAGCCCTGCGCGGGCCGAAATTTTTTGATCCGCCCCGCCAAGAAAGAAATAAGGCCCGCCCCGCCCCGCCCCGCCCCGCAGCTCCTTAGACCCGCCCTGCCCCCGCAAAATTTTTTCATGTACTCTTTGTATCCATTTCTGGTCGAAAAGGAGCCAGAATGCAAGAAGATAAAGAACCGGACAATGAGTGATACAAAATCTTCAATGTAAATGAGTACAATGCAATTTTGTAAATTGAATAAGAGCTAATGTCTTACAGCAATAAACTTTATTGGAACAACAATGATGTTACTGTGATAGGTGTAGTTAGGTATGTAGGTAAGCTGCAAAAGGCATAATCTTGCACTGCTGATTGCTCAAATTCTGAGGGGGTCTGAAGGGGCGAAATCGCCAAAACTAGCACAACAAAATCAATTTTGGGGGTCTGCTGGATCCAAGGGGACAACCCAGATCCCAATGCTCGCCATTACTCAAATCCTATAGGTGATAGTTTTATATAAGGACGTAGTGTGTACCTACATATATGTAGGCATAGGTGGGCAGCACCGAAATTCTGAGGGGGTGAAAAAATTTTTAAAGGTCAAAAAATGGTCTTAAGAGTGGTCGTATGGCAAAAAACACCATTTTTCGACGTTTCTCATCAAGCACTATCCAATGGCATCAAAAAATTGCTGAAAAAGCAAAAAAATTTTCTGGGGGGTATTTTGATTTCTGGGGGGGGGCATTTCAACTTCTGGGGGGTGCATGCCCCCCCCAAACCCCCCATGCCCACGTGTGTATGTAGGTACCTGCCTACCTATATATACAGGGTGTTTCAAAAAACGAAACCCATATCAGACCTTGTAACTTCGAAACGAATCGCTCAATTCGAATGCAACTTGCTTTAATCAATAGATAAAAGCCTTCATAATTATCTTGTGAAGTTTCGTTTTCGCAGCTTTATTTGTTTTTGTACAACGCGCATTTGATTAAAAGTCGTTTTTTTTTCATTAAATACAATGTGTCGTAAGAAATGAATACGTGTTTGCGACGTTGTAGTTTTAGATCGAGTGAACATTTTAGAATACGGTTTGCTTCAATCAAAAGCTCATTTATCTAGCTAGTTGTCTCTAAATTTTAGAATTATTTTGTTTGTTGGTTCAAGAGCTATTGAGCTTTTGCCTAAGGTCACTCCCTCGGCGATTGAGCCAGCAATGACAAAATAAGCAGCGAGTTGCTTGCGCTTGTGAATGACCTAAGGAATGACATTTGGCGAAAGCTCAATAACTCTCGAACCAAGTAGCGAAATAGTACGAAAATTTACAGGCTAACAGCTAGACAAACAGGCTTTTGAATAGAGCAGACCGTATTCTAAAATGTTTACTCGATTATAAGCTAAAACGTTGCAAACACATGCTTTATTTCTAAACACGCATTGCTTTTAATGAAAAAAACGACTTTTACACAATTGCGCGTTGCACAAGAACAGAGCAAGCTACGGATACGAAACTTAGACAGTTTCTTACGAAGGTTTTTGTCTATCGTTTAAAACAATTTGCATTGAAATTGAGCGAGCCGTTGGGAAGTTACAAGGTCAAATATGGGTTTCGTTTTTTTGAAACACTGTATATATGTAAGCTTATGCATGGTAAAGCTGGATTATTTCAATTTGTATCATTTTAACAGCCCCCCATGTGTTCTATTTCATTAAGTATTTATTCAAAGGATGAGCAGCAGAGCATTACTTAGAACTATAGTCTATTTCGCGAAATCTTGTGCATGGAAACACTGTTTTTTTTTAGCGCGGCGCAAAGGAAACCCGCCCTGCGCTAATGGGACATTTCGTTCATTAGCGCCATGCGCAAAGGCTTTTTTGGGCAAAAAATTAGAAATTTAAACATTTTATATTGCATTTTGATTTAAAAATTTTTAAAATTTTTTCGGCGCTTGGCGCCGACTTCTTAAGAATGAATTAATTGTGTTTGCCAACCACCGCTTTCCTGTTTCATCATAAGCGAATCCCTGCTTTAGCATCTTTGCAGTAATGAATCCTTGTTTTTGTGGTGCATGGTGCCAAATTAATTGTTTTCATTTTAAATTTATCTTTGAAATAGCCCAGCCTTGAGATACACATTGAGAAGATGCCAAAATTTCGGGCGCTTTGCATCTAATTATTGGTTTCTGTATAGCGGTTGCATTTTGCAATACACGAAAATTGAGTGCAAACTGCAAAGACAGCTTGAAGAAATCGCTCAGTCTAGTATAGGCAAGGCAATGAGAAATCAGGTATCAAATTGATATTTTTACCATTAGATTTCTTGTTCGAGTTGGAACCAGTAGTAAGAATTTTTTAAATTTCTTGCCAGAATTTATTGTCAGTCAGCAGTACATGGAGCGCATCAGAAGTTCAAAAATGCCCTTATTTTTGCCTATCGCCAAGCATTTAAAGGTTTTTTGGTGCGCTAATGAGAAGCTCCGCGCGCAAACGCTCTATCCTGGCCATTAGCGGCTGCGCAAATGGGGGTGGCGCTAAAAAAAAAATCCCTGCATGGAAATCAATTTCGCGCACGTATCCTTTTGCACAACAAAAATTTAAAAATAAGAAAGGCCCGCCCCGCCGAAATTTTTAGAAAATTAAGCCCGCCCCGCCAGCCGTGTGACCCGCCCCGCAAAAAGCCCGCGCGGGCCTGCGGGGCAGGGCGGGCCGACCCGCCCCGTGCAGGGCTCTGCTTGACACTATCCTTTGTACTTCAATTGAAAAGTATATAAAGCTATGCCCTGCCCAGTGCCTGAAATATCCGTGCTTAACACTTTTCGTAGGTTTTGGCATAGGTACGCTGATTTCATTGGCGGAATTTTAAAAAATTTTTCCGTATCTGCTAAACTGTATATACAAGTGCCGACCACACCTGGGCGTGGGGAGTATGGGGGTATGCACCCCCAGAAACCAAAATACCCTCCAGAAATCAAAATACCCCCCCAGAATTCAATTTTTGAAAATTTTTTTTCGTTTTTTTCGCAATATTTTGATGCCAATGGATAGTGCTTGATGAGAAACGTCAAAAAATGGTGTTTTTATCGCCATACCACCATTTTTAAGGCCATTTTTCGACCTTCAAAAAAATCTTGCACCCCCCCCAGAATTTTCTTGCTGCCCACGTATGGTGCCGACCATACGTGGGCAGCAAGAAAATTCTGGGGGGGGGGTGCAAGATTTTTTTGAAGGTCGAAAAATGGCCTTAAAAATGGTGGTATGGCGATAAAAACACCATTTTTCGACGTTTCTCATCAAGCACTATCCATTGGCATCAAAAAATTGCGAAAAAAACGAAAAAAATTTCAAAAATTGAATTCTGGGGGGTATTTTGATTTCTGGGGGGGTATTTTGGTTTCTGGGGGGGTGCATACCCCCAAACCCCCCCCCCACGCCCAGGTGTGGTGCCGACCTCTCTTTGAAGCACTGATGCATATCAATTTTTTTACGGCTGAATTTCGGATCGCTTTTTGAGAGATTTATTCTCGTTGCAAAGAGTCCAAAACAGCTTCACAAGGATACTGGAATTCGTATCTCTGAAAGTCTAAAATGACATTTAGAAGTATTTTATACACGCTGTGCAGAATTTTTCGATGAATATATTTGTTATCGTTCTGTGGGCATTTGCATACTTTACATTGCTGTCCTTTAATAAATTACCTTTCGCTGTTAGTTTATACATTCGGTATAGCGAATTGAACTTTTGCACTTCGATATTACTTATAAAATTGTATTATTGTATCGTATTACGCAAGATAGTCTAATTAATTGTAATCGTTCTTGCTTTAGTATCAGACAAGCAATCAAGAAAAATCAATTTGGAAGCTCGGTTTACGATTACACAGATTAAATAACATTCCCATGGCGTCAGCGTCTGTTGTGCCGTCAACGTTGCTACCATTGGAGCTTGTTGACAAATGCATTGGTTCACGACTGTGGATTATCATGAAAAATGATAAGGAAATTGTCGGCACGTTACTTGGATTCGACGATTACGTTAACATGGTACTTGAGGATGTTGTTGAGTACGAAACTACCGCTGAGGGCAAACGTATCACCAAATTAGATCAAATATTGCTCAATGGCAATCACATAACGATGCTGATTCCTGGAGGCGAAGGGCCTGAAGTCTAAATACGATTTTTAACTTCCTATTTAATTGTTTTGTTTGCTTAATTGTTTTTGTCGTTTTCCTCGAATAAAAGTTTGATCAGTACGGTCAATTCAAATAAATTGGAACAGCTGCTAGTCTGATAGATTTATATTCAGCTATAGAATGTATTGATTCAGAAGAACATATTTTATGGATTTTGCAGCATTCTCGTGGGTTGCGTAAATTTCGATTATACTCAATGCCGCTCTCATATTACGAAAAGTCAATCATAGCATTAATTAGATATATAGGTAACAAGATCTTTTTGATAGCATTGAAAAAGTGGTTCATAATTCGCTTAAACTTTTTTGCAAAGTTGTCCTTGCCTATAATATTTATCGCTCATCGATAGAATTCAGTGCTTTCATCTATGTTTTTCTTGTAGGCCTATGCATTATGAGAAAAGTCATAAGATTTCGAGAAATGGACTGTAGATGCCTATCGTAAGGTACGATTTGATGTGAAAACTCAATGAGTCTTAGCATAAAAAGTAAAAATCAATCTGCCGAAAAATTGTCCTTCGTTTATGTAGGTTGGTAGGACGGGGGGTGAAGAATATGTTCAAAAATTTGCATAACGCATAACGCGGCATAAATTGGTTAGACATACGTGTTGGCTTCTCAAAAAGTGGTACTTTTATTTTTTGCTGAATGACGTAAGTGGTGGTTCCTTATTTCTTCTTATTCTACATTTCAAAATTAGTAATCAGTTACTACGCACTCTGCGTCCACGATAAATAGCGTTTTCTTGATATTCCTAACTTAATTCCTTCTGATCTAGTGGCTAAAATTAGTAGGCCTCCTCACTGTGATGGCCGAGCTACTCTAGTGTACACTAATCCATTCCGCTCATTGTACCGTTTGATCACCGAATTTTACAATTATGACGGATCAATCTACCCTTGGCGCCATTCAACAATCTATTTTGTCGACGCAGACAACTTTTTCAACCGGTTTTGATGCTTCGGAAATGCAGCAACAACCATGCAAGTACTTACCGAGCACATGCTTTGCGTGTGCGCTTTCCACGTGATAAAAAATTGAATTAAATTTGAAAATGCGTCTTTCAAATGAAAATTGTTTTTCATCACAATTTATTACAGATGCAACATATAACTTCAATGACAACTGATTTATAATAAGCTTATAGCTTTTGAGAAAAAATAACACTTTTGACAGTAAACTTACCTGTAGGTTTAAAACCCTGGATAACTGTGTTAGATTTTAAAATATATTAGCTCAAACATTTTCCTGCGACATCTTGTGTTGTTCCAAAATCACATGACAGTACCCAAGTTTTCGAAATTTCAGGGATAGGTGGAAAATACCCATTCTCACCACCTAATGTCTATTTGTGCATCTCACAGTTTACGAGTAAATAAAGGGTCCTTCTCGCACCATTCTATCTAATCTTCTTTCGCATTGAATTTTTTATTCAATTTAACAAGATCATACAATATATAAACAAGCGCAGCCGAAAGTCTTTGTTTTCTAAAGTGTTTTTTTAAAATTAAATCAAATCCTTATTGAAAGTATCTACCATACGTTTTAGTTTAGGTTTTTGTACTTTCCTGTTATATTTTATTTTCTCGGCCGCTCAAAGCAAATGTCAGCCTTTAGTTATTTGAAACGATGTTACATGCATAGTAACAGGGCTCACACTCGCATAAAAATTTAAAAATTTGACAGTTTTACGGTATCAGTCACTCTCCACTTTTTAATTAATGATTAGCTAAAATTAAAAATAAAGTTTGAACTTAAGACTCGAAAGTATGCGGTAAATGGGTAATTATGTACCTGTGGAGGGTCACCACACCACCTGCGTCATTGTCGTTATTTAAAATTTTAATTTTTTTCTCATTAGACTAGAAATCGTTTTGTGGAAACCATGTTGAAAATTGCCGGACTTTTTGTAATTTACGCGAAAACTATACTTATCGTTTTTTTAAGAATTTCACCATCAGACTTGCCTGTTCGTCGATCGACGCGCGATATAAAACGGAAAAAATTCGACGACGAATTGCTGGACGGCAGCGTTGTTTCATCGATAAAGAAAAGTCGCCAGAGCATCGGCGGCGATAGGCCCTCGTCTTCGGCGGCGACAACGTCATGTCATTCGCCGTCTTTGAGCCTACTACAAGCGCCAATGACGCCAAAAAATATGCAACAGCAGCAAACATGTATGAGAAAAACAAAAAATCAAAAATTAAAAACAATTTTTAGAAAAAAACGAAATCGTTCTTACACATTGGACTTGACTTGTTACTATGTGAGGTTTGGTGGTATATATACGTGGGCAGCAAGAAAATTCTGGGGGGGTCAGGATGGGTAAAATCGACAAAAATCTTACTAAAAGCGGTATTCTGGAGGTCTATAGTAATCTGGGGTTTCAACCTCTTGGGGGGGGTACGAAAACCCCCTCCCCCCGATCTCCCCACCCACCACGCTCATTTGTGGTGCTATCTCCCAACCACAACAAGACAAGCCTCCCCCGTATCCTTCAAGCATCGAGATTTTTGACTTTTGGACTCCCTTCGGAAGTTGTGGATTACCAGCATCCGCACGACCCAAATTCTACTAGGGTGAGGGTAGACCGATCTTCCTATGGTAGTGAAGAAAAACATGCATAGTTTTGAGCAGGTCCGTATTCACAATTCGTCCAAGGGGGAACGGGCCCTACATAAACAGGTCTACATCTCGGAAATTTTTGCCGGGATAGCTCGTAAAAACTGCATCTTTCGACGTTTTTTGACATGCTCCATGCATTAAGAACATAAAATTCGAACCTTTTGAAAAAAATTTTTTCCCACTTAATAGGCTTTGAAAAGTGCCGTTTTTTTGATCGCACTTAATTCAAAATTATGGGAAATACTTCACATTTTGGGCGAAGCGCCAAATATTTGAAGAATTTACGTCAAAGGCATGCAATTTCTCCATCTTTTTGTGCATTATCTTATCTTTCAAAATTTTTTTTCGGCCAACCCTCCATTTAAATACGGCCCTGGTTTCGAATATTTCACGCTGAATTGGCTTATTAGTTTTTAGTCGCTTTCTTTTTAGGTTTGTTCTATGCTGAATGGGAATAAGGAGTGAGGAGTAGACTAGATCATTTTTTAAATGTGCCTTTTCGGCTCAAAAATGGCGGGTACGTTTCATAAACATATTTTTGGCGTTTCTGATGAGTTCTGTCTTTCTAAAATGTTAAAACATAAAATTTTTTAAAAAATTCAAAACATTAAAATAGATTAATCAAAATTCATTCAAGAAATCAGTATATGCCGCAAATTGTCAAAAATTTGAAACTTTTGAGCAAACAGACGTCTAAAAACGCTTTAAATAGCACCTTTTTTACGTATTTTTTGTGGAAAATTGCGAATTCTGAGGGGTTAGAAAATTTTCCAGGTGTTGAAACTCCTCAAGCCCACAAGGTCATGCATTATTATTCATCAACTAAGAGCATTCTTTTTCTCAATTTGAGTATGCATAGGAATCTCAATCCACCGGCGCCAAAATTTTACATTTGTAAGCATTTAAATTTGTTTACCGTTGTCGCGTGTAATGAATTTTTGTACAAATGATGTGCTTTCTTTCGTGTTTGATTGTAATTATGTCAAAAGTAATGGGTTTAACAAATTGGTCCTTCAATGTATTTGACAATGAGATTTCCCCCATTAAATGCTACCAGACGTGCACAGCTTGGAAATTCTGGGGAAAGCGAAATTTTCAGGTCCCTTTTTGACTGAAAAACAGCGGACACGCGTCAAAAACATTGTTTTTCGGCTTTTCTGACGATTCTCTATCTTTCTAGAGAATGAAAACATTCAAAAAGTTTGAAAAAATCAAATAAATTCGAATAAATTGAAAAATAAGTGTCAAAAAATGAGCGTTTGGCGCGAAGCATACAAGATCATGGGGGTGAGAGGGGTATCACGTCAAAAAATGAGCGTTTGGCGCGAAGCATACAAGATCATGGGGGTGAGAGGGGTATCACTCCCCCTGAGCTCTGAAAAATTGATATGTATACAGCCATTTTGGCCGAAAAAAGCATTGCTGTATATGCTTTTTTAGGCTCGGAAATTTAGCTATATAGCATTTTTGGACTTAGAAAACTAGCTATATAGCCTTTTTTGAACTTAAAAACTTACCGTGTGATCTCAGAAATACTATATAGTTATCTTTTCCGAGTTTCAGAAGGATATAAAGCTATTTAATTGACTCAAAAATGGGATAAATAGCTATTTTTAGTCCAAAAAGGCTATATAGGGATGTTAGCTATGTTTGTGAGTCCAAAAAGGCTAGCCCAAAAAGGCTATATAACAGTTTTTACGAAGCACTTAGTTATCTATCAATTTTTGGTTTTCACCCCCCCCTCCCCCTCTGGAAGTTTGACCTTGCGCGCCTATGGTGTGAAGCGTTGAAAATTTGGCTTTTTTAAGCAGATAGATAGCTAAAAACGCTAAAGAGCTGCTTTTCTACGAATTTTTAGGATACTTTTGGAAAATCGCAAATTATGGGTGTTTAAAAGATTTTTCAGGGGGGGCGAAATCCCCCAAAGCTCCCCTCCCCCAAGATCATTTATTAAACTTGCCGTTTTCTGTTACCCTTTTTTGACCACTTTTTCATCCATTCACTACTTTGATTTCAAAAAGCAGTGTTTTTGTGCAAGATCCCTTTGCACTTGTACTAAGCATTGATGCACATGCTCTCTATATTTTGTACTTGCAAAAAAGCGTAGAGATGAAATCCAGAATGTTTACTACAGTAAATTAAATTGCACTTATGATCAAAATCAAGTTAAAATCGCTTGAAAATACATTATTTTGCGCATGAATCGCTTAACAGTACGGAGGTTATAACGGGTGTCCCCTAAAAATCCGGAATCTTTTCAAAGGCTAATTTATTGCACAAACAGAAACAAAAACTCAACAAGTAATATATCAACAAAAAGAGCATTAAAAGCCTAATAGATCACACTCAATCGCGAGCTTCAATAACTCCATTGCGTCGCACTGTGTCAAGTCTTTTCCTAGTACTCAAAGTTAGCTTTTGTACAACATTTTGATCAACTTTCTTTAAGCAATACTTTTACTTTTTGTCCGAATTTGGCTTTTTTGTTGAATTTAACACTAGAAGGAGCATTAGATGCGTTTTTCGTGTAAAATCCACTGTTACCAATAAGTGAAGAATGTGACAGGGTAAAATACGATTCATCGTCCAATACAAAATGTTTGTTACCAAAACGACGAAACAGGCGTCCACACTTTGTTTTGGCTAATGCAATTTGTTTATCCGATCGTGACGGAATGGTTTTTTTTCTATATTGCAATTTTAATTTATTTTTACGATTCTATGAATGTAAGACTTGCTAACACCATATTTTTCAGCCGCCCGACGCACAGAAATAGAGCAACTGTCATTAAATGCAGATTCCAAATGTTCCAGTTTCTTTTTTGTAATAATTTTAGCGTTCCGACCAGATCCAGTGCGTCGAGTGCACTCGTGTCCATCGGAGTATCTCCGTATAATGTCATAAATAGTACTTTTTGGAACACCCTCGTTCTCAAAATGCCTGATCGTAAACTTCCTCCCTTTGCTAATGTTGATGGAATAAAACTTGTACACACGTGATCGGAGAATGTCCTCGTTTGTACGCATTTTTTAGAACTCAAGTTACACTACGAATTCCAAAGTTTAGTTCAATGGATAGAAGATTAATGAGCTTTGTAATGATATATTGCATTTTACACATTTTTGTAAACTGAAGACATTGTAAACGTTTGAAAAAATTCCGGATTTCTAGGGGACACCCGTTAGATCCTTAAGTAGGCACCCCTTCCCACCCCTCGCTGATGCGCGTGTATGGTACAAAGGTCCTCCAAAACATTTTTTACCGTGTAAATTTTGGTGGACCTACTATATTATACGGTAACGCGTTCTGTGTAGTAAAATGGGCTTTTCGACCTATGCATAGTACCACAATTTAGTCAATTTATGGGCTTCTTGCAATAAAAAAATCGAAAAAAATTTAGGGAAAGTTTTGATATTTGAAATACTTTCAAGTAAATGCTGTTTTTTCATTGACAAAAGTTCAGAAAACTTGATTAAAAATAATTTAGCCATTTTTGTCCCGAACACAATTTTGAAGCTCTGTTAAGACTAACAAAACAGAAAACGGTCCAATTTTACAAAACAATTTTAACGTACATAAGTTCAAATCAATTCTAGCCTTCTAATAGACAAGCAGAGCAAATTACTAAATTAATAATATAAAGCACTAGAATATTTTGGCTGATTCAAGCTTTCATACAAATTTAATGCTGGAGGTTGACATAAAAATTTTGATGTTTTTGCCCTCTAATCTCAATTTTTCTGTCACAAAAGCATACAGAACAGTTAATCACTAATTTAAATTTTTAGACATTTTTACACTTTTTGTCTGTCCAAAAATCTTTGTAAACACGTGTGCAGAGACGGTGTTGAAAATTTTTTGTACGTCGGTAAAAAATTTTGCTGAATGCTAGAGAAAATTATTTTGTGAACACATGTATAAGAGTTGAATGTTGGAATCCTCCTATCCAAAGTTGGTGTACCCCTACTAAGTCAGGAAATTTTGACCTTGATTTTTGACGAAAACTTGCGTTTTTTGGCTATTTTATAGTGCTTTTTTATTATTTTTGGCCAAAAATCGGAGATCAATAAGCCTCCCACCTAAAGAGTAGCCAGGAACCATTACGTGTCCTTGGTGAGTTAAGGTGAATTTTCCCTCAAAATGGCTACTGACCATACCTGAGCGTGGGGGGTATGCACCTTCCCTCCAGAAACCAAAATACCCTCTCCAGAAACCAAAACAGCCCCTCAGAATTCAATTTTTGAAATTTTTTTCTTTTTCTTTCGCAATTTTTTGATGGCAATGGATAGTGCTCGATGAGAAACGTCGAAAAATGGTGTTTTTCCACCATATCAACATTTTAACGACCATTTTTTACCTTTGAAAAAATCTTGCACCGCTCCCCTTCCTTCCCCCGTGTCCACGGGGAAGGATTCCCATAAAACATTTTTGACAATTTTTAGCTACGAAACTATATTGATTTTTTGACGTTCCCCAGCGTAAAAATGGTCAAATTTTCGGTGTTTCGCGGCATTAATGCAATCAAAATTACTTTCTATTACATATTTAAATCTTTTTCGATAAGAAATTTTTCGCGAGATGAAATTTACTGCATTTATTATATTTGAAAAGGTGAGCTTAAAAGGATAAAAATCTTGAAAATTTTCAACGGTCCGTACCAGATATAATTTCTACTGCTTATATTTATAAAGCTGCAAAATTAGGCATAAAAGTAAAAATGTCGAAAATCCTGATAATTGATGCATTGCATATATTCAGAAAGCGGCAAAATCGAACGTAAAACAACAAAAATGTCAAAATGTTCCTTTCGCTTCGCGTCGAATTTATTGTTTATGCACACTTCTTGCATTCTAAACCGCTCAAACCGCTCAAAGTGAAGTTATACATGGTAAATATGTAAAATTTCTTCGGCGCTAGCGCCGGATTATTTATTTTCTCAGTTTTTCCCTTTCGCAAAGTACAAAGATCGAATACGAAAAAAAATAAAAATTGAGACGTTCTTCATGAATTGGATGATGATAAATCAGTTATGCAGACAGTTTCAACAATAGCTTTTGTGTACGGAATAGGAAGAAGAATTTTTGAAATTTTTCCCCTCCCTTAGAATTCAGAATTCCCATTCTGTACATAGGTGCACAAGGTCAGTGGTGGCAGGGGTTGAAATCCCAAAAAATTCAAAACAGTTAATTTAGCGTTCAAGATTTTCTTGCTGTTTTAACGATCAAAATGGTCAAAATAGCCTATAAAACGTTTCTTCGTGTTAATATCGCATTTTAAAAAGCATTTTTAATTCATTTTGACTGCATTATATCACTTTAAACACTAAAAGTGCTAAAGTTTATCAATTTTGTGCGCTTTTTAAGTAGAAAGTACTTAAAAAGTACTGATCTGCGCGAAGCGCCGAAAAATTTTGACATTTTTACAGCTTTTGATCTCAAAAATGATGCAAAAAAAACGTTCCATCAGCTCAAAATCGCTGGACAATACCTGTCCGACTGACCCTTCAGGGGGGTCATACCCCCGCACCCCCTATGTGCATGTATGATTCTCTAAATGTACGCCGGTGGGTGACCCCTCCCAAAATTTTGAGCCGCAACATGTCGGTTGTAAAGGCATCAGGTTCGTTCAACAAACTCTCTTCCTATTTTTTTATGCGCCTCAGGCAATCAAACGCCCGCCGTAAGTCCGGCGTTCGTTCAAGATTCGATGTCGCTTAGCTCGTTCTCTCGTCCGTCGGCGTCCGCCGTCGCGGAATCCGCCGTAAATATCACAAACCCGTCAATGTACGATTCCGTCGCGGCACTAAATTCACTCGCGGATCAAGCGCCGCCGACCGAGCCGTCGTCGCGAAAACCCGTCGCGAATTTCCCGTTGCCGCCGTCGTCGACGCCGACGGCGGTGACGCCGATGACGTCGGCGGCCGCGACGCCGACGCCAGCGACGGCGACGACGACGACGACGAAAAAGCGGCGGCGTCAGAGTCGTCGTGCGGCGCCATCGTCGACGCCAAACGCGTCGTCGCTTTCGACGGCGTCTATGATCGCCGTTGAGGATTTGGACGAAGCGCAAGAAAAGGCGGCCGCGTTGAAAGACGTCGGTCGTTGGCAGGCCGTCGACGATTTGGCGTTGATAACGGCCGTTATGCAGGTAACCATACGTGTAACAGTGGGGATAAGGGATTTATCACCCTATGTTGGTCATCCCCCCAAAGCCAGAAAATATCTGCCCTCCCCCCACCCCGATTTTTGGAAAAAAATTGAGTTTTTTTGGCTAAAAATTGTAAGTCATTACCACACATACACCGCATGGGAATTCCGTAGGCAGGCCCGAAAAATTTTTAAAAAGTGCTTCATGGGCTAAAAGCGATGGGTGCGCGTAAAAAACACCGGTTTTAGACGTTCTGGACAATGCTCGTTCTTTCTACAGAATAAAAATTTCGAAAAAATTCGAAAAAAATTGAGAACATTGAACAAAAAATAGTCAAAAAATGTGTTTGTGGCGCGAAGCGCTGAAAATTGGAGACTTTTGAGCCAAAAATAACGAGCTAAAATCGCTTAAAAAAGCACACTTTTTACAATTTTTACGAACAATCGACAATTCTGGGAGTCGCGGCCATTTTACAGGGTGTCAATAATCATTCTGGGGGTTAAACCCCCTCTCAAGCCTCCCCAGAACACGTATGGTCGTAACCTCCTCTAAAAATGGCCAGAACCCCGTCTAAAATTTCGAGCCGTTATATGTATATATGTATGCAAGTAACGATTTTTAATTTTAATTTATTTTTAAAATTAAATAATATTTTAAATTGAAGAATAAACTTTTTTCATTTTAGCTCTTTATTTACTCTGTAAAGATTTTGGGCCGATTCTGTAAAAATCGATTTTTTTGTGCTGATTCTAAAAAACATGTGATTATGCAATTATCATGCAAATCGTACGGTGAAAAGAAAACAAACGGATCAGCTGGAACGTTTTTAATGCCCTTTGGCGCGTATTCAATTTTTCATCTTCCTTTAATCGATTTATTATGAGCGCAAAATGATGGTCTAGAATCTCATAAACATTCAGGGGTCAAATTGTTATAAATCGGTGCAATGCACTTCAGTTGTGAGTTACTATTCCTACATATATCTATAGAGATAATTTTATGAAAATATCTCGATAACTCCAAATTTAAGACTCGTCGCAACCATACATGTAACGGCTCAAAATTTAGGGAAGCCTGGCCATTTTTGGGGGGGGAGTAAATGACCCTCAATTTCTGGTCAAAAACGGCCGGAAAATGCCTAGAAACAGCCAAGAAATTTCATTTTTTCCAAAAATTGGGACGGGGGTCAAAAATTTTTTGGCTTTTGGGGATAGGGGGACGTCCGACTTTGGGTGGGGGATACTCCATCCCCCTGTTATGGGTCTTAACCAAATTCTGGGCAGTCTGGTGGAGCCAAATCGCCAAAAATTGCCCCAAAAATTTAGTTCTGTAGGTCTTTCGATTTAGAGGTGTTTCAGATTCTCGAGGTTCCAGCAAGACCCCATGCCCATGTGTTCTCTTTACATTCAGATAATACTAATAGCTGAGAGCCTTGGGCTGGGCAAGTCGGTCATTTTCCTGTTAAGCAGGAGTTGTAGGCAGACACATAACAATATTTTGGCAGGCAGAAGTTGGCCATTTTCAGGTATTTGTTTCAATTTTAATCAAATGGCAAAAAATCTGAAAATGACCAAACGCGTTAGTTTTTGCCAAAAAATGGGGTATTTCAGTAATAATCTTGAAATGAAATGTAACCTGACCTTCGAGTCTTGCATTACAATTTGGTTTAGGTTCATTGAACAACATTTATCCTTGGCTGTTTTGCTTTTGCTTTTCTGATCAAATGTACGTATTCTAGTATTGAAATTCCTACTACCGTCTCGGACTGCATTAGAGCGATAATTTGATGTGTGTTCTTATAATTTTTAAACCGAAAGGGCGAATTTTTTACTTTGAAAAATGAGACCTGTTAGTTTTTGAATTTGTCATAAAGTTTTTGCCTGTAACATATACTTTTCTTACACAGTTGCATTTGTGCAAGTACAAAGATTTTTCATTGACGCAAATGGTGTATATATAGATTTCAGAATTACAATTTGTTCTTTGCAGTTTGACAATTTTTCATTTTTTGAATAAAATCTCAAGAATGACTTCAAAAAATTTTAAAATGAATTAAGCTTTCTAATTCAATTTTGCAAATGTGAACTATTTCAGAAATATCTGAATTATTACATAATGAAATGACTGCATAATTAAATCGGCGAATTAGTTATAAATTAATAAATGTATAATTAGATTGAGCTGTGCATTTCATAAAAAATATGTGTGCACATAAATTATGTGTACATTAGGTATTTCAAACAATTTAAAATGTGAAACTATTCAGGTTAGGGTCGAAAAACCAGCGAAATTTTTGTAGTTTTTATTGTCAGAGATTAAGAAATTTGCTGCACTATTTAAGGTCGAAAAATGAATTTCAGTTCAGGGAACATATTACTGATCTATATGCTTTACCTGGTACACTGAAACTAGTACTAACATGTATATAGAAGAAAGAAAGAAAATTTATTGTCAAGAAAAAAACAAAAGCACTTACTACTGTAGACGCACAGCATGACCGATCTGGGGGGGTCAAAATCGAGTTTTTAGGGCCAAAATGACATCAAAAACTTGTTCAAGCGCTAAAATAGCATTAAAACTACGTTATTACACAGTTTCTGGCCAATTTGAAGCACTTTTAAAGAAAATTGTAAATTTTCATCCGTTTTTGGCCTTCTACCTCATTTTCCCCACAAAATTTTTGATTTTCCCATTCTTGGGGTCAGGACCCTCCAAACCCCCCTGCCACGTGCATGTCTGCTTTCTACCGTAGATCTACAAGGAGGAATGGTGGATCCCCCGCCCAAAGTCGGACGTCTCCCCATCCCCTCCAAAACCAAAAAATTTTGACCCCCATTTTTGAAAAAAATTGAATTTTTCAGCCATTTTTAGGCGTTTTTTGGCCGTTTTTGACCACTAACTGGGAGGTCATTCACCTCCCTTCCCCCTAAAATGGCCGAGACCCCCAAATTTTGAGCCGTTTCATGTATGCTTACTACCTAAGTGCCTAATTGCGTTTTTAGTCAAGTGAAAACAATGACTATAGAACAAACCATTTAGGTTGGATCTTATGGCATACGAAGTGTGTACATGTAACGGTCTGAAATCGTAGAAAAAAATTATTTTTCGTGAACCAAATTCAGAATGTGAGCGTTTCATGATTTTTTTCTACTCTCAAAATGTGATCTTTCCGTTCAAAGATTGGATGTACATAGTTACTTCTTGAAAGTGTGTTGTTAGTTTTTTATAGGCCAATGACTTAGCAGCTGTCTATGCGGGTATTAAATTTTCGTGTAAATTTACTCTCGAAGAAATCCAGGCTCGTTGGTACGCTCTATTATACGATCAGCTTATTTCGCGGTATGCCATCCTTTAAATTTTTTATTATTCTTATTTATCTTGCATTTGCTTTTTATATCTTTTTTGAGCTGACCTTTCCCCAGAATTCTCATCCGTTCATTACGAAATCATTTAATAAAATAGACTAATAAACCTGATAAACCTATTCTCACTAACCGGCGCCGGTAAGCACCGGCACCGGGCCGTTGCTAGGCTGGTACCGGTGCCGGTGCTGAATAACAGAGAAAAAATAAGTGCATGAAAAATTAATCAAAGCTCGTTAATCACCAATTTATCAAATAAGACACAAAAAACGTAGAATTTTATCGACCTGGACCGTTTTTGACGAAACTTCAGGACAAGATAGTTTCAAGTTTTTTAAAATGAATCATTCATTTAATGAAAGCTATCTTATGCACAACATCAAAGAACTGGCTAGGAGAGGAGATTCTATGTAGTTAACATAGACGATTAAAAATAAATACATCGACATACAGAGTGGGAAATTCTTTTAATTCTCGCATCTGTAGGCAAGTGATATGAGTACTACAAAGTAGGTTTTGAATTTTATTTCATAAAATCCATCATTACTTTCCCAAAGTAGAAGACCACAAAAAGTCGACATCCATAATTTCAAAACATTTTTTATGCTGAGCACTCGGCAGATTTTCCCGCAAAAAAAGCTAGTATATATGTACTTCTAAGTAGACCTCTGAATTTCTTATGCATTACTAGGATATCCCATCCCATGTTTGTTTTCAAAGGCTTTTGAAAATGCGAAATGATTAATAAATTTAATTGTTTCTAACCTTAAAAAGCTGTTGCGGCTGTTATTTTGTTTGTTTTTTACTAGTTGGTATATGTATGTCAGGTATAACTAATTTTGAATTAAAATCAAATTTTGATTTGACTAGAGAATCAACTACTGCATAAGCCACTCGTTATTGCGCTACATTTAAAATTATAATGCGCGATTTTGCTTTTATTTTGCTTTAAATTTTAATTTTTTTGCAATTTTCTTTTTGTTTAATAATCAAATGAAAAAATAATATTTATAAATCAAACATAACGAACAAATATTTACGAACTAACTAAACGAAATTGTGTACTTAACATATGTATCCGGTAAAACGAGTACAAATTTATCCTTCCTTAAAGAAGTGCATCACACTATATAATATGCTAATCTAGCACCGGCACTGTCACAGAGGGTACCGGCACCGGCACCGGTAAAAAAAGTGGCACTGGGACATCACTTGTATGCATTATATTGTTTGTTACTGTTTAATTATGATAATTTTTGATTTCGAACTTGCTCCTGTACGACTACTTACATACGTATTAATATTGGGAAAGACATATCTTTCTGCTGTACTCGTGCTACCCAACTATTTTTATTGGATTTCGTCGATTTGGCTTACAGGTATGCGCAGGAAGCCATTAAGCAGTTGCCGCCTGAAGTTGTCATTGCTGTTCAATCCAATACGCTATTCAGCAAAAGCGAGGAAAAATTACTGATGAATATACCTTCAACAGTAAGCTATAAATTCATTATTTTGTTGCTTACGTAATCGGGCATAATTGTAGTATCGGGGACCCGTACTTTCACAGGGTATATACATTATATGTACCATATTGAGGTAAGACGAGTAGTGTATTAGTAAGACAAGGGGTCAAATAAAGCAATAAAGTTATAAAATAAATAAGAGGTCGCTTGTCAATAGTAGCCCAGTTCAAAATGCATCAAATGGGCGAAATCGATGTTTAAACGAATAAACGGGACGCGCGAACTTATCGAAAGTTACTTGGATGAATTCATATGGCGAGAAAGATATGGCAGCACTTCTGATTTGGCTTATGAGAATTTATTGCTGCACATTCACGACAAAACCCGTGTTTAAAACGGTTCACTGCATACGCGCGCATTTTTTCGCATTGAAATACTGTAATGATAATTTTTTGTACGGAATGGGACGCTTTGGCGCCGCCGTTTTGGCGCCACACTCTTTGTAATTTTATCAATTATTTACATTTCATTTATGATTAAAGTATGATACAGATTCTGAAAGCTCATTGAATTCTCTACGTGATGGTATAAATTACTTTTAGAATATCTTTGAATTTAGTGAGATAATTAAATGCATCTAAAAATACACTGGATTTTCTACAGTTTTTTAGTCGTACACAATTGGATACTCATCGAATCGAAAATAATAATATGCTATTTTGTAGCTTGTAGAACTTGATTTCTGAATATATAATTTATCTTAAAATTTCTTGGAAATTTACTTAGATAAAATAATAATTCATAAGTTGCTGGCGCCAAAACGTCGTAGACTCGTTTTTGTAATATGATTTATGACTTTCCTAATACGCCTGGTGCACCACTTGTCTTACCAAATAATAGGTATCTGTCTTGCCATATAATATGTGAGTACATACATTGCATATGTACACTAGTCTTACCATATAACAGGTATGTACATACATTACAAATGTACCTATACTAAAAGTACGGGTCCCCGGTACTACAATTGTGCCCTTAATCGTTCACTCGATCACGTCTTCTATGTTTTTTGAAGTCGGAGTGAAAGTCAGCAAATGTGATATTAGTACAAATAGGTTATTATTGAGTTCATAATTCACATAATAAAATTATATTTTCGCGGGCAATTGGTCTAGTGGTATGATTTTCGCTTAGGGTGCGAGAGGTCCTGGGTTCAATTCCCAGATTGCCCCTACTTTTTCATTTTTTCTTCTTAATCTCGCGGCAAGGAAAACCCTTCAAAACAAATCAATAGCGTTTGACTTTTCTTTCGCGGAGACAAAGAAAACAGTAAAATGCAACTAACTCTTGATCTCGCTGCGCAGTTGCAGAAGTAAACAAAACCATGACACGAAACAATGCAGTGTATGTACAAGGTTTTCAAATTCCTAGTTTAGGTAGACAATCCTATTCTTTACATATCTAGTAGTTTTATCCCTGCCTGACGTAGATGCACGCGGCACGCGGTCAGGGTAGCCAGCAAGGGGAGAAATCAAGAAGTTATGGTCAGGAAGAGGTGAAATCCACAATTTGTGCTGCTGTAAATTGCGTTATGAAGCATATTAAGAATCGCATAATTTAACTCTTTTAGGCCAAAATCACTCAACATTACATAATTCCTGGACCCTTGAGCGAAGGTAATACCATTCTCTCCTCTACTATGTGCTCGTCAATATACGTTAATCAAATTATTCTACAAAGTAACACCATATCACCTGGTTCAAAAATTGTGACTCAAAGAGCAGCTTAAATTGGACTCAAAAATATCTTTTCCTCGTACCTAGTAGGTTTACAAAAAATTAAATTTTACAAAAAGTGGTTATTTAATTTTCTTCATTTTTTGCGCCTATTTACAAGCATAGATGGGCCATAGGTGTGTAGAACTTCAGCTTAATCTCGCTTTTGGTTCAGGCGTTATGGGCAAAAATATAGAAATTTTAAAATATTGGACGGTGCTAGATTTGATGTACAAATCTTCTAAGAGATATTAAACCTTATCATTTTATTAAAAACAATGCATTTTTATATTGCATAATTATTCCGCTTTCCGATAAAAAAATTCACCGAAAAAGATTAGCTGGTTCAACAGTTACATACTTTAAAAAATGTGATTGTGGTTGAAGAACTGTGTTTTTGTACAAGTTCCGTTTGTACATGTACGAAAATGGCTTCTAACAGTCTTTGTACATTTTGTACACACAAATTTTTGGGTACTATAATATGGTAAAGTAGCAATTTTAGTGTGGTAAAAACATAGTTTGGTAGTTTATTTTAGCTAATTTCTGGGTTTCTAAGGGCAAAAATCACTAAGAATCGTTAAACGGCGCGAAGCGCCGCAAAATTTCACATTTGTCCTTTCAAAATGCAATTTCTGCTATTATAAAGATATATAGAACACACAATTACTCCTTTCGGCGCGAAGCGCCTAAAATTTTTACGAATTTCAGACAGTTTTGCAATTTTTGTCTTCCAAAAAATCTTTGTACATGTATGTACAAAGACGGTTGCGAAAATTCTTTGTGCCCCGGGAAAATTCTTTGCCGAATACAAAAAAACAGTGGTGAAGAATGTGAAATATACTAATTTTCGTAGCTTTACACTGTGCTATCTCAATGAAAAATCAATTTTATGCAAAACAAAAGCCACCATTAAACACAGCGTATAAATTTTTACAACTTATGTCAAAATCAACATAACTATGTAGGTCACTTGCACGGCTTAACCGTACAGGCCGGGTGATTCTTACAGACATTGACTCTTAAGAATTCACGGATTCTCTTCTATTAATATAATCAGTTTTCAGTTGAAACACAATGTTATAAAAATAATTAATGTTGTGATAGTCTGTCGCACGGAAGTTATCAAGATTGGCGACGGATTTCGGTTAGCGCATTATGTCAAATTTCTTGCCACAGCTCTTGCATTTTTTGTCAGAAACAGTTTTTTGCTTGGCAGCTGAGATTGTATGCCTTTTGTATAGATTCCTGAAACAATTTTAGCGATTCTAGCATTATTGGCTTGTGTATATTGGTCTAAAGTTCACAAAAAAGAGTAGAGTGGTTATTTTTTGAATTTTAGCCGTTTATTTACCCACATCGTAGGTGCACAAGGTCAGGTCGGCAGTGGGAGGGGTAAAATCTCGGAAATACAAAATAGTTAATTTACCGTTCACGATTTTTTTGTTGTTTATACGACTAAAATGGTCGAAATAGCCTATAAAACGTCTTTTCGCTGTGATTTCGCATTCTGAACGCATTTTGGTCCATTTTGACTGCATTATATCACTCTTAACATTAAAAAATGCAGAAATTGATCAATTTTTGGCGTTTTTCTGGTTAAAAAGTACATTATAGATAGGGCGTTAGCGCTACCTATAATATATTTGGGTATCCCCAACATATGAGCCCCTCTACAGCTATAATGGAATACATCTGGGAGATGCGGTTTTTTTAAAAGATGGATAATAAAAAACTCGATGAAACATTTTTTACACTCAATACCGAGTTTGTTATGAGCGTGTAAAGTTTTGGCGTAACGTTATAACAGCGAATTTCGGTAGTTTGTTCTGCGGCTTGTACACACACTCTGTTAATGCCTCAAACTATTTAATAGTACGACGTATATTGTACGTACACGCTAACGCGCTACTTATGATAGAATTCTGATCACTGTTTTTTTTGTACGAGATAAAGATTTTGAGGCTCGTACAAAGATTTTCGGAGCCATCTTTGTACAATGTACAAAGACTCTTTGGGGCAAAGTAATAGTAATTTCAACGTTTTTCGGAGTATTTTTCAGCAAAATTTCTGAAAATTTTTCGGCGCTTCGCGCCGAGTATCATAATTACATTCTATTTAGCTCCAAGCGCGGGCATTTAACACTCCAAAATCTATCTGTAAGCATCTTTGTACAGATTGAAGCATCTTTCACATCTATTTCCGCTGTTTTATAAAGATTTTATGCAGAAAAAAGAACTATTAAACAACTTTGCACTGTTTTCTGGTGTTTGAAGATAAAATTGACTCTTTTATCTTTGCGTTGCATGAAATTCATAAGCAAATTGGTGTCTATTATGAGATTCAGTCAGCACATTGCAACCACTTATTATTTATAATTGTGTAACACAAGTCATTTTAACTTGCTGAGTCGAATTTTATGTGTAATTTCAACCTAAGACTCATCAAATTCTTGACGTTTCAGGCCGAACTAATATAACCAGCTGAATTTAGGACAAAGTTACACCTTTTGCGAAGCGTGTGGGTCATGCGGATAACAATCTAGTAGTATGTAAAAATGTGTACATTCAATTGCATATCTATACGTTATATGAACAAAAAAATTTTCGAAAAGAATTTTCAGAGATCTTTGTACATGTACCAAGAGGCTCGTACAAAAAAACAGTGATTCTGATACATTTTTTGTTTTTCGAATTTCGCATTACTTTTTCAGGGGAGTGCAAAAAGTGTAAAAATTAGCGGGTGTAAAGACAGATTTCGGTTGCGCTTTCGCCTTCTTGATGGTTACCAACAACTCCGGTTATGAGTCCCAAGAAAAATTTGCTCTGATAAAAATGTACTACGGCTTAAGGGCTACTTTCTGTTTACCAGCAAACTTTTGTACACTCAATACGGAGTTAGATCTAGGGGCTTAAACTTTACACCACTGATTTTTTTGTACGAGCCTCTTTGTACATGTACAGATCTCCGGAAAAGTCTTTGTACGAGCGAAAATTTTTTAGTACATACATATAACGTATAGATATGCTATTGAATGTACACATTTTTACATACTACTAGATTGTTATCCGTGACCCGCACGCTCGCAAAGGGTATAACTTTGTTCTGAATTCAGCTGGTTATATTAGTTCGGCCCGAAACGCCAAAATTTTCATGAGTCTTAGGTTGAAATTACACATAAAATTCGACTGAGTAAGTTAAAATAACTTGTATTACACAATTATAAATAATAAAGCGATTGCAATGTGCTGAGTGAATCTCATAATAGACACCAATTTGCTTATGAATTTAATGCAACTCAAAGATAAAAGAGTCAATTTTATCTTCAAACGGCAGAAAACAGTGCAAAGTTGTTTAATAGTTCTTTTCTGCATAAAATCTTTATAAAACAGTATAAATAGATGTAAAAGATGCTTAAATCTGTACAAAGATGCTTAAAGATAGATTTTGGAGTGTTTAATGCCAGCGCTTGGAACTAAATACAATATAATCATGGTATTCGGCGCAAAGCGCCTAAAATTTTTGGAATTTTGCTAAAAAATTCTCAAAAAAGTGTTAAAATTACTATTATTTGCCTGAAAAAATCTTTGTACATTGTACAAAGATGGCTCCGAATATCTTTGTACGAGCCTCAAAATCTTTGTCTCGTACAAAATAACATTGCTTTACACTCTTGTGAAGGGTGTAAAAACAGATTTTGTTTAAGATTTCTCTGCCAACTCCTACTAAGGGCTATACATCGCAGCAAATTGCGTTTAAAAACGCAAGATTGAGTTATTTATGGGGCTGTAAAGTTCGATATCATGGGTGTAAAATAGGCAGAGAAAACACGTTTTTTTCCTTTTTTTGATTGGTAAATATCTCAAATATTTTGCGGAACAGAAGTTTTCCACACACAAACCAAACGTACTACGCTTCAAAGGCTACAAACTGGCCCAAACCGAATTTCTTCACCTCAATGGGGAGTTGGGTCTAGATTTTAAAAGTTTAAAATGTGGTAGATAGTGGAAAATACGTTTTTGTCCGTTTTTTTGTTCGCACTTTCTCCGCTTAGAAATCGGGTTAGGTCGAATAGAATAAAAATAAAGTACTTTCTAAAGGGTACATGCCACTGCAAATTGCGGTTATTTACATCAATAATTAACTTTTTCGGACATTGTTCTCCGGTTATGAGTCTGGACATGATCTCAAGTTTTAAAATCTACCAGGAATCAAACGTGATACGTCAGTTGGGCGCGTTTGTTTATAGTCAACAGTGGTGTAAAGTGGTTAATGTCTGATATTTATTTGTCCTCAGGCCATTGTGGAGACATGATTTTTTCATAAATGATGATCGTAATAGCAGAGTAATATCAGAATTACGAATCCGACTAAAATCTTATTTTCATTCGGTGGTTGTGTAAAGTTCACACTGCAAGTTAACTTTAGTTCTAGAGCCTTGCGGAAGCTTCATTTTTCAAAATGTTATGTAACGTAAGAATTAAAAATCTGACTGTTAGTTTTCTCTACACCCAGTAGTTGTGTAAAGTTTGCACTATTCATTTATTGTTAATGTTTAGTTTAAACTAGAAATTAATATTACTTCCAGAGCGTAACAAAACACGAATTTTTTCAAAATATGTTCCGTAAAGTCAGGATTACGAGTCTGAATGTATGTTTTCTTTACACCCAGTGGTTATGTAAAGTTAACACTGAAGATTTAATTTAGTTTCAGAGCGTTTCAAAAGCTTAATTTTTTTAAAATGTTATATGCAACGTCAGGATTACAAAATAATATATCTGTACTACAGTCTCATGAATCACACCAATATTATGAAAAAATATGCAATCACAAATCAACATAAATTGATTTAATTGTGTTTTGTATTGGTCAACAACAATAGCAACTATGTTGTTGACTGGGCACTAGCAGCACATAATTAATTCAATTGCGAGGTTGGTCATGCTTTTTTCAAAACGGCTTAATTAACTAAGTTACTAGTCTGTAATTGGCTAGCCAAGAATGTTCAAACTTTTGTTGACTAAAAAAATAATAAGGTCAGTTATGTGGTTGGACATGCAAAACTGAAGAAAATGGACTAGCCAACAGGATAAAATCTAGGTTGGCTACTAACCACGTAAACTTAGCATTGGACCAATATTCATTTTACAAATTTGAAAATTTTTGTATTTATTTTCGAATTTTTACGTGGTTCTTCCCAAATTTTTGCGTGGTTGGCCTTATTTTGCTTTGCGTGGTCCGTGGTTGGTCGACTCCCCAGCACACCTGGGCTTGGGGGAATTTGGCGGGTATGCACTCCCCAAGAAACCAAAATACCCCCTCCCCCAGAAATCAATTTTTGAAAATTTTTTCGCAATTTTTTGATGCCAATGGATAGTTCTAGATGAGAAACGTTGAAAAATGGTGTTTTTTCGCCATACCACCAGTTTTGAGGCCATTTTTTGACCTTTGAAAAATCTTGCACCCCCCATCTTAGAATTTTCTTGCTGTCCACGTATGCTCCCCAGCCTATAGTCACTCGACCCCCACTTGACCCTATGAACATGTATGCTTGGGACTGGACTGTGCAATATTAACGATGTAAAAAGAAAGGACTTGGAAAAAGCTACCTGTGTATATGCCTAAAGTCGCAAAATCTGTTAAACATCAGACTTTCACTAAGCAACGCCGAAAATCGGAGTATGTTCTGCGGCCTCAGGAAAAATGTAAACTTCTTTAAATAATTTTCAATGCTTCAAATAAGAATGTATAGACATAATCTAAATTGTATACTTTTTGTAAACTTCTTGCAAGTTGCAACGCTGACTTGCTTCGCAATGCTAGGTACGCGTCAAAAACATCGTTTTACAGCGTTTCTGGCGATGCTCTATCTTTCTAGCGGATAAAAACATGAAAGAATTTCGAGAAAAAATCAAAATGTGGGAATAAGTTGAACAACATATAGTCAAAACACGAGTATAATGGCACGAAGCGCCCAAAATTTGGCACTTCTAAGCAAATAGATAGCTAAAACGCTTTAAAAGACATCTTTTCTACAAATTTTTATGAAATTTTCGGGAATTTTCAAAAAATCGCCTATTCTGAAGGGTGCGAAAATTTTTGCGGCGCGGGTGAAAATTTTTCTGGGTGGGGAACCCCCAGACCCCTTCTTAGACCGTGTATGCACGCTATACATGTATTTACCGCTTTTTACAAGAAACCTAGATCCGCCACTTGAAGTCGTCATTAGAAGATATATTTTTATTCAGAATTCTCGGTCTCTCGTAGCAAGAGATTTTAAATCTAGTCAGCGTTTTTTTCTTGTCCTTAAAAAGTTTTTGACCCCTTTAGTGTTACATAGTTTTGATTTAAATGTTGATTCAAAGTGTACGTAGAACTGCTTGAGGATAGTAGGTAAAGGTAGGTAGATTGAGTATGTTATGTAGTGTGAGTTCAGTGCTTTCGTATAAATATGGCCGTAATTTGTAGGTCCTAAACACATGGCTGCGATGTCTTAATTTAAAAATTTGATCCGCCAGATAGTAATAAGATTTTTTTGAGTTCCGGCGCTTTAAATTCGATTTTCTGGATCGCCAAAATAGTGGAATGTACAAAAGTCGTTAGAATACTAATTAAACTTACCTACTATCAAACGCATGAATGCGTGCGTAGCTAATTAATTTTTTGAACTTCATTTGGGTTTTTCAGCATTGTCCAATAAGCCTGAAGATGTAATTCTTGAGAATAAAAGAATGCAGCTGAAATTTTGACTATTTTCTCATAATCTTAAGGTCTATTAGGAATGCTAAATAAGTTTTGTGTATGTGCAGGATTGAATGTCTTGTGTTTTAAGAGCAACTGCCGTTAAGATTCGCACATTCGGTCCCGATGACCTGTCGCAGAAACAAATGAAATTTTGTCCATCGGTAGGTGTTGGTACCAGATGAAAATGCGTAAAGTAAAACTTTACAAAAATGCTCCTGGGCTTTTATAGCAAGCATCAAAGTTCCGGATTTTGAATTTTTGCGAAAAATGTCTGTTTCCGAATATTTTTAATAATCCATCAATACTTGTTCGTTTTTCATGAAATTATAATTACTTTATAGAAAAATGGACATTCTACTTACTGATGGAAGTTATTTTGTAGTAGTCTCCATTTTAACACATGATATTCAGGCACATATAAAAAATTTTGTTGTCCAAGTTCAGTCCCTTTTTTTACCTGTAAACGGGTCGTTACAACAACGAAAATGGATTTTTCAGATAGAGAAAATCTTACCAATTTTAAAACATGTTTCAAATTTTATGCCCGGTTTACCGTTCTTTTTTTATGCTAATTTTTTAGTATGTCGACAATGCGTTGTACATAAACATTAGGTAGGTACTTTAAGGACTGTCCGTTTCTTAGTTTAGCAAAGATGGGCATCTATATTTGTGATGATTCCTTCTGTGAATAAAAAACACACGCTAATATAAAATTTTTTAGAAGATGCGCAGTCAGTGAAACCGTGTCATAAACTGATAAATAAAGTTATTAATAAAGTTGGACAGACCCCAGAATAGTTTTCCCTTAGTAAAATTCGGCGTTTTGACCAAAATCTTATCAGAACCTGTTAAACATGTAATGTGAAACATGTATGTAACTACAAATGTTGCCTACATATTTTCATTTCTTTGATATACCTACTCTGGAATAACATCAAAATCCCGCTCGTTTTATTCTGATTCTTTCACTAATGCTACTTATAGAAAGTATGGAAGCAATCATAGGCAGGAAAAAACATTCTGGGGGTCCGGTTCAGCGGGGCCAAGTGAATAAGAAAGGTAAGCAAAATTCGATTCTGATGAAGTCTTCCGTGAATAATCGATTTGGGGATCCAGATTCCCCACAACTATGTTTTTCTGGAAAGCATCAAGTCTACAACTGTCATAACATGATAGGCGATACTGAAAAAATAAATCAGAAATTTTTTCTTAATACTCGCCCTCGCATCGTATCGTTTAGGATGGTTTAAATCGTCTATGAAGCTCATTTCTAGATAATCAAGGTAAGTCGGACGTCCCTCATCCCCCAGAGCCAGAACATTTTTAACCCCCTACCCCGATTTTTGGAATAAAACCGAATGTATGACATTTTTAACCTGTCACAGATTTCTCTAGGATGTGGCTGCCCATGTTTTATACTTATATACCGACATATAATGGCTTAAAATTTAGAATAGGGGGTCCAAGGCCACTTTTTAAGGGGGGGGGTGGCTGACCTCCGATTTTTGACCAAAAACGGCCAAAAACGGCTAAAAACGGCCGAAGAATTCGATTTTTTCCCAAAATCCAGGGACGGAGCAAAAATTTTCTGGGCTCTGGGAGGATGGAAGGGACAGCCAACTTTGGGTAGAAGGATTCCCTTAAACCCCCCGTTACATGACATACAGATAAGTACATACCTATCTATTTAATTTTTGTCCGTTTTGACGATATTTATTGTGGTATAATGTACATATGTAGGTACGCGTCACTGGCTTAACTATTTTTTCATCTCTTCTAAGGATTAAAGCGAAAAATGAAAGAGCCGAACTGCAACCAATGAAAACTGATTATTTAATTACGTTAACTTGATTCTGTTATCTATTAAACTGCCAATTTCTTGTGTTCATCTTAATTTAGAAATGCTGGTCTGTTTTACAAAGCCTTATGCATAAATACATACATAGGTACCTTTCACATGTGAGAGTGGGGGTTGGGGTATGCATCCCTAGAAGTTCGAATACCCCTTCCCCCAGAAACCAAAATATGTACCCCCAGAATTCAATTTTTCAAAAATTGTTTTCGCTTTTTTCGAAATTTTTGATCACAATGGATAGTACTTGATGAAAAACGTTGAAAAATGGTGTTCTCTTAGCCATACCACCATTTTTAAGAACCATTTTTTGGCCTTTAAAAAATTCTGCACCCCCCCCAGAATTTCGGTCTGCCCACCTATGGTAGCTACCATTTTTTCATTCAATTACAGAGTTGAAGCAGCAATCACAAAACAGTCATAACAATTGATAATTATAAGTTTCATCACGTAAAACCTTATTACAGTAGACTGACTAAAACAGCTTTTTGTGGCTACTCGATTTAGCACTGGAAATAAATTTCCACGCTCAGGATTTTGCGAAATACTCGTAGACGATAATAATTCGTGAAAAGTAATTGCAATCAATACTATATGTACATGTGTAGCCTTTCCTAGTCCTGCTTGACTAAAACTAGGTCGATCAAAATCCTAGCCAGTTTTTGGTGTTGATCAAAAAATTGGCCCAGCAAAGTTTTGAAGTTGGTTTACCCAAATTTTGCGATCAGCTTAAACTAAAATACACTAAGTTGCCACTCTGAATAAAATTATTATGCAGTTTATTACTCGATCTGCACATATGAGTACGTAGGTACCAAGCCTGTTGTCCATGACACTTTGAAAAAATTAGCATTAAAAAAGAACAGTGAAGCGGGCATAAAATTTCAAACATGTTTTAGAATCATTAAGATTTTCTCTATCTGAAAAATCCATTCTCGTTGTTGTAACAACCCGTTTACAGGTCTAAAAATGCGACTGAAGTTGGACAACAAAATTTATTAAATAAGCCTCAATATCGTGTGTTGAAATGGAGACTACTACAAAATAACTTTCATCAGAAAGTAGAACGTCCATTTTTCTATAAAGTATCGAAATTACATGAAAGACGAACAATTATTGACGGAGTTATTAGAAATATTCGGAGACAGACATTTTTCGCAAAAATTTAAAACCCGGAACTTTGATGCTTGCTATAAAAGCCCAGGAGTATTTTTTGTAAAGTTTTACTTTACACATTTTCATCTGATGCCAAGGCCTACCGATGGGCAAAATTTCATTTGTTTTTGCGACATGTCATCGGGACCGTCTGTGTACAAACCGTGCGAATCTTAACGGCGGTTGCTCTTACGGATCACTGGCATACATGGGCAACAGCCAAATTCTGGAGGTCAGATGGTGCAAGATTGTTATAAATAGCACCAAAAATTTAATTCTGGAAATTTCGGAATTGGGGGGGGGCGTGTGTCAGCGAACGACCGGGCCGAAAAATCGGACCCGGGCTTGAAATTTTTCACCGGGCCCGGGCTTTATTTAAACTAAGTATATAAACCAGGACAAAAGTATATGTATATGATGCTATAGTCTGTTTCATTTATTCGAGAGCTTTTTCAGTAAATTTTTTTGAAGGCTACAGTATGCCTAACTAGGTGATCTACTGTAACTCGACAGAAAAGTTGAGCGGGGCTGAGCGGTCACCATTCTTTCGTTTTTAATGCACTAAACCGTTCAAGCATCTTAACAGTGCTGTAACATACTACAGTAAGTGCGCTAAATAAAAATCATGCAGCAGGAATCGAACTCGAGTTGCTTCGACGACAATCAGACGTTCTACCATCACGCTTAGCGGAAGATTCCGGTGATGTTTAAAATGCTAGTCTATTGCGTGTAACGGTCAATTCATGGCAAGCTGAATGCGCGATTCCATCCGCATGTTGCATGGTCCGCTGGAAGACGGAGAATAGATTATGCCGTAAAAATTTTTATTGAAAAACCTATTTCGCTACAGTTATCTCTAAATGGCCTACAGTAAGCAGGACATAGTTACTGTATCCTCGGAAAAGATTTGCTGAAAAAGCTCTCGGATAAATGAAACGGACTATAGATTAGAGTGCATATGTTTAAGAACATGGTAGTTACTTATATATTGGCAATTGCAGAAGTATTTATTTAGTATTTATCTAATCCCTGGAGGGATTATTATCAAATATGTAGCTATTAGCTTGTCACGATCGATGCTATTTTAAGATATTTCAGGCTTTACCTGAAATAGGATATCGGAATTCTTGCCAATTTACCACTAGACCTGACAAAAATTTAAAAAAACGAAAAAGACAAAACCTGAAAAAGTTGTTTTTTGCTAATGTGAAGTCAGTCATTTATTCGTTCTCATTAAAATATCTGAACTGATCTAGATTTTGCGCACGATGAGAGTCCATGCAGGCCCGGTCTAAGGCATGTGCGGAATGTGCGGCCGCACGGGGCCCCGCCCCGCCACATGCACTATACAAATGCTTTCAATAAGTACCAAAAAGGTACCTCGCACAGGGCCCCCAAAAGGGTATCTCGCACAGGGCCCCCAAATGCTTAAGACCGGGCCTGAGTCCATGCCACAAGAAAAATAGTAAGGAGCTCCAAAAATTTAACTAAATAGTTTAAACTGATTCAAAGTAAAAATGAGATGGAATAGGTGGAAAGCGAAGTAAATCGTTGAAACATGAAAATTAATTCAAATTTATCGCCTCACTTATTTTTGACTTTAATTAGTTCTGCATAACTTTCAGTACACACAAATAAAGTGCTGTTGTTTCTTTCTGTGTAGAAAGATTCGCTGCTATCCTTATTTTTACAGCAAAGAACGTGAGGAGAAATTAAGAAATCAAGAAATTAATTAGGAGTTAAGAAATAAAGTTAAGAATAGAAATAAGAAATTAATTATAAATTTAAAAAAAATTAAATACAAATTGAGTATTTCATTTTTTGAAGTTTATTCATTATATATGTAGCTTATTGTTTGAAATTGAAAATTTTTCAAATTTGCAGAATAATCTGGTAAAACAGTATTCACTTTGTATACAATCAAATATTTTTATTCGTTATGAAAAATTGCTAGTAATTGAGCTTTTGAAACTATGGCGAAAATGCCGTTGAACCTTAACTAAAGCTACATTCTGCCGAGCGCAAACCTTTTACTAGTTTAGTCTCTATCGAAATTTAATTGAAAATAATCCGTGAAACTGTAAAATCTTTTGAAACTCCTTAAAAATAGTAATTTGAAATCTGGTTGGTTATGATATGCTGAGATAAATGGTGGAAATCATAGGTAGCGCGATTCCTATGGCTTTTGCGCATATAGGGTAATTTTCCCTAGTGCCCTCCTTTTACATCCTTAACAATGAAGAAATTCAAGTATATTTACCTTTTTTGTTCCATTGGAGCATTTTTCTTTGCTAGTAAACGTATAATTAAGTGAGAAGACATGAATTAAATGTGCACAAGTAAACATTGGGTAAATAAAATAAAATGCACAGAAAAAAGAATAACTCAGAGAGCGAGTAATCAACAACAATATAATCTAGCCTACTAATAATCGGACACGTCGTAAGCAGCATGATACATTTTCTGCTAGGCTCATTCTGGCTTCTTTTAATTAAATTTCCACATTTTTTAAATCGGCAACAAAGCGCGCACAAGCAGGTATTCACCGGAAAGACTAAATAGAATAATAATTCAGGCCCGGCCTCTAAAAACCGGGTCCGGGGCCCGGATCATTAATGCACAGCATGGGAATTTTGGGGGTGAAATTATAAAATGTCTTTTCTGGGTCCAAAAATGTTAGGTATGCGTTAAAAACATCGTTTTTCAGCGTTTCTGATGATGCTCTATCTTTCTAGAGCATAAAAACATTTAAAAAAATTTGAAAAAATCTGAAAAGTCGGAACAAATTGAACAAAATATGGTCAAAACATGAGTATAATGGCGTGAAGTGCCGAAAATTTGGAACTTTTGAGCAAATAGATAGATAAAAACGCTTTACAAAGCATCTTTCCTACAGATTTCTAGAAAAAATTTTGGGAACTTTCAAAAAATTGCCAATTCTGGTGGAAGATTTTTCTTGGGGTTGACTTCCCGGATCATATATGGCCCGGACGCCTAAAGACCGGCCAGGCCCGGGTACCCGGTCGATCCGCCGTGTGTACCCCCCAAACCCCTTCCTTTATGTGTAATCACTGTATATTTGCAGTATCGCTTTAAAATTTATTTTCTGCTAATATTCGTTTATAATTTGCAATTGTTGCAGATGAATCCGATAACGTTGAATGTTTTCGAAAGCTTATTAGATCAGACGCCGGAAAGTTTTCATTTTGCGAGGACCCCTACTAGTCTCATGTCTCATTGGCAAAATATGCGGGAATATAATCTGTTGTGCGACCAAAAACATCTTTTGGCGACGTCACATAACGGACCCTCATTTTCGGGCAAGAAAGATTTTTGTTTCTGTAAAAAATTTTTGCTTTAGTGTCCAGCAGTTTTTACTTTGAAACTCAACGTTTTATATAATTTACATTAATTTTTTGCGTTTTTAAGAAGTACTTATTAGATAACTTCGGCTATAATGCGGAAGATAACAAATATACGTAGTAGTTTCAACAAAATTCAGAGAGATAACCTTGATATTGATTAGCGAACCCTTGTTGCGTTTTAGTGTACATAGGTATGTATGTTTTTCAGTACTTTCAGGGAATTTGATAGGAGCTCGCTTCTGATTCGGAGGAAAATTTCTAATGCATTTTGGAGCAAAAGCCGCTCTAGAAATGTGGAAAAATTGGGATATTTGGCCCGAGCTGATTATATATTATTAACTTGAAAAAGTGGTTCGTTTTGGTTTTTGGCGATGAATATTTTTTTAATCGTTAAATTATCATAACAACTGTTTTTTACCCTGATATAACCAAGCGTATGTTTTACACTTTAGGCCCTTGATACAAATTTTTCGACGTTTTTTAACATACTCTCAAACATTAAGATCATAGAATTCGAACTCTTCGAAAAAATCCTATTAAAAGGCTGTGGAAAGTGTTGTTCATGGTCTCGATTGGGACAAAATCGTGAAAAATACTTGAAAATTTGAAGATTTACAATGGAAGCTATGCAATTTCTAACCTTTCCTTGCATTATCTTACCATTCAAAAAAATTTTCAGCCAAGGGGGGAGAAGCAGCTGCTTCCCTGAAAATCACAATATGCAATACACATCTGCATTTCTGACGTTCTCAGAATCAATTTAGATTTTTATTTAGTCATAGGTGTTGTTTCTATCTCTTTTCCAGACATTGAAGATAATTTGGACGATGATCCTTGTATGGATTTTGTTGGCGAAAATTTTATTGATCGAGATTTGATAATGTGCGAAAAGAATTTGACTAAGCAGATCAAAAAACTAGAGCAGGAACTACCAAAGTGGCATGTTCTCGTCGAATCTGTGACAGGCTTGGCTTTTATAATTAATTTCATTCATTTAGCCTTTAGTACATGACTCGTTCTACTCGAGTTAAAACTGAAAAACGGAATTTTTAAACGCAAATTTCTGTTTAGAGACCTATGATGCCTCATTGTACTATGCATAGTGAATTAATCTAATTTGTTTGGCATAAAATTGGCGGAGATTGGATCCTTAAATTGAAAAGATGTTAATTCTGTGTACTTCAGGTGAATTTTTATTATATTTCTGAAAAAAATTGTGCTATGTATGTATTAAATAGCTAATATGACATAAAACTTTTCTAGGTAAAGTCAGCCTCTTCCTAAAACTTGAATTTTTCTCGATTCTCCGATTTTCGATAAGAAAACGATTTTTTGAAAGTTAGGCATCGAATTATCTGAAACGAAATGCTGCAGTAGTACAAGCTCAGTTTTAAGAGGACTTGGACTTAATTTCATTAAATAAATAAATATTACGTTATATATATATATATATATATATATATATATATATATATATATATATATATATATATATATATATATATATATATATATATATATATATATATATATATATATATATATATATATATATATATATATATATATATATATATATATATATATATATATATATATATATATATATATGACATGCAACAGGGAATGGGAGAGGACCCCCCACCCAAAGTTAGTCGTCCCCCAACCCCAAAGTAAGAAACTTTTTGACCCCCTCCCAGTGTTTTTTGTACTCGGCAAAGATTTTTTCCGATGTACAAAGACTTTTCGGGACCGTCTTTTGTACATGTACAAAGATTTTTGGGAGACAAAAATTGCAAAAAAGGTCTGAAATTCGCGAAAATTTTCAGCGCTTCGCGCTTGGCGCCGAAAGGAGTAATTGTGTGTTCTAGATATCTTTTTAATGGCAGAAATTGCATTTAAAAAAGGAAATTGCCCTTAGAGACCCAGAAATTAGCTAAAATAGACTATTAAAAAGTCGAACAACTCTGTTTTTACCGCACTAAAATTGCTACTGTATCCATATTATAGTACCAAAAATTTGTGTGTACAAAATGATAAAAGATTTTTGGGAAGACAAAAACTGTAAAAAGGTGTGAAATTCCGAAGAAAATTCTTCGGCGCTCAGCGCCGAAATGAGTAATTGTTTTTCCTATATATATTTTTAAAATGGCAGAATTTGCATTTAAAATGGAAAAATGTCAAATTTTTCCGCCGTTTTGAGACAATTTTTAGTAATTTTTGGTGTCTGAAACCCAGAAGTAGCTAAAATACACTACCAGAGATTTAAAGCCCTGTTTTATAACACTAAAATCGCTACTGTACTATATTATAGTACACACAAATTTGCATGTACAAAATGTACAAAGACTTTTGGGAACCATCTTTGTACATACATGTACAATTGGACCTTGTACAAAAAACGCTTCCTCTCCCCCATTTTCCTACAGCTTGCGATTTTTGCGCCGTTTTTAGGTGTTTCTTGGCCGTTTTTAGGTGTTTCTTGGCCGTTTTTGGCTAAAAATTGGAGGTCATTTACCCCACTTCTCTCAGAATGGCTGGGGACCCCCTCCCAGAACTTGGGTCAAGTGCGTTATGGCAAACCCGTATTAGGATTTTCTTTTCGGAGGGGGGCGAAAGTTTTGAGGCCAGATATCTCGAGTTGAGCGTATGTCGGCGAGCTCTATTCGTCGGTGAAGAAAAATTTCAACAAAAAAATTAAAAACTTTTCACTTTATTTCTTATTGATATACAGCAAATTTATCATTTAAGCTGATTTCTCATCACTTAATCGACGAATTATCTCTTATCTCTTGCCTTTATACTTAATCATTGTGCTTTACAGAGAAAAGCAATACGGAAAAAATTGACATGCTCTCAGCATCAACTTCAAATTTGAGCTGTTTCGAGCGGGCCAGAAGACACAAAAACATATATGAACAATAAATACGGCGCGAAACGCCGGAAAAATTTCATGTCTCCCATGTCATAACTCAAATTTGAGCTGTTCTGAGTAAGCTAGAAACAAAAACTATAACTAAACAATGAATCCGGTGCCCAGTGCTAGAAAAAAATTGACATGCTCTCTATGTCTAACTCTAATTTGAGCGATTTTTAGCGGTTTAGAAGACAAAACTGTACATAAACAGTAAATCCGGCGCGAAGCGTTGGAAAATTTTGAGTTTACTAGCTCAAAAGTACGCTAAAAACCTGTTCAGGCGATGTTTCAGACGCACTTCGCCGATTTTCCATTTTCCCTTTGAGGGACCCTTGGGAAGAACAAAAATTTTCTCTGATTTCGGGGTGGGGGCAGGCCCGCCCTCCCTGGATACGGGCCTGCATGTATGCATACATAAGTTCAATATAAATAAGATTATGTGCAAAAGGTATTACAAGGTAATAGCGTTAAAAGTGTTCTTAATACTAAAGTGTTATTATTAATAATACCCAGAATAACAATAATAATAAAAATTTTTGTTATAATTATTTCATTATTAAAAAAGTGAAAATTCGAAGAAAAATAGAAGAATAAAAGAAACATAATTACATAATTCTATAACACATATTATTTGTATCTTATTTTCAATAATTTGTTTCGTTTTTCATAGGCCCTGGGGATGGGACCTACATATGTAGCGTATCTCTAAAATACGACAACGAACTGCAATTTTTCTAATAAATTCGTCTGAGTTTGCCTTGACTTTTTTAATGAAAATTATCAGGTTTATTAGGTAGTTTCAGCCAGGCCCGTATCCAGGAATTGGCCAAGGACGGGTGTGGGCGGACCCAACATAAATTGGTCTATATTGCGGAAAATTCGTCGGGATAGCTCGCAAAAACCGTATTTTTCGACTTTTTTCCGACATGCTATATTTATTAAGATCATGAAATTCGAACTTTTCGTGAAAAATTTGCTTTTACTCAAAAAGTGTCGTTTTTGGTCGCGCTTGAGCCAAAATTATGGGCCGAAAATTTGAAGATATCACGTAAATGGCATGCAATTTTTCCAGCTTTCTGTGCATTATCTTACCTTTCAAATTTTTTTCTGTTAAGGAGGGGGAACGGTTGCTCCCCCTGAATACGGCTCTGTTTTCAACAATACCCTCAATTTTTTACCTCCCACGATACCGCGACTTTGAAACACTCCAGATTTTTAGCATTGCAGGTACATTTGTGCGTCTTATCACTGTTTGATTGCAGGCTTGCCGAGTCAAGATCTCGATAGCAGCACATTAGCTGCGCTTAGAGGGCGAATGGTGCGATATTTGATAAGGGCTAAGGAAGTGACTATTGGAAGGAATAGCAAGGATTTCCAGGTCGATATCGATTTGTCGTTAGAAGGTAATAACAATATTAATAATAATAATAATAATAATAATAATAATAATAATAATAGTAATAATAATAATAATAATAATAATAATAAAAATAATAATAATAATAATAATAATAATAATAATAATAATAATAATAATAATAATAATAATAATAACAAGAAAAACAACAACATTTTTCATTTTTTAAATAATTTTAATATTTGTATTATAGCTCGTGATATCATTCTTTATTTACGAGTAAGTAGCCAGAATCCGGCTCTTTATTAACGTCAGATTCGTAATAAATACATTTTGCACCTAAATTAGAAGAAACACATGATTGTAATTAATAGAAGCCGTTTATAGCGAGGAGTGTTAATGTGTAAAGTCGTTTTAATTCGCTTGGTGAGCATCCATGTTTACGTACACGTTAGGGCTCCGGAGAAGGAGAGGAGGGTTGGGGGTCCCCGGCCATGTTTAGGGTGGGGGAGGTTTCAGGGATGAGGGAGGACCAACTTTGCGTGTGGGGATCTCCCTCTGTTACATGTGCGTGACTACACATACATTAGTAGTGAAACTCAATTATTTGTTAATTTTATCCACCAAATTTAATTATCTACCAATTTTATTTACCTTTACGTAATTATTTGTCAGTCTTATATACCTAGACTTAATTATTTGTTACTTTCATTTACGTAAAGTTAATTGTTTGTGAATTTTATTTCCTGAAACTTAATTATTTGTTAGTTTTAAGTACCCATATTTAATTATTTGTTGATTTTATTTAGGCCCCGCTTTTAAACTGTCGCGTAAGCTGGGCGTTATACGTCTGAGACCGACTGGCGATTTTTACTTCACGAACGAAAGTGCTAAAGCGGCTTACGTCGACGGAAAGCCGCTTGTCACCGGATCAAAGTCTAAACTAAACAACAACAGCGTTTTGGAGGTGAGAAGTTTTGCCTAAAAATTAATCAAATAAAGAAATTATCAAAATATTTAATTAAATAAACAAATTAATAAAAGTATAATATTTTCATTTCAAAAATACAATAATAATATTTTTCTGATCCTAAGTTTTAACAAAGTTGCTACGTTTTCCGAGTATACTTATTTTCTTACTTTGTTTCACGCGCTTGGGTTGAAGCGGTTTTTTCGGGCCGAAACTTTCGAAGCGGTACATTACGGATGTTGAGCAGAACGATAAAAATAAGACATTCAAATCAATAAACAAATAGTTAATAAATAAATAAAATAAGCAATATATTAAATATAAATGGCAAATACAGTCAGCCGCTATTTTTGACAATTTGCAACCACTTTTCGAATCAGATTTCATAATTTAATTTGAAGGTATGCATGTAAAATGAGTAGTTAATCTGTAACATTTACATACACTGATTTATCCAATATACCGGATCTTTCCTTAACTTGAACTACAAACTTTAAGTTCCTTTTTATCTGATGTAGGAAAATCTCTTTTAATTGTTGCACTTACGGGCCCGTATCCAGGATTCGCCTAAGGGGGACCACCACGGCTTTTTTTGTATTCGGCAAAGATTTTTTCCGGTGTACAAAGACTTTTGGGGACCGTCTTTGTACATGTACAAAGATTTTTGAGAAGATAAAAACTGCAAAAAAGGTGTGAAATTCGCAAAATTTTTCGGCGCTTAGCGCTGAAATGAGTAATTGTGTGTTCTATATATCTTTACAATGTCAGAAATTGCATTTTGAAAGGAAAAATGTCAAATTTTTCGGCGCTTCGCGCCGTTTTGAGACGATTATTAGTGATTTTTGCTCTCAGAAACCAAGAAAATAGCTAAAACACACTACCAAAGTCGAACAACTCTGTTTTTGCCACACTTAAATCGCTACTGTGCCATATTATAGTACCCAAAATTTGTGTGTACAAAATGTACAACGACTTTTAAAGACCATCTTTGTACATGTACAAACGGACCTTATGCAAAAAAAATACTGGGGATCACATGTGTGCAAAGGGGTTACATTCCTCAGAACTTAAGATATCCCCGCAGATTTCAGTAGACCCTTAAATTGAATATTTGGCATCTTTTTCGCCATTTTTACCAGTTTTGCCCCGTCCATTACTTTCCGAAATTTGGTTGCCGCCCATATATATTTGGGACTCAAGATAAATCGGTTTATATCTCGGTAAGTTGAAAAAACCTCATTTTCCGACATTTTCAACGTGCTCTATTCATTGAGATCATTAAATTTGGTTTTTTCGCGGAAAATTTCTCTTCTCTTCAAATAGGGCCTTAAAGGTGTGTTTATTTTATAGCGCTTGAGGCAAAATTCTGGAAATATTTCACGTACGGAATATTTGAAGATTTTTTGACAAAGATATGCAGTTTTTCTATTTTCCTTGCGTTATCTTCCCTTTCAATAATTTTTTCCGCCCTATGGAGGGGCGGCCGCCACACTTTTGGCGTGGGGGGTATGCACCTCCCAGAAGGCCGAATACCTCCCAAAAACCGAATTAACCCCCAGAACTCAAGTTTTAAAATTTTTGTGTGGTTTTTTCGCGATTTTTTAATGCCAATGGATAGTGCTCGATAAGAAACGTTGAAAAATGGCGTTTTTAGCCTATGCCACCATTTTTAAGACTATTTTTTGACCTTTAAAAATGTTGCACCCACACCATAGGTAGGCAGCACCTAAATTCTGTGGGGTGCAGGATTTTTCAAAGGTTAAAAAACGGTTTTAAAAACGGAGGTATGGCGACCATACGTGGACAGCAAGAAAAATTTGGGGGTGAAAGATTTTTGAAGGTCAAAAAATGGCCTTAAAAATGGTGGTATGGCGATAAAAACATCATTTTTCGACGTTTCTCATCAAGCACTATCCATTGGCATCAAAAAATTGCGAAAAAAAAACGAAAAAAATTTTCAAAAATTGAATTCTGGGGGCTGGTATTTTGGTTTCTGGGGGATGCATACCCCCCAAACCCCCCCCCCTCACGCCCAGGTGTGATGGCGACAGGATTTTTTGTATTCGGCAAAGATTTTTCCCGATGTACAAGGACTTTTCAGGACCGTCTTTGTACATGTACAAAGGTTTTTGGGGAACAAAAAACGTAAAAAGGTGTAAAATTCCCAAAAATTTTCGGCGCGATGAGTAATTGTTTGTCCTGTATATATATATATATATATATATATATATATATATATATATATATATATATATATATATATATATATATATATATATATATATATATATATATATATATATATATATATATATATATATATATATATATATCTTTAAAATGACAGAATTTGCATTTAGAATGAAAAATGTCAAATTTTTCGGCGCTTCACGCTGTTTGAGGCAATTTTTAGTGATTTTTGGCGTCAGAAACCCAGAAATTAGCTAAAATACACTACCAAAGCTCGAAAAACCCTGTTTTACCACACTAAAATCGCTACTGTACCACATTATAGCACACAAAAATATGCATGTACAAAATGTACAAAGACTTTTGGGGACCATATTTGTACATGTACAAACGGACCTGGTACCAGAAAAACAATGTATGGCGAAAAACACCATTTTTCAACATTACTCATCGAGCACAATCTATTAGCATCAAAACATTGCGAAAAAAACAACAAAATTCAAAAATTGAATTCTGGGGGTATTTTGGTTTCTGAAGGGGTTATTTGGCCTTCTGAAGGGTGCATAACCCCCAACCCCGCTCTCCACACGCCCATGTGTGCTTCTCACCCCAGAATTTTGGTGCTGCTCACCTATGGCGACCGCTCCCCCCCGTTTCATATAAATACGATGTATTTATAATACAAATGTATGTAGTAATACTTGGAACGGAATAGGGACCTTCTATGCAATTTGACTAATAAGTTTAGAATTTTTACTATACAAGTTTTGATGAAAACCTTCTTTTTTCAGACATTTTCAACCGTTTTTGTTGTTTTTGTGTTGAATACAACTTGTACATGCATATATAGCGCGATAAATCTGACTTGAAACCTAAACTTTTCTCGAAAGTGCCTCTTTTAGATTAAAAACCTTGTCTATAATTGAAAAACACCATTCGTTGGCTTTTCTGACGATGCTCACTCTTTTCGAAACATGGAAACATTAAAATTTTCGAAAAATGCGAAAGAATTCGAGCAAATTGAATCGCAAAGCGCCAAAAATTTGACATTTTTGAGTCAAAATATCGCTAAAAACTCTTAAAACTGCATTTTTGTGGTTTCTTTTGGAAAATGGAAAATTCATGGAATGATAGAATGGGGATTGGAGAACTCCACAACGCCTCAGGATCATTTATGCATAGCGGAAAACATTTTGCAAGCCTGGCAGGCACGTAGCTGGCCGTCCTATTTGGGGGAACCAACACCAATTTCGGGGGCAATAAGCCCAAAAAGGCCAAAAATCGCAAGAAATAAAGTTTAAAAAGTCCGATTTTTCTGAATTTTTGGGGGTCCGACCATACGTGGGCAGCAAGAAAATTCTGGGGGGGGTTCAAGATTTTTTTGAAGGTCGAAAAATGGCCTTAAAAATGGTGGTATGGCGATAAAAACACAATTTTTCGACGTTTCTCATCAAGCACTATCCATTGGCATCAAAAAATTGCGAAAAAACGAAAAAAATTTTCAAAAATTGAATTCTGGGGGGGGTATTTTGATTTCTGGGGGGTATTTTGGTTTCTGAGGGGGTGCATACCCCCCCCAACCCTCCCCCACGCCCAGGTGTGGTCCGACCCCCTATTCTCACCAGAGCTACGTGTCTTAAGCCAGGACTCGAACCTGGGCTTCTTGGTTACCGGTCAAGCGTGCTACCAACGACACCATCTCAGTGGCTTAGTCAGGGTAGGGTCAGCGGGGTCAATTGACTCCCAAAATGGAAAAGTTGAGAGAAAAAATGCAAAAGGGGGAGTGAAGGAAAATTGACTGTTTTCAGGTTGAATTCGTTAATTTTTTCGGCGCTTCGCGCCGGATTTTCTGGATAAGTTTTACGCGCGCAATTTTAATCAACAACCGCAAACTTTTTGGCGCTGCGCGCCTACTAATATTTCTCAACATTATATTGTTTTGGTCAGAATTAAAAATTCGCTTCACGCCTCCAATCTCGCCGTGTCATTTATAATTGCAGAGCCGGTCCTGAGGCAGGCTAGAGGCTATAGCCCCCCAAACTATCCAAACCAATCTTGCAATATGCGGCATAGAAAGGTAAACTTTCCAGATTTTTCGGCGCTTCGCGCTGGATTTACTTCCTTCTTATACTCAAAGCTTATCGTGTCGAACGGTTTATGTTATTTAACAATTTAACAACATTTGCTGCAGTTTTATCAACGCGTAAATAATCCAAAAGTTGATTTAAGTGCGGTGAAAGTGTCGTATTACATGCCAGAATCAGCTACTAACTTTTGAGATCGCCTGCCTGGCAGGTAAACTTTGCATAGAACTTATGGCCGAAAATTTTCCCCTTTCGCAATGATTTTACAAGGGCAGTCCAATACTCCAAGCTTTTTTAACGCATATTTCCCCAAAGATTCTCAACAATTATCGGCGCTTCGCACCATATTTCACTTAAACTGTCCATTTGGCTACAGGCGCGCAATCTCAACGCTCCGAAATTGTCTTTGCATTAGTGCAATGGGATTCTGGGTTTTTTAGCTTTATGAAATTATTGTTGTAATGGTACAGTATGCGGATTCTAAGCTTTTTACGCATATTTCATCAGATATTCTTCGAAATTTCCAGCGCGTCGCGCCGTATTTTATTAAAATTGTGTAGGCATGCACTCTAAACACTGCGGATTTGTCTTTGCATATTAGTGCAATAGAATTCTGAGCTTTTTAAGTATATTTCTTCAGAGATTCTTCAAAAAATTTTGGCGCTTCGCGTCGGATGTTTATTAAAAGTGTCTACATACTTATGTTACTTTAGGCATGCTTTCTTAGCTTTATGAAATTAGCCGCAATAGTACTCACAATATGCAGGATTCTAAGCTTTTTTAGTATATTCCATTAAATATTCTTAAAGAATCTCGGCGCTTCGCGCCTTATTTTATTAATATTGTCTACATATGTATATAGCCTTAAGCGCACACCTTAATTGCTTCAAGTTCTTTGCATTAGTGCAACAGGATTGTGAGCTTTTTAAGCATATTTCGCCAGAAATGCTATAAAAAATCTGTCTAAATTGTACATACTAAAGGCATCCGCCCTATGCTTTATGAAATTGCTGTTGCTAGTGCAATATGTAAGATTCTGAGCTTTTTCGCATATTTGATCAAAATTCTTGAAAATTTTCCGCGCAGCTTTTAATAAAACTGATTACTTAACCATAGCTGTGCACTTTAAGCACCACAAAATTGTTGCTGTATTACGGTAACTTGTGCTACAATGAACGTTTGTCTCATCAATTTGATTAAAATACTGCAGTCTGTTATGCTAAACCTACTAATAAAGAGGAAATTTTATCAATAACATTAATCCCATATTTAGCAAAGCTTTTTTCAGCGCTAAAAATATTTAGATCATTGATTTGGTAGTAAATTTACGTAAAAACTACTCTATTTTTGTATATAGCATAACATAAAAATAATGGTTAGCCCCCATCAAAGAAATTTATAAGATCGGCCTCGAATTGTACAATTGTCAAGTTAAAAATGCTTTATTGAGCTTGAAATAATGCCTCTGATTGACCATGTACACTGCGTTTTTACGTCACAATGTCGAAACTATACGCTTCAGAAATTTACTCCTTTTTTGACCTCCCCCCAAAAAATAAAATCCTTGGCTACACGCCTGGGAGCCACAATTCGAGAAACAAACTTACGCCTATGATACAAGGAAGTCGAAGAGAAAAGTACACCATCACTAGCCCAAGCACAGTGTACCGCATGAATAGCGAAAATCATTTGGCTAGCCAGGTTCATACCCCCAAATTTTGAAGCTACCATGTACAACGAGATGGTGAACTGGTTAAGGGAAGCACGTGTTTCCAACAGACTAGTTAAAGTTTTTACTGTCCCGTATGTCTTCTTCACATAAGTTTTGTCATAGCTTTAAGAATTTATATGGACAGTTACTTGACAGGTTACAAGAATAATATATCAGATCAATGCAGTCATGCATGGAAATTTTGAGTGAGGAGCTCCCGGCCATTTTATCAGCTAAGAAACATCTAAAAATGGCCAATAAACGCAAGTTTTTTTCCAAAAATGGGGTGGTCAAACACTTTCTGCCTTTGGGGGAATAGGGGAACGACCAAGTTTGGGTCAGGGGATCCCTCGTCCTTCCGGTTATATGTATGAATGCAATTTTCACAATCTGTCAGCTTATTGTCGGTGACATTCTCTTAATTTATGCCCAAAGTTGTGTGAAGCAGGCTGTAATCTGAGCTTCATTTTATGTCACGCCATAGCGGACATAATTAACACATTCTGGCGATTTTTATGGCCCTGGATACATTCCTTTAATTTGTGTACTTTTAGATTCGCTGACATTCTGAAGGCATGTTTCATGGATAAACGTTTTCATAGATATCGTGTTTTGCTGATGCGCTATGTAAAATGGTTGATTTATTTGTGTAAACTCTAGTTTTTTTTATCTTTTTCGCGTTTTGAAACCTCCCATGTGCGAAATGTGCATGTAATCCATAGGTTGGCAGCACCGAAATTCTGGGGAGGGGGGGTGAAAAAATTTTCAAAGGTCAAAAAATGGTCTTAAAAAGTGGTCGTATGGCGAGAAAAACACATTTTTCGACGTTTCTCATCGAGCACTATCCAATGGCATCAAAAAATTGCTAAAAAAGCAAAAAAATTCCAAAATTTGAATTCTGGGGGGGGTATTTTGATTTCTGAGGGGTATTTCAACTTCTGGGGGTGCATACCTCCCCACGCCCATGTGTGATGTAATCCACTTATGTACTGATATAGGTAAGTACCATGTATAAGTACACACAGTACGTCTCTTACATATGTTTTTATTTATTTTTTAGTTCTCTTGCATACGGCTGGTATTCACTGTAAATCTAGAGCTTATCGCGGCAATGAAGCATGAAGCCTCGAAAGTGATAAATATATGATGTATTAGTTTTCTGTATTACACAATCTTTTTCGTATTTCGCTTGCTTTTCGAATAAAATGAGTTACAATAATCTCTTATTAGTCGCTGTCTGTCAGGTTGTTAGCAGTTCGGCAACGTAACCATCTTCCTTAGTTCTCAAGGCATACATTCAGGGTCTAGCGTCTTAAAATATGAAATATGAGCTTGCTTCAGACCAGTACACAACTAAAAAGAAATTATGCTGCATAGAAATAGCCTGATTTCATAGTAACTTGTTTGATTGCTGAAATTGGATTTCAAGGTTTGGTATTACACATACATGAGCAGCGATCAAATTCTGGAGTGGTCCGATAGAACAAAATTGCCAAAAATAGTACTACCGAAAATTCAATTCTGAATGTGTATCGATGGGGGATTCGCCAGATTCTCTGGGGAGGGGGTTCGGACCCGCTACGCCCACAACAGGGGCGGCCGCCCACCGCCCCCATTGGCCCAAAATAGTGCGCCAAATTAAGAATTTTTGAGCGATTTTTGGGTTAAAACGACTAATTTTTCCGCCCAAGTCAGGGTTCGGCTCCCCCCCCTTAGGGGTACCGCCCCCCTTAGGAAAATCTTGGATCCGCCACTGGCCCACAAGTGGTGTCAAAGGAGCTTTACGCAGCCATGTTGACAAATTTCTAGGGCGCTCTTCCGGATAAATCTGAATCAGGCTACAAAACTCGTTAAAAGTTTAATGTAGTAATGTGACCGTATCTCGATATGCGATCGAATATTAAAATTATCCTGTTAGTTTAAACACTTTTGTACGTACTTTATATTTTTTCAAAAAAACTCAAAGCTAAATGAAATAGAAGCGACTGTGCACCATACGTGGGCAGCAAGAAAATTCTGGGGGGGGTGCAAGATTTTTTTGAAGGTCGAAAAATGGCCTTAAAAATGGTGGTATGGCGATAAAAATACCATTTTTCGACGTTTCTCATCAAGCACTATCCATTGGCATCAAAAAATTGCGAAAAAACGAAAAAAATTTCAAAAATTGAATTCTGGGGGTATTTTGATTTCTGGGGGGGGGGGTATTTTGGTTTCTGGGGGTGCATACCCCCCCCCAAACCCCCCCCCCCCCCCACGCCCAGGTGTGCTGTGCACTAGGTAATAGTTTTGAAAAATGTTCTTGTTAAGCGAGAGTTGTAAACCAAGAGAAAAACTTGAAGTTTAAACATACCATTAAATTATGAAGAGAATTATAAAATATTTTAAACTAGAAGAAAATGAAAGGATATGATGAAACATTGTTGTTGAGAATAGGACGATCACGTGCTATGTATAACGACTCCTTGATTAAAAGATCAAAAGAATTGTATGCTCGACTAATAACCTTGAAGCAATCTGATGTAATTGAATGATTGCTATTTGAGACATGTTTGTGAATAGCAGATAAGCTATCACCCTGAATTGGCTTTCCTGTAGCAAATGAGATGCCAGTATGTTCTGCAATTCTACTCCCAAAATGTCGGCGAGTTTTGCCAATGTAACTAGCCATACAGCTAGAACACGTATACTTATATACTAAATTTGAGAGTAGCTTAGCAGGTACAGCATCCTTGTTCTTGAAAAACCGGCTTATACACATGACAGGTTTGTAAACAAACCTTACTCTAATCTGAGGGTAAAATGCAGATATAAGCTTTAGAATTCTGCTGCGTACATTGTAGCCATGCACACCAGTATAAGGCAAAACAAGAGAATAGCATAATTTATCACAACCGACTTTTATTTCATCACTCTTATTATACACCTTTGTCATAAAGTCTGATATGACCTTATCAATCAAGCCAAGGGGATACTCATTTTGCAGTAGAGTCTGCTTCAGCTTGTCAATATCAGAGACAAAAGTCTGATATGAGTTACAAATCATGTAAATGCGACTCACAAGTGTCCTTATTAAACCAACTTTATAGGCAAAAGGAATGAAGCTAGACAATTTGGTATAAAGGCCAGAAAATGTAGGTTTCTGATATGATGATGTCACAATATCATCGGACTTCCTTTCAACAAGAACATCAAGGAAATTTAATTTCTTGTCACATTCAGTTTCAAATGTAAACTTCATATTAGGATGTTGCTGATTCATGTAATCATAGAACTTAGTAGGCTGATTTCTGTCAGAAAACACTACAAATGTGTCATCAACATAACGTACATAAAACTTGGGTCTGATCTTTATATTGCAGTCTCTGAGCCACTTTGTTTCATGATAGCTCAAGAAAATGTTGGCAAGAACTGGGCCAAGCGGATTACCCATAGCAACACCATCTATCTGTTGATAGATTTTACCATTACACGTAAAGTAACACTCTTTAACTGCAAGTTCTAGAAGCAGTTTGAATTGATGACAATTCATGTTATTTACTAACATGACATTTTGATCATCAAATAGTTTCCTAATACATATATCAATAGTCTCATTGAGTGGAATATTAGTGAACAAGCTTTGAACATCAAGACTAGCCATAAAATGATGGCCTTTGAATGTAAAAGCCTTAAGTCTTGTCAGGAAACTACCAGTGTCACATAAAGTGTATTCATTTGTACTTATGTCTTGCAGGATCGGCACAAAATACTTAGCCAACTTATAAGTTGGAGTGTTGATGGCTGACAAGATCGGTCTTAGAGGTACATCTCTCTTATGGGTCTTAGGTAAGCCATATAGTCTGCCATAACTGCATCCTACAGGATTTATACTTTTATACACATCAGCAGATAGTCCATTTTGCTTATGAACCTTCAGTATACGGGCTGATATGCGTTTCTGAACTGAGCGTATAAACTGACAAGGATTACAGTCAATGACTTTGAACTTTGAGATATCATTCAAGACATCATTCAACTTCCTGATGTAGTCATCTTTGTTCAAAATTACAACTTGGTTACCCTTATCTGCTTTTAGGACAATGATATTCTTGTCTTTTGACAGATTACTGAGGATTTCATAGTCACGCTTTGATAGATTATCACAATGCTTCTTATCATAATTAAAGTATGAGCTAAGAGCAATGTCACGCAATTGATTCTTGATCATTTGCATTTTTACATTATCACACTTAAAGGCAGTTTGTTAATTGAGGAAACCCATCAGTTTCTCAAAAGGCAGCAAATAATCACCATATTCGATCTTCCTAGGTGTAATAGAGTACTTCATACCATAAGACAAGACAAGCTTCTCATGAGCTGTCAAAACTCGGTTACTTAAATTAACCACAACCTTGTCAGGATCGATACTATTAACACTTTTATGCATAAGCAAGTTTTTTACCTTCTCGCTATGCAACTGTCTAACATGGTTGAGAGATTTAGACACATTGCGTCTAATGTATGTTAATGATACCTGAGAATCCAGCCAGGATAATCTTGAATCAAACAAGGTTATCTGTGCCTTCAAATCTCTTAGGACTCTTTCTACCTCTTTGATTTTACCTTTCAATTCCTCATTTAGCAAAAGCCTCTGGCATGTTATGTAACACTTAGAAGGCTTAAGCATTCTATTAGAAACCTTGAAAGCCAGAAATTTAGGAAGTAAATCATTATCAATGCATTCCTTAAGAAATGCAACATCCAACTGAAGCTTATCATAGCGTAAGAAATGCAACATCCAACTGAAGCTTATCATAGCGAAGTTGAAGCTTCTCAACTTTTCTCAATAGCAACACAACTCCATGATCATACTTATTCTTCAAATATGTGAATATATTTAGCTTTAAACGAATCTTGAAAAGAAAAGCAAGAATAAAGAAAAACTTTTAAGTCTAAAACACACCAGGCCCTCCAACCCGCCCTTACCTCCTCCCATCCTAGATGTTGTAGCAGTAATAGAAGTTGGCTAAGTATTTTGTGCCGATCCTGCAAGACATAAGTACAAATGAATACACTTTATGTGACACTGGTAGTTTCCTGACAAGACTTAAGGCTTTTACATTCAAAAGCCATCATTTTATGGCTAGTCTTGATGTTCAAAGCTTGTTCACTAATATTCCACTCAATGAGACTATTGATATATGTATTAGGAAACTATTTGATGATCAAAATGTCATGTTAGTAAATAACATGAATTTTCATCAATTCAAACTGCTTCTAGAACTTGCAGTTAAAGAGTTTTACTTTACGTGTAATGGTAAAATCTATCAACAGATAGATGGTGTTGCTATGGGTAATCCGCTTGGCCCAGTTCTTGCCAACATTTTCTTGAGCTATCATGAAACAAAGTGGCTCAGAGACTGCAATATAAAGATCAGACCCAAGTTTTATGTACGTTATGTTGATGACACATTTGTAGTGTTTTCTGACAGAAATCAGCCTACTAAGTTCTGTGATTACATGAATCAGCAACATCATAATATGAAGTTTACATTTTAAACTGAATGTGACAAGAAATTAAATTTCCTTTATGTTCTTCTTGAAAGGAAGTCCGATGATATTGTGACATCATCATATCAGAAACCTACATTTTCTGGCCTTTATACCAAATTGTCTAGCTTCATTCCTTTTGCCTATAAAGTTGGTTTAATAAGGACACTTGTGAGTCGCATTTACATGATTTGTAACTCATATCAGACTTTTGTCTCTGATATTGACAAGCTGAAGCAGACTCTACTGCAAAATGAGTATCCCCTTGGCTTGATTGATAAGGTCATATCAGACTTTATGACAAAGGTGTATAATAAGAGTGATGAAATAAAAGTCGGTTGTGATAAATTATGCTATTCTCTTGTTTTGCCTTATACTGGTGTGCATGGCTACAATGTACGCAGCAGAATTCTAAAGCTTATATCTGCATTTCACCCTCAGATTAGAGTAAGGTTTGTTTACAAACCTGTCATGTGTATAAGCCGGTTTTTCAAGAACAAGGATGCTGTACCTGCTAAGCTACTCTCAAATTTAGTATATAAGTATACGTGTTCTAGCTGTATGGCTAGTTACATTGGCGAAACTCGCCGACATTTTGGGAGTAGAATTGCAGAACATACTGGCATCTCATTTGCTACAGGAAAGCCAATTCAGGGTGATAGCTTATCTGCTATTCACAAACATGTCTCAAATAGCAATCATTCAATTACATCAGATTGCTTCAAGGTTATTAGTCGAGCATCCAATTCTTTTGATCTTTTAATCAAGGAGTCGTTATACACAGCACGTGATAGTCCTATTCTCAACAATAATGTTTCATCATATCCTCTAAATTTGTTTTAATTTACTGAAATCCCACCTTTTTCATTTTCTTCTAGTTTAAAATATTTTATAATTCTCTTCATAATTTAATGGTATGTTTAAACTTTAAGTTTTTCTCTTGGTTTACAACTCTCGCTTAAATGAAATAGGCTGTAGGTACGCGAAATGAATGCGGGACAATGCTTTTTTCATATATACGCTGTTATAACATTTAATAAAGGAATGAAGTACTGATTTGAGCTAATTTAAGAGGCTATATATAAATAATTACTGTAAATAAATATGTTAGCGTATATTTGAAAATTTGAATGTTTTATCGCAAGAGCGAAAATACGTCAACACCGTTTTTTCCACAGTTAGAGAGTTTTTGTGAACCAAAATTTCGAAATGTGGAGAAAAAAATTTTTTGGCTTGGTTTACATTGTGGGAAATTTCGTAATGCAAAAATGCGCTCTAGAAGGGTAAAATTTCAAAATTTTCCGGCGCGTCGCGCCCAATTGATGGGCATAAGTAAAAGGTGGCGCTGGCGCTGGCGCTGGCCCTGGCGCACATGGGTAAAAGGTGGCGCTGGCAATGGTGTTGGCGCTGGCCTTGGCCATGGCCAAGTGGGTAAGAGGTGGCCCTGGCGCTGGCCTTGGCCAGGGTTGGAAAAATCCAAAGTTTGATAATTTCCGATATTTTGGTTTTTTAATGGTTTTTTATGGTTTTTTAAAGGTTAAATTTTGGGTTTTATATCTTAGTCGTGAGTATAACTGTTTAAATGCTTGATTATGATTAAAAACCACCAAATTAAAGAACAGGCATGAGTTGCCTAACCAATTATTCAGGAAAAATAACAAAAGTGAACAATTTCAAATTTATTCAGTAGAATGAACGGCAACATTAAGAATCAATTTCTTCTTGTTCATTTTCATCGCTAGAAATATCTAGGGTCGTTCCTTCGGGTTGGTTGATATTTCTTTTCACAAATACCAGCTTTTTGACAGTGTCGGGTGCCAGCAGATTACGCAGCTTTGGTAACAAAGAAAAACTGGAAAAATTTCAATTTTTTAATGCTATCTTTGGCCGTTTTTAGCCTTTTTGGCATTTGCCCCCCCAAAATAAGTTGGTCCCCCAAAAATTGGAGGGTCAGCTACGTGCCTGGATCATCATTAGATTATACGATTATAAGTACGTCTCTCTTACAAAAAAAAGTTCAACCAAGATGAAAATAAACTATTTCATGCCGTTTATTCCCTAAATAATTAGTCTACTCTATGATAGAGTAAAGAGTACTATTTGCACATGTTTACAAATGATGAAATATGAATCTTGCGACATTTTTCAACATCGACTTAAAAAACCAAAAAAACGAAAAACCAGGCCGATTTTCAAACCATAAAAAACCATAAAAAACCAAAGGGCGAATTCTAGAATAGCTCCATGTTCCAGATTTCAAAAAAACAACGTTTTTATGCGATTTCAAGCACGTATCTTTAACATAAAAGTTGAAAAAACAGACGGAAAAGCCTTTGATTGAAAAAAAATTTTCAAAAAAAATTTTATTTCATTACTTTCATTTCCGTCTGATTTTTCAACTTTTATATTCATAACTCCTACTTGAATTCGCATTAAAACGCTATTCTCACCTTAATCAAAATTATCTTTGAGCTCAGTGCGGCTTCAGATTGGTGCCAGCGGATGATCTAAGCCTAAGAAAAGATGGGGCAAAAATTGCTTCGCCGCTCGCTTCGCAATTTTCGCCCCATTTGTCTCAGGCTTACATCATCCCCTGGCACCAATGTGAAGGCACATACTAAGCCTAAGCCTAAAAAATAAATATTAGAAGTGACTTAGGAAGAAAATGACGCTAGCACCCTTATTTCTCAAAATATACGTAATCCTTCCCATTCTAACTAACACTAACAAAAAAGATTGATCACCGGATGGTTTACATGAACATTATTATAATTACTGAAGTGTAAATTCTCACTCACTTTCATCTCTTGATTTCCGTGCTGATCTAGACAGTCGTACGCCTTTCAGCAGTTGCTAGATAAAATTTCGTATATCAATAAATTCGAGCGTTCGATTAATGTGCCACGTCGAAACGAAATCTGATGATAAAAATTCGTATATCAATAGTTTCGAGCGTTCCACAAATGTGCCACTTCAAAACAAAATCTGATTTCTGTATCAATAGCCGCTGTCGAAACGGTTAATTTCAATGCTCCGCCACACCTATCAGATTTTTAATCCGGCTCCTTCGATACTAACTAATTGACAATCTTATACCAATTGTCAGTGTTTCGCCGAATCGTCGGATAACTATTTAATTTCTGTAAGATTAAGGTACATTCTTAGAACGCAGCAACTGCACAAAGCATAACAATCTTGATCACAATCCAATATGCGAAATGCGTATTACACAGCAGCACGGTAGAGCGTAAACAACCGGAATAAGCAATTTTCGCATCCGGAACAACGTAAATCACTCATATGATTGATAAAAAATTTGCATAGAAAAGCAACGTCGACTTCCACGTGAGCATAAGGTTACTAATCTAAAACTATCCGTAATAAATAATTCTCGCGACCGAACAAGCGCCTACTATGTAAATCACTCATGATAATAAAAAATTTGCATAGAGAACCTACTCGACTTCCACCAGGCGAGCAAACCCTACAGTACATAAAGAATGTCACTCAGATGTGTTCCACAGATCACCTGTCTGTGATGTTAAGCACAACATTTATCCAATGCATTAGGAACGGAGTGTTCTATCAAGGCAACAGTAAATGCGCCTAACATACATTCTTTTATGATAGTCATGTAAACTTACATCGACCGATCGCAGTGCATTCATTTAAGTACATAATGTCCGTTCAAGCTATACATAGAAACCAATAAATGCATTGTGGATAGTTATGTACCTATAGGTCCTTTATAAACGTTCATTGTGTGCACGTATGTTCGAATAAGCCTGTTCTTCTTTAATTCATAATAGATTCATCAATCGTCAACATTATCGCCGTCGCTTTCGCTAATGAACATATTACCTATGTACCTACATACATACATACCTATGTACACAAGACAATTCGATCAATCATTGCGACGATTTTTGCAGTCGCCTTCCCTAAACATTGCCTACCTACATACAAACAAACGTATGCATCAGTATGCATTAGATCAATCAATACGCCATTTACGGCAGTCGCCTTCCTATGCTTTGTGCTTCAATCACTTTACAACTTCATTCCTCAATTTCTCCCCTTCTAAATGCTTTCCGTCGATAATTTCTTTTGAATATCTTCCTTACAACTCCTGATCTTTCGATAAATCCCCATTAGTTTAAATTCTGTGACTTCTATCTATTCTAGAATTAAGTCAAACCAAAAAAACCAAAAAACCAAAAACCATGCCCGGCCAACCCTGGCCTTGGCCCTCGGCAACTGGGTACAAGGTGGCGCTGGCGCTGGCCCTGGCCCTCGTCAACTAGGTAAATGGTGGCGCTGGCGCTGGCCCTGGCCCTCGGCAACTGGGTAAAAGGTGGCGCTGGTGCTGGCCCTGGCCCTCGTCAACTAGGTAAAAGGTCGCGCTGGCCCTGGCCCTCGCCAACTGGGTAAAGGTGGTGCTGGCGCTGGCCCTGACCATTGTTACCTGGGTAAAAGGTGGCGCTGGCCCTGGCTATTGCCACCTGGGTAGAAGGTGGCGCTGGTGCTGGCCCTAGCCCTTGCCAACTGGGTAGAAGGTGGCGCTGGCGCTGACCCTGGCCATTGCCACCTGGGTAAAAGGTGGCGCTGGCGCTGGCCCTGGCCCTCGCCAACTGGGTAAAGGTGGTGCTGGCGCTGGCCCTCGTCAACTGGGTAGAAGGTAATGCTGGCGTTCGGCTTGGCTTTACAATACAAATATTTTATTTTTGTTGCACAAAAAAGAACACAATAAGAAAAGAAACATTAATATACAATGGAATACAATTATAAATAAACATTCGACATGAATCATCATATAAAATTACATATTCTAAAAGCAAGAAATTATTAATTAAAGTACATTTATACGAGATTAGTGCAAAAGACGAAGGTAGGCGCGCAGGCTAAATAAATTATGCACTTAGAACACGCCCCTAGCAAATACCCCGTTAGATCAACTTTTTTCAACTTTTCACGGAGGGAAGCAACACTAGGAGATCTTACAACAGCTTCAGGGAGAGAATTCCATACGTGAATCCACCTATTGGATAAATCATACCCACGAACATCAAGCCGAAAAGGAGTACATTCACATTTCATTCAATTTTGAGCACGCGTGCTGTTTTCACAAAAAGTAAAAAAGTCGGCTTGCTGCAAAACGCATCTACCACTCAATATCTGATACATCATACACAGATCACTACGCAATCTGTGAATCTCCAGGCTATCCAATTCTAAGGAACTGAGTCTTTCAGCATAAGAAAGTCCCCGAAATCCAATAATTTTACGTGTAAATTTCCTTTGAACATTTTCGATCATTGAAACATGGGTCTTACGGTATGGATTCCAAACAGTGCTACAATACTCAAGAAGCGGTCTGACGTAAACAGTAAAAGCCCTAGACATATTTAGTTTATTTTTAGAAGCAAATGATTTCGATAATAGCATAGCCCTAGCATAAGCTCTATGCGTTATATCATTATAGTGGAAATTAAAATCAAGTTTACTTGATACGTAAACACCCAAATCCTTTACAGAATTTACACTCTGTTCTACAGTCAGGTCAGAAATTCTATAAGAATGCTTGGGATTTCCAAAACCTAGATATAACGCGTAGCATTTTTCAGTAGCAATTTTTAACTGCCAATCCTTGGACCAGACTACGAGTTTAGCAATATCATCTTGAAGTTGGGTGTGATTGCTAGATAAATTATAAAGCTTGACATCATCGGCAAAAAGGCAAACTTTGCTATTTAAGCGGTCGCTAATGTCATTTATGAATAAAACATAAAGAATTGGGCCAAGTATACTGCCCTGAGGAACACCGCTAGTGACAGATTTTTCGCTCGAAAACTGACCATTAATAACAACCCTTTGAGTCCTATCGCTCAAAAAACAAGTTAACCAACTCAATAAATCTCCAGAAAATCCAAAAGTTTCCAGTTTATAAATTAATTTACGTTGAACTACAGTGTCGAAAGCTTTAGAAAAATCAATGTAGATAACATCAACAGTGTTTTTTCATCAATTAATTTAGTCCATTCATTTTTGCACTTTTGTAATTGCAATTCACACGATTTACCCTTTTGAAACCAAACTGACCGGAGGAGATCAAATTATTCTTACGTAAATTTGCTTGCATCGTACTGTTAATTATCAATTCCATGATCTTACACGTAACACAACATAACGATATCAGCCTGTAATTTTTAGCATCACTCCGGTCGCCCTTTTTATACACAGGAACAACATTAGCGGTGCGCCACAGTGCAGAATTACAATGGGTTTTGAAAGATATTTCAAAAATAGTGGTTAAGGGCTGGGTAAGTACAAAAGCAAGTTTTTTCACAAAAAATGCGCAAAGTCCGTCAGGGCCAATCGATAATGATGGTTTAATTTTCTGTATAGCAGAAAAAACGACATCATCAGAAAAACGAATGTTTGATAACTTTGGCTGTGCACAAGCATTAATTAGACCAAAATTCGTTTGCGTAGGAACACTAAAGACTGAAGCAAAAAGTGTGCTAAAAACGTTCCTTATCTTTGTCAGTAGAAGCAATCACACGATCGCCATCAGTTAAGATTGGAATAGTTCTTTCACCACTAATACGAGAATTAACAAAATTATAAAAAGAATTCAAATTTCCAGATATAATAAGTTTATCCTCTTTGGAAGAGTGAAATTTATAGATTTCGGCCTTTAATAACTTTGCACAGTTATTATAAACAGCTTTAGATTCAGGCGTTTTTCTCTGTTTTTAAACATGCCACAGCCTCAGTTTTTTAGCAACCAGCTTTCTTATGTTCATTGGGTATCTTTTCACAGTTGCAGGTTTAGCTTCAATTTTTGGAACATGCTGGGAAATTAAAGGATTTATAACAGACAAAAATTTGTTGTAGAAATCATCACAAGTAACGCAATCCGAAAAATGTCAGGCCACGAAATTGCGGACAAAATTAATTCAATCTGATCATAATTTGCTCTGCGAAAATTAAGTTTAGCTCAACTTTTTTCTTCCAAGATAGAACATTTAAGAGAAAAAGTAACAAAAAGTAACTTTTACCAACTTTGGCTACAGCCAAGTTGGTAAAAGGTAGCGCCAGCCATTTGCCCTAGCTGATGTCAGCAAAGCTAGCAAAGATGTTCTATATAGCCTCTCTGAAACATCAAAATACGGGTTGAACCTAATTATAGTTATTTATCATCCAAATGAAGGTTGAAGGCATCTTAAATGTTGTACAGACTATATTAACGTATTGAACTGAAAATTTTAAAATTATTTGAGTGATTTTTTGAGCAAAATTAAGTTTTAAAATGCAGAAAATACTTGGTCAACTATTACTTTCGATTTCAACAAAAATTTTAGCTGAATATAGTTCCATTTTACGAAAAATAAATTATTCCATACGTTATCCTCGTAAAATTAAGTTATTGGCCTCGGCTAGATAAAAGGAGATGCTGGCCCTTTTGCCATCAGTAAGCTGACAGTATACAGTAATTTTAAGTCAGTTTTTTGTCACATAAAATGAAAGCAGCTAAAACAAGCAGATTAACTAATGGCATTCGATCGCATCTCTCAGCTTGGAGATTAAATATTTCTTGAAGTTCATGGGAATTGAATATTTCTCGAAGTTCATGCCCATATTTAAAGGCAGTTTGTGTTTCAACTGCTTTTGTAGTCAATATAGGTATTTAGGTAAATTTACTAAAAGAAATGTGGTCCATACGCAAGGTTTCTTGAAGGGGTTAGACTATAGATTGCATATTAATGCTGGACGCATATTATGCATGCTGTGCCTTAGCAAATTGGAAAAATCTGTTTCATTTTTCGATTGAGTTTCCTGACAATTCTTGATATGTACATGCCTAATGCGAAGATACTTTCTTAGTGCTTTTTGAAAAAAATATGAACAAAACAGACTTTCTTCAGAGATTTGATGAAATCAGAGTGAGTCGACTATAAAGTGATCAAGTGGCGAAAATCAAGTCGGATCAATCATTGCCTAACTTGACTTGTTAGTCATTTGCCTGGCATATAATAATTTTGGAAATACAATCCTAAAACATTCAAGATCATTTCATTTTTAAAAAGGGGAGGAATGTAACGATCATACGTGGGCAGCAACAAAATTCTGGGGGGTGCAAGATTTTTCTAAAGTCAAAGGGCCCTAAAAATGGTGGTGGTATGGCGAAAAAACACCATTTGTCAACGTTTCTTATTGATCACTATCCATTAGCATCAAAAAATTGCGAAAAAACAAAAATAATTTTCAAAAATTGAATTCTGGGGAGGTATTTTGATTTCTGGGGGTATATTGGTTTCTGGGGGGTGCAGATATACCCCCAAACCCCCCACGCCCAGGTGTGGTCGTAACAGTATATGCAACAACTTTTTCCAAATAAAATCAATAGATAGGTATTTCATATTGAAATCTAAAATTTTCAGCACCAATATGCAATCTACATATAGTCTGATGCTCCAAGAAACCTTGCATATAAACAACATTTCTTTTGGTTAATTTACCTACCTATTTTGACTACAAAAGCAGTTGAAACGCAAATTGCCTATGGGCATGAACTTCAAGAATATTTAATCCCCAAGCTGAGAGATGCGATTAAATGCCTTCAGTTAACCTGCAATTACTGTAAACTGTCAGATTACTGTTGGCAAAAGCGCCAGCGCCACCTTTTACCCAGCCGAGGCCAGCGCCATCTTTTACCGACTTAGCCGTGGTCATGGCCAAAACTAGCACCACGTTTTACCCACTTGATTCATTCCTTTACAATTTTTCGATGAAAATATTAATTGACTGTCAAAAGCGGCGTAGAACCACATATCTTCTGCATCACAAAAACTTAATCTTACGCAAAGAACGTATGGAATAATTTATTTTTCGTAAAAAGGAACTATATTTAGCTAAAATTTTCATTGAAATCGAAAGTTATAGTGAACCGCGTATTTTCTGCATTTTAAAAGTTAATTTTGCTCAAAAATCACTCAAATAAATTTAAAATTTTCAGTTTGATACGTTAAAATAGCCTGTACAACATTTAAGATGCCTTCTACCTTCAGTAAAATAATAAATAACTATAATTAAGTTCAACCCGTATTTTGATGTTTCAGAGAAGCTATATAATAGATCTTTGCTTGCTTTGCTGACATCAGCTAGGGCAAATACCTGGCGTTACCTTTTACCAACTTGGCTGTAGCCAAAGCCAATCCGAGCGCCAGCATTACCTTTTACCCAGTTGACGAGGGCCAGTGCCAGCGCCATCTATTACCCAGTTGGTGAGGGCCTGGGCCAGCGCCAGCACCACCTTTACCCAGGTTGGCCAGGGCCAGCGCCAGCGCCACCTTTTACCCAGTTGGCAAGGGCTAGGGCCAGCACCAGTGCCACCTTTTACCCAGGTGGCAATGGCCAGGGCCAGCGCCACCTTTTACCCAGGTGGCAATGGCCAGGGCCAGCGCCACCTTTTACCCAGGTGGCAATGGCCAGCGCCAGCGCCACCTTTTACCCAGGTAATAATGGCCAGCGCCAGCGCCACGTTTTACGCAGTTGGCAAGGGCCAGTGCCAGTGCCACCTTTTACCCAATTGGCGAGGGCCAGGGCCAGCGCCAGCGCCACCGCCAGCGCCACCTTTTACCCAGGTGGCAATGGCCAGCGCTAGCGCCACCTTTTACCCACTAGGCCATGGCCAAGGCCAGCGCCAGAGCCATTGCCAGCGCCACCTTTTACCCATGTGCGCCAGGGCCAGCGCCAGCGCCAGCACCACCTTTTACCCATGCCCCCAATTGATTTATTTTTCAATGTTTTTTAATGATACTAATACTAATACTTTATTCGGAAAAGACACAATGGTAAAACAAAGTCGCAAGGAAAATAAAATAAAATAGCATAGTGTAATGCGAAATGTCCTGGACACACAGTCAAATAGATTGCGCTCACGTGTGCCCCATCAAAACATTCCCGAGTTGATTGCGGCACTTTTATCGACAACTTGCTCTAGAACTTCATTATTATTGAAAATCCTCATCTACTGAACGGATTCGGTCAATGTTTGAAATGCACAAATGCGTTTTAGATAGCCAAATTGTCAAAATTTTCGGCGCTTCGCGCCGGACTGATGTGATCTTATACTAGTTATTGATAGTTAGGCCGCGCCGCGCCGATCGCTGCACTTTTATCAACAACCTTTCTCTAGAATTTACTAAGATTGAAAATCCATATCTTCTGCATGGGTTTTCGGACAATTTTTGGAATGAAAAAAATGCGTTTTAGAGAGGTAAAATGTCAAAAATTTTCCGGCGAATCGATTTAATTTTATTACGTGTCATCGATGTTTAGGCTGCGCCTCATTTGACTAGTTTTTGTAATGCAATAATGCCTTTTAGAGAGCCAAAATTTCGAAAGTTTCTGGCGCTTCGCGCTGGATTGATTTAATTTTACTTTTGTTATTGATGTTAAGGCCGCGCTGCGCCGATCACTGCACTTTTATTGACAGTTTGTTCTAGAACTTTGATATGATTGAAAATTCTTATCTTCTGCACGGATTTTCGGACAATTTTTGTAATGCAAAATGCTTTATAGAGTTAAAATTTCAAGAATTTTCCGGATTTCGCACCGGATTGATTTAGGTTAATCATTAGCAATTGGTGCTTAATCTCTTGCCTTCTGAAGATTTCTATAAGTTCTATGGTCATTCGCGTACTAGAAATGCATTTGCAAATCAGATCTATTTAGAAAAATTTCGACTTGATTGTAAAAAGTATTGTTTTGCTACTAGATCAGCTAGAATTTGGAACGATCTTCCACAATATATTCGAAGTTCTCCAAATGTTGAGACATTTAAGAGAAATTTGAAAAAGGTTGATTTTGGGAATTTTTTAATGGGGCACACGTGAGCGCAATCTATTTGCCTGTGTGTCCAGGACATTTCGCATTTTACACTTTGCTATTTTATTTTCCTTGTGACTTTGTTTTACCCTTGTGTTTTATTTTTCGAATAAAGTATTAGTAATGTTATTGCAAAAAATGCGTTTAGAGGAATAAATTACGAAATTTTCGCCATTTCGATAAATTACTAAGTTTTTATTCTTCGACGAGACTCCAGAAATCGGCTAAAGTGCACTAGTGAAGGTCTGAAAATGAAGTTTTAGAAAATAAAACATATTACGGATCGTTATATTTATTACAGTACACTAAATTTACAATAATAACATGTTTAAAATTCGTTTTGGGTCTCCCTATTCTATGTAGGATGGACTTTCTGCAAAAAAAACATCGGTTTTTCAACAAGAGCGCCTAATATTTAAACGTTTTTAAACCCCCTAATGTGATCCAAAATTTGAAATGTGAAAAAAATTTGGGTCATGGTCATACATGCACAGCATGGGAATTCTGGGGGTGAAAACTTAAAGTGCCTTTTTTGGGCCCAAAAATGGCCGGTACGCGTTAAAAAACATCGTTTTTGGCGTTTCTGACGATACTCTATCCTTCTAGAGCATAAAATCATGGAACAAATTTCGAAAAAAGTCGAATAAGTTGACCAATATATCGCTTAAAACATGAATATATGGCGCGAAGCGTCGAAAATTTGGCGATTTTGAGCAAATAGATAGCCAAAAACCCTTAAAAAGACACTTTTTCTACCAATTTTCAGGTAAGTTTAGGAAACTTTCGAAAAATCGCCAATTCTGGGGGGGGGTGAAAAATTTTTTGCGGGGGGTGAAAAATGAATTTGCGGGGGTTGAAACCCCCCAAAGATCATGTATGGTTATGGTTCACATTGTAAACCAAATTGCTAGGAAATAACACTGTACGTCAACAGCAGAAGCATTTAAAGAAAAAATGTACAGTCGAAGGAAATGTAGAATACAGAATAAAAAACATTAAGGCAATAATACGGATACAGCTCGTAACAAGAGGAAACCTTGCTGCGCAAGGTAAGTGCTTTTACCTAGAGGTGAAAATTTGGTAGGTCGGGTCCAACATTTTTCTCTACGTTTAGGGGTTTTTGTGAACCAAAATTTCGAGATGTGGAATGAATTTTAGGTTTGGTTCAGGTTGTGGAAAGTTTTTGTAATGCAAAAATGCGTTTTAGAAGGGTAAAATTCCAAAATTTACTGACGCTTCGCATCGGATTGATTTATTTTTATGTTGTTTATCCTCATCTATATACTGAAGAGATTCGGTCAATTTTTGTAATGCAAAGGTGCGTGTTAAAGAGCCAAAATGTCAAAATTTTCCAGCGCTTCGCGCTGAATTGATTTAGTCTTATACTTTTTATTGATGTTTAGGCTGCGCCATGCCGATCGCATGACCTTTATCGACATCTTGTTCTATAACTTTACTAAGATTGAAAATCCTCATCTTCTTCATCATAGAGAAGTACATATATAAAATGGCAAAATTTTTAGGCACTTCGCGCCAAATTGATTTAATTTTATTATTGATGTTTAGGCCGCGCCGGATTTAGACAATCTTTGCAATGCGAAAAGTGCGTTTTAGAGAGATAGAATTTCAAAGTTTTCTGGCGCTTCGTGCTACATTGATGAGTTATTGAGATTTCTATTGTCAAAAGCGTCAGAAATCGGCTAAAATGCTCTACTGAAGGTAGGAAAATCAAGTTTTAATAGAAATAACTTATTACTGATCCTGATATTCCTAGTATAGCGCAAAATTTTATACTTAATACTAGTGATGCACTGGTACCTCATTTCCAGCCGGTACCGGTACCAGTACTGGTATGTATGTTATGTAATATGTATTGTGTTCTTATAAACTAGTGTTTCATCTGATGTGTTTGGTCTGTATATTGTTCCTAGAAATGGCTTAAATACTTTTTACTACGATACTTAAAATCGGTTTTTACAGCACCTTACTATTATATTAATTCGAAGAATTTATTGGTGTTCACTGTTCATTATGTCGGTAAAGGAAAAAAGTCGTCACAGCTCTTGAAATTCTATAAGATAGACGATAAGGATGAATCAAAGGTATTGTGTAAGTAAATTTAAATTTTGACGAGAATCGGTTTTATGCGTTGGTTTTTCAAAACTTTAAAATGCTTAAAACGGAAATCGTTGAAAAATTGTTTTTGAGAGTTTTCCGAGAAATTGATCTTGTGGCTCGATATCAAAATGAATTATGTTCTGGAAGATCAGCGTGGAAAATTCCCAGAATTAGCTTAGCTAGCAAGGAAATATCAGCCCACCAACCACTAATGTACCGAGTGAACGGCTGTTCGGCACAAGTGGCAATATATGCTCTGATAAGCGGACGCGTTTGTTGCCGGAAAATTTGGAAATGCTCGTGTTTTTGTTAGACCTTCCAAAGAAGGTGGAAAAAAGTTGAAAACATTTTGGGTCTAGTCTTTAATGTCAACCAAATCTCTGGAAAAAATGGTGAGGAGGAAAGGAGGAATTACCCCTGAAAATTTTCTGAAATGGAGCTCGGCGATTATGTAACGCTATTCTGTGACGGTCTGTTGAGAGTAAGCCTAAAAAATTCGGCGCTTTGCTTCGATTTATTCTAGTTTTGACTATACCTCTTATTTTTACTTAATGGCGACAAAGAGCTGCTTACAAAGCGTTTGTCGCCGTGAGAAGATTACTTTTTTGTAGAAATGTCTAGTCAATAGATATTCACAAGCATATAGAAAATTTTTGCGCTCTTTACAGATTGCGTTTTTTAAAAGCTGTTTAGCATAACATGATAAGTCTACAAAAGATTAGCAACTCATGCGTTTTAGGAAATTTTCAGTCATTCTGGCATGGAAGTATCGGAAAAATTTCCGCGCTTCGCGCCAGTCAGCTGAATTTAGGACCAAGATTCTGACGATTTTTTGAAAATTTGGAAGCTAAAATTCAAGATTACAATGCTTAATTTTGCAATGTTTCAGACCCCGCTGGGGCGCATTAGTGCGCCAACCCAGACCCCCAGCCTGAAAAGAGAGGTTTCCGTCGCATTATCTCTAATCTAGGTTCCTACCCGAGTAGTAAAACTTGAAAAGTGTGCAGCATTGATAGTGAAAAATTTTCATTCTTTTAACTTTGCATTTTAATCGTTGCAGGACGATTTAAAAAGTCCAAAGGAGGCATTATTCGACTCCTAAAACGCATTTTTATACGTTTTTGTCGACTTTTAATATGAAAAATTTTCGGACTTACCCTGGAAAAACTCCTCCAAACCCCCTCCCCCACGTGCATGTCTGCTGCCGACTCGCTCTTGCGCAGACGGGCATATCTCGATTTTGTTCTTTGTACTTATTCTTAATTCTATTGTATCCATCTTCGAACGACCTGTTTTTTCAAATCAAATAATTTATAGCTGGAAAAGCAAAACAAGGACAAAGGCAAAATACGATAGCTAAAGAAAACAAGTTCGATTAAATGTAAAAAATATGTCTGATGATAACTACGATGCGTGTTATGCTGTGTTAACATTTAGTTTGTTGTAATAATTTGTTGTTAGCTGTCTTTTATTTTATTTAATCGTGTGTTGATATGTCACACTTAGTAAGTGTCGGGCTTATTTAAGAATGTTTTATTCAAGTTAGTAATGACTATTAAGTATTAACGTTATGAGCGAAACATCGGTCTGGAGTACTGCTAGCAGCGGAAATAGCATTAGAAACTTCAGCCAGTCATCTAAGAATTCATCGAAGTCACGCCGAAAAACTATTGCTTACGGCGATAAAAGTATAGAGAAAGAATTAGAGCAGTTCCGTGAATCCGATTCCGTCCATCGTAATAATTCAGTACTTTTTGAAACCGACGATGATTTCGAACTGTGTACTCCATCAGCAGATAATGCACAAACGCTCCCGCCCACCCAAACGGCGGGTCCTCTATCAGGTAAATTTTCACTGTTTCTATGGAACCGTTTTTCGTGTTTTGGTTTTTTACTCAATTGCGCAATGCACACCATACATGGGCATGGTGGAGGTGTGTATGCGTATTACTCCAAGCTTTAAAAAATTGATAACTTTATAGCCATTTCGGTCGAAAAAGCATCGCTATACACATGTAGCTTTTTCGGCTCAGAAAATTAGTTTACATAGCCTTTTTGACTCAGAAACTTACCGGTGAGTTCAGAAATGCTGTATAGCTGTTATTTATGGATTTTAGAAGGATTTATAGCTATTTCATTGACTTCAAAAAGGGCTACATGGCTATTTTTAGTCCAACAAAGCCGTAGCAATGTTTGCGAGTTCGAAAGGCTAAATACATTTTTCCACCAATGCTCAAAAACGATGTTTTTTAAAGCGATTTGTACCATAATTTTTTCGGTTTCGAATTGTTTTTTACAAAGCGCTCATTATCTCCAAATTTTGATTTCCAACCCCTCCCCGTCCCTAAAAGTTTGACCCTGCGCACCCATGCTGTCTACGGTTTAGATAGGGCTTAGCAATCGCAGCCTGTTTTAAACATTGATGTATGGAACGGTTTCTTGGATCCAGAAATTAAGACTTGGTTCCTTTTCCGATTAAGTTGAATCGGGTATTCAAATTCCAAAATTCCATACTTCAGCTTTTTCAACGTGTGTTTGCTTAAATTACAATTGACTAATAGATTGGTTAGATTATTGCGTGCTCTGTTCATGTTTAACACTATTTATATTTAATTATAGGCAAAATTTTTTCATAAATTATATCTTTCCAAGTGATTCACCTCCGAAGAACCCAGCATTTTTGTGAGGATGTTTGGTGGTACCTCGGCATTTGTCATGATAGTCAATCGTATTATGCACTAAATAACGTTTTTCGCTACTTTTTGGTCTCGATTTTATTAGAGGTATTATTTGTAGTCTGAATTATTTCATAAATTTAAATATTGTTTTTAATTGACTATAACGGACTTATTTGGCTTTACGGTATATTGTGTAGGTTGGGGGAATACTACAAAATAATCAAAAGTTTAACGTTTTAGTAACTGCGTACATATTAAAATTGCTTATGAACATATGAACACAAAAAGTTGTAATCAAAGCTTGGTTATTAATTGACAAATAATTTTAATTTCATATAAGAAAACAACATATGTTTAACTATCATTTCGTATTGAAGAGCAGACATGTAAAGGGGGATGAAATATCCTATAACGCAACGTTGGCCGTTCCCCATCCCCCAAAGTCAGAACATTTTTGACCCCCACTAGGGATCGACCGGAGCTCCGGCCTCCGGCTCCTCCGGCCATTTTTTGGTCCTCCAGCCTCCGGCGGCCGGAGGTACAAAAAGGGGCCGGAGGCCGGAGGTTTTTTGAACCGAATCATTCAATGCTTTAACGCTCTTCTTTTCTTTTGAAGCTTAGCACTCAGATTGCCTATTTTGTGAATTCGTACAAACACAGGTTTAATAAGTGAAGCTGTGAATGTGAACACTAATGTGGCATTGTGAATGCACCATTGGTGAAATATTATATAAGCAGTTGAGCCTTACAAATCGGACAGTGACAGTGCTTCGTCTGATATGGAAATGGAAGATGAAGAAATCGCTGATGACAATTAATTGAAAAATAATTAATATGGTCGCAATATTTTAGAACATATAAATGCATGGCTAGATAATAATTATTCAATTATGAAGAGAATTATAAAAGATTTTAAACTAGAAGAAGCTTAGCACATGCATACTGGCATCATCATCATCACGCAGCAGAATTCTAAAGCTTATATCTGCATTTAACCCTCAGATTAGAGTAAGGTTTTTAAGGTCATATCAGACTTTATGACAAAGGTGTATAATAAGAGTGATGAAATAAAAGTCGGTTGTGATAAATTATGCTATTCTCTTGTTTTGCCTTATACTGGTGTGCATGCCTACAATGTACGCAGCAGAATTCTAAAGCTTATATCTGCATTTTACCCTCAGATTAGAGTAAGGTTTGTTTACAAACCTGTCATGTGTATAAGCCGGTTTTTCAAGAACAAGGATGCTGTACCTGCTAAGCTACTCTCAAATTTAGTATATAAGTATACGTGTTCTAGCTGTATGGCTAGTTACATTGGCGAAACTCGCCGACATTTTGGGAGTAGAATTGCAGAACATACTGGCATCTCATTTGCTACAGGAAAGCCAATTCAGGGTGATAGTTTATCTGCTATTCACAAACATGTCTCAAATAGCAATCATTCAATTACATCAGATTGCTTCAAGGTTATTAGTCGAGCATCCAACTCTTTTGATCTTTTAATCAAGGAGTCGTTATACATAGCACGTGATCGTCCTATTCTCAACAATAATGTTTCATCATATCCTCTAAATTTGTTTTAATAATTATTCACTTCTACAGATCTTTTACTTATCCATGAGCAATGTATTTATACAAACCTATATACTGTACATCATATGAATTATATTTACGGCTTGTGAAAATTCTGGTTCAATGAAATTTCTAAGTTCACCTCCGGCTCCGGCCGGAGCCGGAGGTGACGATGGCCGGAGCTCCAGCTCCGGCCCGGAGGAAGAAAATGGACTTCCGGTCGATCCCTTACCCCCACCCTCTCCGATTTTTGGCCGTTTTTAGGTGTTTTTTTACCGTTTTTAGGTGTTCTTTTGGCCGAAAATTGGATATCATTTACCCCTTTTCCCTAAAATGGCCGGGGGCCCCTGCTGAAATTTTGAGCCGTTACATGTATGTTGATGAGTTGAGTCTTGTAAAGTTAGCTTCTTTTATCAAACCACAAATCGCTCGGAGAAAAAACTTTGCAGCAACATAACGAAATTTAATTACGCCCCTACTGAAGTAATAACCTCTCAAACAGAGAGAGCCGCATTCAGTTTGTTCAAGTAAGCATCTAATTAGTTATTCTTCTCAAAGCAGTTGTTGCTTCGCCATGCAAACGGTGAGGGTATTATGTAAATAAAAGCATTGAGCTTTAAAGCTAAGCGCTGCAAAAACAAAAATCATGGATTATTTCACGATGAAATTTGATTGCGAAGTAAAATGTTCTGCAAATTGAAGAGATTGGCAAGCCATAATTCATCCCTATATCATGGGCCAAAACCTAGTGCCTCTTAAAATACTCAGATGCGAACAGTTTTCCAAGAAAAACGAGAAAGCTTGTTATCTATCTAAATATGTATTTTGCGCCGTTCTTCGCTTGAATACGTTATTTTTCAAGGAAATATGCGCTAAACAACCAGTTCTTGATCTATCATGCAATCTCTTGAACGTTTTCGAAAGATTTTCATTCAGAAAACGCATTTTCTGAACGGCCGGAAAATGCTATTTCGTACGTCTGTTGCATTTTTCAGGGCGATGCCAATGCGACACGACCAAAAATGTATAAATTTGAGAATTTTTTAAGCGTTTTTTATGTAAAAATATTCTTTTTTCTCTAGTCCTCCTTTAGTTTTCCGACTTTTCCATAGCGAAGCTTAGTTTATCAGAAAACTTCTTGCTATTTAGTTTCCTTTGTTTCGCAGATGTTGTGGCCTATGTTGAAATATTCAGCGGCCGCGAAAACAGATCTCAACTTTTTGCCGAAGAGATAAGGGAATTGGGGGCGTCAGTTTGTCAGCGATTTGTTGTCAGCAAAGTGACTCATGTGCTTTTCAGAGAAGGCCGACACACAACATTGCTTCGAGCTTGGACTAAGAAAATTCCCGTTGTGTCCGTACTTTGGCTGGACAGGTACATACGTACATAACATTCCCTATCGTTTTTATTCCATTTTTGAATAAAATTTTTTATATGTAAGATAATGCCCGAAAAAATGGAAAAATTGCATCTCCCCTTGTTATCAGATGTCAAAATTTTCCGCCATTTTTGAAGTGTTTTCCATAATTTTGCCTCAATCGCGAACAAAGAAACGACTCTTTTCGCAGCCTTTTTAGAGACAATAAACTTATTCAGAAAGGTCCAATTTTTTTGACAAACGGAACAACTGACTTCTTTTATGTTCTTTCAACAGTCCCACTAATATGTCATTCTAGGCATCAGATAATATAATCTACATATTATTCAAGAATTGAGGAAAATTCATTCGTTAAAATTTCAAAATTTTGAAAAATTCGTCAATTTTTCATTGAAAACTAAGCAAAAGTAATATATACAATACAACACATAAATTCAGCAGACGTGGACAATGTTCTCGATTTGCTAAACTAGAAAAAACGCCCGGACAAGATAGAGGTTGTCATGTTCAGAATTTTAGTGTTGACTGGAGTAGCTGCCAAAATTGGATGGAGAGATCCTACGATGCTTTAGTCACTAAGTGTTTGATCATGAAATGAGGCATGTAGTGAGTCGCATATGCTTACGCGGACATGTGCATACATACATGTAAGAGGTCAAAATTTCGTTAGAGAGTACGTAACCTCCATGTTATAGTCAAAGGTGGCAAAAACGCATCTAAAAACGCATTTTTTGCCAAATATGACGGGTGTGGAAATTTTTAGTCTTTCGGTTGATTTGGGAACGATATGCTTTGGAAACGATATGCTTTGGATGCGGAGATCCCTCTACTTTTATGCATTTATGTACGAGTAAATTGTTGCATGTAAAATGTGCTTATCTATTTTTAAACGTTCAAGTAATGTACATGCATACTCGTCTTATTATATTAATTGATTTCTAGGTATACACTGTTATGACTTGCATGCGTAGAAACGCAGGGTTAGGGTCGGTAAGGGGGGAAGGAGGGGCAAAATCCCGTTCGTTGAGACCAGTAAATTCAACCCGTTTTGCTTGTCAAAAGACGATAGTTGTCAAAGTAGATAGTGTTTTTAACATTTTTAGCCCGTTATGACTGCATATGTCGCTTTTAACAATGCAAATGTAAAGATTTATTGATCAGGTAGGAAAATCTTAATTTTTTAAGGCCATTTTGAGGCGTTTTCGGACGTTTGTTTTGTGCAACTGGACATAAAATTGATACCTAATTAAAAATGTAGACATTAATACGGTTTTGGTCATCAAAAATGGCGCTGAAATCGCGGTGTAGGCTCTAAATAGCCTGGTAGTGCCTGTCTGTCTGACCCTTTAGGAGGCAATACCCCCTGAACCCCCGCGTGTACATGTATTCTTGCTTGTTTCCTCAATTTTTTGACTGTCGTAGAATGTCCCGCACTAATTTTTCAGTTGTATGACGAACAAGCAGAAAGTCGACGAATCAACTTATCTCATAACGAAAGATAATTATGACATGATTGAAAAGCAGAAGGTACATAAGCAACTTAATTGTTTTATTTTTATGTTCAGCTTGCGAATCATCGACGTTTGTTCTGAATTTGTGGGTCGAAATTTTTGAAGTTAGATTCAGATAACAAAAATAATAGTATTTTCAGCGTTCATTGACATGCTTTATATACTGGAAAAACTTTTTAAAAAATTCAGAAATTCGACTCCATTTTAATTATATGCAAAAAATATGCGTTTGAAATAGCCACACCCACACAAATGATTTTTCGGAATTCTATTCATGCTCGATTAAGCATAGCAAGGAAAAGCAGTCGCCCCACTCGAATTTGGGCTGTTTGAAATACCAAAAGAATAAAAAAATAATAAATCCAGGCGCTTAAAATTTTTTGACTTATTTTGCAGCTACTAAATGTATTAAAATCTATCCTTGCGCCTGCGGTCTTCCAAATATGTTTCAAGAACTTTTAATCTTCAATGTGAAAAAGAGTAAGAAAAAGCACTTTAAGGCATTAAAATCGAAAATGTGTAAAGAATGCAAAACTAAAAATGTATGGAAAAAATCCTAAAAATACATACTTATTCTCTTAAATTTCTAGAAACAAGTCACTGTAACACACACTTGTTTTCACTGTTAGCATGCATAGACAGCTCGAAATTTTAAGATGGGATCCTCAGCCATTTTTAGGGCGGGGTTGATTCACTTACAATTTTAAGTGGAAAATAGCAAAAAACAGTATTATTGGATAATACCCCCATCCGGATTTGCACCATTTTTCTGCTCAAATATAGTCTTTTTTGCGCAAATTAGTTTTGGAGTCAATCGGGCTTGAACCTAGCACCTTCTCATTGACATTGAGAGTCAATCGCTCTAACCACCGAGCCATCCGTCTTAAAATTTAAATCTGGAAATTGTTAGATAAGCCATTTTTCAAGGCGCTTACTCTGGTAATGGCGGTAGCAGTCACGATAGTTCCGATTAGATTTGTGCTGGCATTATAATGCACAACTAAGCCTAAGCCTAAGCCTTAGCCTGAATTATTGACGGAACAAAATATACTCCTGATATTCAGACAAGGCTTAGCAAATATGTAAACCAAGTTGCAGTAGTGGTGTGCAACGAGCGAAGTGAGCGACACGACCCACCCACTGATTATGCTTATGTTATGTCTGGCTATCATTGCAAATCGTCAAGCAACATAACGTCAATAGTTTAGCTGGAGTTTAAACATCTGAGCTAATTAAAATCCAAGTCTGCTGACACTAGAATGTCGAGTATGCACCGAAAAATTGATCGCCATTATTAATCCGTTGTTCACGTAATTCGATTTATGAGCAGGATAGCTCGGTAGTTACATCGCTCGACTTACAATCTGAGGATCTTAGGTTCGACTCCCAGTCATTCGCAAAGAAAATTGCGCAAAAGCGTGATCTTGAGGAGGAAAATGCTCCAAAGTTGGATGGGGGAAGTACCAAAAACATCTAGAAATGGTCAAAAATCGCATATTTACGCCAAAAATCGGGGTTGGGCCAAAAAATTTTCTGACATAGGGTGAGGTATCCCTTCTCATCGCACTCTGTTATGTACATGTTTGCTTGTCAGTCGATTTCTATCGAAGGCTACTTATGTATTTCTGCTTCGTAAGAAAATTTTAGCCAAGCTACGTACCTATCAATCTTATGAATAAATTTTGTTTTTATGTTACGTATAAATATAAAAATTGTGTTTTGTTTCTTTTCTTGACTATGGTTTTTCTTTCTAAGATGGTAATGAATTAGTTGAGTTGATTAATTTAATTAATCAGATAATTACTAATTTTACTTTAGTTTATTTTTCTGTGACTAGGCATTACGTCGTACAAAAATTTTGCTATCCGTTTTTTGATTGCATTAATTTTTAGCGCATCCGATATATGCAGCCGCTAAGATATTTTGATCCTGAAGTCGCGTTTAGCGATGAACAGCTGAAAAAACGGGCCAAACGTGCCGAGAATAGGCGACTTATGAAAGAGATAACGAATTTCAAGGTTACAGTGACGCCAAAAGCTCAGCAAGCAGGTCGGTGATTATTTTTTCTTCTCTTTTTGTCTTTTTTTATTTATTTTTTTACATCTTTAATCGATGTTTAGTCTGCTTTCATAATTAAGAACCTTTAAAACTGGCCACTTGTTTATGAAATAATCCTATTTATGTTTCGTAAACTTTCTGTACGAATGTCTCTTTTTTAAGTCATGTCATTTTCAGGCACGTAGCTGGCTGTCCTATTTTAGGGGACTAACACCAATTTTTCAGGGGACTAAGCCCAAAAAGTGCCAAAAATAGCACAAAATAACGTTTAAAATGTCCATTTTTCCGATTTTTATGAATTTTGGGGGTTGGGGGTCCGAACCCCCCATTCTTCCCCGAGATACGCCGGATTCTTATAGTATGTACTTTTTTGCATTGCTTGTCCTCAGAAAGCTGCAAAATTGAGTTAAAAGAGTAGAAATGACAAAGAATTCTGCCGAATTACTTAATTTTTACATGCTTTATCATCAAAAGTTGTAAAAATGATCTACTAACGCAAAATACATCAAAAAAGGTTTCGCCACATCAAGTCGCACAAGAACGCACTGAATCGATTTTCTCAATTTAGACGATTCCCCCAGAGATATAAATCTGGAGTGGATACTAGGCTGCATAACACAATAAACTGGAACTTGTGCATTCACTAATTGTGTAGGAGTAATATGTTCACTAATATACGTTTGCACCTCATGCAACAAACATTTGTATCATAATGTCATGGGCGGATTTAAGGGGGAAAGCAATTTGTTTTGAAACGATTTAAAGAGCACAAACAGCTATTTCAGTGTAGTTTTATACTATTTTCTTGCATACCCTTCAAAAATTTTCGATGCTCCGCTTCAAATGCTACAAACACAAGATACGAGCAGTAATTTAAGCTTCTAAATGTCCTTCCGCCTAACTTTCAAAAATTTTCCGGCGCTTTGCGCCGGATTTTCTTCTAAGTCAAAGAAATTTAATGCTTTTTTAGCACAAAATTGTCGATAATTTTAAAATTTTTTGTTCTTCGAAAAGTTGGGGTACCGCCTCCCCTTACGAAAATCCTCTGCAGAATTTCACATGCTAGAAATATCTTGCGATTCATTTTATGCATTGGACCCGAGCCCGATCGGATCCAGCTTTTTTGGACTTGGACTCGGGCCCGACTTTTTTGAAATTTTGTTCCCGGACCAGAGGTTAGAAATTTTGGACCCGGACCCGAGTTTTAAAAATAAGTTGACCCGGCACACCCCTGATTAATAAACATGTGGTGCAGGCCCGTAGCCAAGGTGGGAACTTGCCCCCAGACGTTCACACGGTCATAGTCTTCATGGTATTGGAAAATTTCAAAATAAGCTCATAGTGATTTTCTACCTATGTTTATGTATTTATTCGATGTTGTCATGTTTTTGCACCACTTAGGTAAATAGAGCACGCACGCTGCATGCATATTTACATATTCTATGCAGATACTCCTGTCAAAATCTTAAAACACTCGAAATGAGACAAAGCACGTATATTCAGTCTCTCAAAGTCTGTAACTTAAGTTTTAAATAAAATATTTTGCGCTAGACCCTACCCTAACAAACTGTTTTTGGGTGTGGGTCAGTTTGTTGTTCGCCTATGTTTCAGTTTTCTGTCCTTGGAAGGCCGACTTAGTAATTTATACTTCCCAGCTTCAAGATCCAGTATTCCAATACCCTTACAATACCCTGTGTGCGCGTGTGCCCCCCGGAAACCAATTAAATTTTTGTTTCTCACAAGGGTCCCCCAAAGGAAGAAATGAATAATTCTCGAAGTGTTATTTAACCGGTCGTCAAAACAGCTTTTTTGCGTACTTTTGAGATTGCAAATGCAAAATTTTGCGGCGCTTCGCGCTGGATTTTTGTTTCTTTATAGTTATTGTCTTCCGAACCATCCAAATTAGAGTTAAACATGGAGAAAATGTTAAATTTTGCCGGCGCTTCACGCTGAATCACTAATTTTCTCGTTCTTTTTCTTTGCAGAGCGCAAAGATTGAGTACAATTACGAAAAGTTATTAAATTGTTCATGGACTGGGCGATGAGAAATCAGTTGAGCAGAGAGCTTAAGCACTATATTTTTTGGGTTTGAATATGAAATAAACTGAAATTTTTCAAGATGTTTTAGAAAATTATTCTTCGCCATTGTGTGAGAAAGGTCCACAAATGTCATTATATGTATTTTACTGCTTCGTAATGGGTCTTTAGATAATGACTTTCAAAATTTTTCGTCCCCCTTGAAACAAGCCTGACGCCGCGGCAAGAAATTTAGGGCTGAGGCGGAGAAAGTCGGTCATATTTGGGGTAAATTGCCTTCTAGCTTTAATTAAAAATAAGTGAGAAATCAACTCTTTGCTCGTAAGTTGGGAAGCATTAAAAAATCTCAACTTTTGGTGAGACTTTTTACTCCTTCTCGACTTTTCGGATCCTCCGTGCCTCTTATTTACATCTATGGTCAAAGATTTTTACATATCTCTTCGCAATCCACCCGCCAAAATTCTGTTTTCCTAAGTTCCGTCCTTTCGTTCATTTTCACCCATTACTTTTTATTTGTAAGTGTGCAGTACGGGTCAAATTTTGGTTGAAGAAACTCCTCAGCAGGCGGACGGGCAATACGCGTCATATGCTTCCAGGCTCCTGGCTTCGAATAATAAGTGGGCTTCGATGGGTGAAACGTGTACGCCCGAGAGTTTGCGCCATCAGATGGACGAAATTAAGCGTAAATTGGCGAATTTAATGGAGAGTAAGTCGCATCTTCTCACGCTTTGTATGTACCTAAGTAATATGCTTGTTTTTTTGCATTTGCGAGCTGCTTCGATCGATTTAAGTTAAATGGTTGTTTATATGTTTTTAGTAATAATAAGTAATTATACACGTCTGCCATTCTGCTATGATAAATTTGCGAACCCGTTTCATCAAGTCATTGCAAAACCTAAACTAATCATGAATTCGGTGTAAAGCGAGATCGCCGCTCTCTAATATTTTGTATTATAAGATACGAGATTTTTCTATAATTTTTGTCATCATATGTTGTATGTACATACTGACGAGTATATGAGTAAGAAGAGCCGACCAGGCCACGCGCAATGGCTTATGATTTTGACAGCTTGTACGTGCGGTTTTTTTATATTTGGCAAAGATTTTTTCCCGATGGACAAAGGCTTTTCGGGACCATCTTTGTACATGTACAAAGATTTTTGGGGAAACAAAAAGTGCAAAAAGGTGTAAAATTACCAAAAATTTAGAGGATGGAAAAATGCATTACTGACACGATGTATAGGTATGTACTAGAGATGTGCCGGGGCCTAGGCCCCGGGTCGGGAGCCAGGGCGGCCTCGGGGCCGGGGCCTGCAAAAAATAATTAAAATGTATGCAATAACTGATAAAAGAGAAGTTTTATTAATCAGAAAGCATAAAAATCTCTATCCGTTTCCAAGTTTTAGCAATTTCCTTTAATAATCCACTCTTGGTTGTCTTGGTGCAAAAATGAATGTTCTAATAAAAACGCACTATCGAACTTTTGGCGGTCCGACCAAAATATATTATTATGCAACACCAGATATGCGCAGCATGGGAATTCTGGGGTAGTGAAAGCAAAAAATTTTTTAAAGTGTCTTTTTTGGGCTTAAAAACGGTGGATACGCGTCAAAAACAAAATTTTTGGCCTTTCTGACAATTCTCTATCTTTCTAAGGCGTAAAAAATTAAAAGATTTCCGAAAAATATCCAAAAAAATCGAATAAATTGAACAAAATATAGTCAAAGGGTGAGTAAGTGGCGCGATGCGCCAAAAATTTGACTGTTTTCAACAAAGAGATCGATAAAAGCGAAGCGCATTAAAACAACCGTTTTCTGCGAGTTTTATGTGTGAAAAAATTCCGGGTAGAGGGGGTGGGCGGGAGACAAATAGTTTGAAAGGCAGACATCCCGAGAACCACTGGGTGGTAGTCAAAAATAAAGGATTTTTCGATTGTGTCTTAACAAGCTCTTAAAAAATATAAAAAACTTTTTTTTAAACATTTTTTTCATTTTATTTTTATATATACTTCTATACAAAAAATCGATCGCTCTGATTTCTTATCATATACATAGTCCATGAAAAATTGCTTAACTTTTCGTCTTTGTGCTATGCAAAGAAAAACGTCCAGAAAATTAATAAAGGGGCGGGAAACACCGGAAGAGTTTGACATGTTTTTTATGTCTAGTAGTGATCGACCGGAGTGGCCAAAATGGTCGGAGCCGGAGATCCGGCCGGAGCCAGATTGGACCATGTTGCTCCGGCCGGAGCTGGAGCCAGAAGCCGGAGAAATATTATTTTACACGTGTGGATAGATAGGACATCCTTGTGACCAATACCTAAACCATAGTGCACATGCATCTCAACTGCATGCTAGCTAGTTACATAGTTATCTAAAATAGACTACATTCAACAAAATTTTATTCAAAATTACTCAGCAATCTTGTTGTTTAACAGCGTTTGCATGAATCGATCAATAGAGTAATTTTCTTTTCTCCTAAAAATGAACATTTCACGATTGTGGTGGTGATGGACACTTTATTTGGTGCTATTTCCTTTTTATGCTATTGTATTGTGCTCTGACTAAATTTAACAAGCATAATGTCAGCAATTAGTACGTTCGGTTACTATGCAAAAAACGAAAAAATGCTCCGGCTTCCGGCCGATTTTTGGATGTCCTCCGGCCGGAGCACCGGAGTGGAAAAAATGGCCGGATTTGCCGGAGGCCGGAGCCAGAGCCGGATCTCCGGTCGATCACTAATGTCTACCGCAAGTTTAAGCGATTTAAAGGTCAAAAATTGTACAAAAACAATTAATCCTGAGCTGCCGCAAATTTCGTGTTTATCAGCTCAAAAGTACGCAAAAAACCTGTTTTGGCGATGTTTTAAATGCATCTCAAAATTTTTTATTCTCATCTTTGGAGACCCTTGTGAGAAATAAAATACTTTTTTCGTTTTAGGGGTGGGAGTGGAGCAACTGCACTTTTGCCCCCCACCCCTTTGCTACTGGCCTGTATCTTTACTTTACATGGCGCTTTGTTTCGTTGTCATGTATATTTTGTTCTTACATTAAGGTCCGACGGGCTCCGAATCCCAGGGCGAAACTTTGTCGCAAGCCATAAGAAGGAAGCTGTTGGGTAAATATTGAATCACATGTTATTTCTTCCTGATACGTTTGAATTAGAAGATCGTCTATAATATTAATTTTGAGTTTCTGTGTGTGTATTAGTGGAAAAAAGTTTTTACTGGATGATCCAATGATATTCATATTTTGGCTCAATAAGTATTCCGGACCTCTGATTCCAAATTTTTTATCAAAATTGCTCGACCGGGCCCCGGAACCGGAGGTTTGAATTCTCACTACCCGGCTCTGGATTCGGAAACGTCTCTTTGGGAATTCTATCAAAGGAATACAGATCAGGAGTTTTTCAGTGTCTGAAAATGTGATGGTTAAGAATTCAAAGTCAGTAACTTTTTCAATTTCACGCAAGAAAACGTTTTAGTCCTCCGCAAAGAGTAAAACAGATATAAAGACATTCATCTAATATCTAAGTAAACCTAATTTCTGGTCATTTATACTTTGTAAAAGAAATTTTTCAGCTGTTTCCCTATTCAAACGATTGCGCTTTCATTGATATTCTATTCTAATATTGAGTTTAGCTCTAATTAGCCAAAATATTCTAGTGTTTCATACAGTTCAGTAATTTGCACTGCTTTTTAGGGATGCAACGGATCCGAGTTTTCCAATAATATCGGATCCGGATCCGTACAATTCAAAATAACGGATCCTGATCCATGAATATGCATTATGAACGCTTAATTTTTTTTAATACTTAAATTTTTGTTCGCAAGTACGGTGCTCATTAGTTTCAGAAGCAGAATTACTGTAGGATGATGAAATAAGCAAAGCTGCATGAGCTTGGTTCAGTGGTCCGGATTGATCTTAATTCGGCTGTAGCTTGAAAAACTGTGAATCTGGCGTCTTCCTCTCATTAATCGGAAATGCCAAAAAGCATTTCTAGTCCTATCTGAAACTATTTTACGCTAGCTGATAACGAAACTAAATCGCAATGTAATTTCTGCGCAGCAAAGCTTTCCAGAAGCGGTGGAGGGGTACCACCCAGTGTTTTTTTGTACAAGGTCCGTTTGTACATGTACAAAGATGCCCCAAAAGTCTTTGTACATTTAGTACATGCAAACTTTTGTGTACTATAGTACAATAGCGATTTTAGTGTGGTAAAACAGGGTTTTCGATCTTTGGTAGCGTATTTTATCTAATTTCTGGGTTTCTGACGCCAAAAATTATTAAAAATTGTCTCAAAACGGCGCGAAGCGCCGAATAATTTGACATCTTTCCATTCTAAATGCAAATTCTGCTATTTTAAAGATATATAGGACAAACAATTACTCATTTCGGCGCGAGGCGCCCGAAATTTTTGGGAATTTTACACCTTTTTACAGTTTTTGTCTTCCCAAAAATCTTTGTACATTTTGTGCACACAAATTTTTGGATACTATAATATGGTACAGTAGCGATTTTAGTGTGTTAAAAACAGAGTTGCTCGACTTTTGGTAGTGTATTTTAGCAAATTTCTGCGTCTCCAAGAGCGAAAATCACTATCATCTTAAAACGGCGCGAAGCGCCGAAAAAATTTGACATTTTTCCTTTTGAAATCCAATTTCTGCCAATTTAAAAATATATATAACACACAATTACTCATTTCGGCGCAAAGCGAAGAAAATTTTTGCGAATTTCAGACCTTTTTTGCAATTTTTGTCTTCCCAAAAATCTTTGCACATGTACAAAGACGGTCCCGAAAAGTTTTTGTACATCGGGAAAAATCTTTTCCGAGTACAAAAAAAGCACTGGTACCACCTGTATGAAAAAGCGTCTGCAAACTAAGCATGCGGCGGATTATAAAAAGTTCAAAGCAGAGGAGTCTCAGCAGATCGAAGAAAAGGAAAGAGTTATTCTTGTTAAGCACATATTGTAGAAGATTCGCGTCAGGCATGTCTACTTTCCTTTGCAGAAAAACGCGCAGATTGCGAAAAGACTGCTTTGAAACATGAAAAATAAAAGGTGCAAATGACAATGGAAGCATGCTTACTTGCTGTATGAAATATTTTAATTTTATGAGAGGATTCCTAATTAACTTATGTACGATTTAAGGGTAAAAAATGGAATAACGATGATGCAAGATCAATTGATATAGATGAGCGGTTAGTTGGGCTTATGACTTTGAGCAATCTACCATTTTCTTTGATTGCAGAAAAGCTGCTGTTTCTTAAATACAATTTGCCTGTCATTGAATTTGAGTATTAAGTCAATCAAAGTAAAGCTTTTGTCTCATAATGATGTTGTTTCTTCAATACAGTTCAAGGTTTAATGATCTTTTATCATAATCTCTTGGATCCGTTTAGGATCCGTTTTAAACTGTAAAAATAACGGATCTGGATCCGGATCCTATTTTTTAAAAATACCGGATCTGGATCCGGATCTTAATTTTTCAAAATACCGGATCCGGATCCAAAATAATACCGGATAATAACGGATCCGGATCCGGATATCCGTTGCATCCCTACTGCTTTTCCAATAAAAGCCTGAGATTGAATTGAGCTTATTTCATGAATGTCAAAATTGTTTCGAACAAAGCTGACAATTTTGCGTTTTGCTTCGTTTCCCAAGGCTTATTGTGAGGTCAAAAATGATGGCGCTCGCTAATTAAGTTTTCTATGCTACTCACTAATAAAAAGGCCGCAAAATCCTGCCTATAAATGGCAAAAGTGTTAAAATATTTTCTATCAATAAATTTTTCTATTTTTCATCGTCAAGGCTGCCAAATCACACTAACAATTAACAAAAGTAAAAAACCTCAGCCTTACCTTACTAAAAGCCTTACTGCACTATAGTATACAAGGTTATGTGCCCAAAATTCACTTGTGCAAAAACTTGGAAATAGTCTTTGTACTAGGGATGTGCCGGTTAATCGGAACCGGAACCGGCTGGAACCGACCATTTTTTGGAACCGGAACCGAGAACCGATTTTTTGATATTCTAAGAAGCGGAACCGATTTTTTGATTTTCTAAGAACCGGAACCGATCTTTTTGGAGTCGGTTCTCGGTTTTTTAAAATTAGAGGTAAAAATCGAACTTCATAAAATTTAGTGAAGACATGAAGCAGCAATTCAAATCTTTTATCACCCAAAAGTTTACAGACTAAAACTTAGTATTGTTCCGGGTAGATTATATTTTAAAGATAACAGTCGTTCTGCTTTTTCGCCATGTAGCCTGTTTCTGAGAGGGTCGTAAATGATTCCAGCGCAACTGAACAGCTGTTCCGATGGAACGCTTGTAGCTGGCGCGGCAAGCAGGGGCGAATCTAAGGGGGCGGGGGCCGCCCTCTCCATTCGCCAAAAATATTTGGCGAGATAGAGAATGGATATACAATTTGCAATTATTTTTTGGCCCTCAGTGACCATAATTTCTCAAATTTTTTTGGCGCTACGCGCCGGATGATACCTGTTAATGACATTTATTTACTTTCTTCGCCACCTGGAAGCCATTTTCTGTTCATGTAGGTTTCATAACAATTTTAGCAGCAGATACAGCTATTCTTGCATAGTTTTCTTCTATTTTCAATTAAAAATTTCGATGTTTCGCATCAAATGCTATAAATACAGTAAATCAAGCTGTAAATCATGCTTCTAGACGTCTGTCTATCCGTCTAAATCTCACAAATTTTCCGGCGCTTCGCGCCACGGTTTTTGTATTCGGCAAAGATTTTTCCCGATGTACAAAGACTTTTCGGGATCGTCTTTCTTTGTACATGTACGAAGATTTTTGGAGAGACAAAAATTACAAAAAAGGTCTAAAGTTCGCAGAAATCTACGGTGCTTCGCGTCGAAATGACTGATTGTGTGCTCTATTTATCTTTATAATGGCAGAAACTGCATTTCGAAAGAAAAATGTCAAATTTTTAGGCGCTTCGCGCCGTTTTAAGACGATTCTTATTGATTTTTGGCCTTAGAGACCCATAAATTAGCTGAAATACACTACCAAAAGTCGAAAAACTCTGTTGTTACCACACTAAAATCGCTACTACTGTACTATATTATAGTACCCGAAAATTTGTGTGCACAAATGTACAAAGACTGTTGGGGATCATCTTTGTACATGTCAAACGGACTTTCTACAAAAAAACTGCTTCGCGCCAGAATTCTGATAAAATCAAAGAATTTTAGTGATTTTTAGCACAAAATTGTCCAAAATTTTAAAATTTTAAGAAAAATATTGCGTCAAAAGTGATTTAATGTAAAAGTATACATTGTAAAACGCCGAAAAAAACGCTGCTTCGCGCGTTAAGGGCAAATTTTTGGACCTATTTTCGACTGTCTTTTGGAAAAGTTGGGATACTGCCCCTTAGGAAAATCCTAGATCCGCCACTAGCTGCAAGATACTGCTTAGCTATAAACGCGAGAATCGGCAAATTCTTTGACTTCTCTTTCCACCATTGCAGCAGATCTTCGTCATGAATTAAGCATTTCGATTTCGTATAAGCCTCTAATTAAGAAACACATAGATAATATTCAGTGATTTATAAGTAAATTGTCAACTAGACGTAAAACTTATGCGAACGTGCAGTTGCCAGATTGAAACGACTTCCTGAATAATTAATCTTTCGATTACATCGTTATATGATCCTGTGAAGTCAGGCTATCAAGAGCTTACATACTTTAACACAGGAACCGAGAACCGGAACCGACGGTTCTCTAGTTGTAGAACCGGAACCGACGGTTCCAACTTACTCAAGAACCGGAACCGGAACCGAAATCCTTGTTTTCCAAGAACCGGAACCGGAACCGATTTTTTGAAAAACCTGGAACCGGAACATCCCTACTTTGTACATGTAGAAAGGATCTTGTACAAAAAACATTTGCATCGAGGAGGCACCAATAAAGCATGATATTTACGATAGAGCGTACATGGACATGGGGAGGGTGAGTGGGGGGTATTACTCCCCTGAGCTTTGAAAAACTGATGGCTATGTAGCCATTTTGCCAGAAAATACGTTGCTTTGATATGCAGCCTTTTTGGGGGTCAGAAAACTAGCTAAACAGCCTTTTGGACTCAGAAACATAATGTGTGAGTTCAGAAATGCTATATATAGTTGTTTTTTTCGGAGTTTCAAAAGGATTTATAGCTATTTTCTTGACTTCAAGAAGGGCTAAATCGCTATTTATAGTCAATGGAATTCAGAAAGGCTGCCAAAATAGCTCAAAAACTTTGGGTTTGAAGCGATGCCTTCGTTTTTTGCTGCAGAATTGTTTTTGAAAGCTTGACCGTGCGCACTTATGCGGTGGAGCATAACATAAAATCAACAATAGATTAGTAGATTAAGCCAATGAGAATTAATTATGTATGTTGGATCTGGATCCGGGAGTTTAAATTTCCGCTATCCAGACCCAGAAGTTGCAAAACTTAGGATCTGGATCCGTATTATTATTATTATTATTATTATTATTATTATTATTATTATGATTATATTATTATTCTCATCATTATGGATAGAATTTTTCATTATATGTAGGTATATAATATGTATGTATGAGCTGTATGTATTCTTCAGTGCTAATGTCGCTTAATAAATATTTATCACTGCACTCTAGCTACATTAAGTTTTAGTTCCTATCGGCGTATTTTCTGATTCTTGGAACTCAAAAAACAAGCTTGTACATATTTGTGTATGCACATTATGTGTACTTATTTTTCGCCCATTTTGGTGCTCAGTGATCATAATTTCCCAAATTTTTCCGGTGCTTCGCGTCAGATGATACTTATTTTTGACATTTACTTTCTTGGCAGACTGGAAGCCATAGTTTTGCTCAGAGAATGGGTTTTGAAACGATTTCAAAAGCAAATACAGCTTTTCTAGCATTGTTTCCTTCTATTTTCGACTTTTAAAAGTTTTTGATGTTCCGCGTCAAATGCTACAAGTACAAGACATCGAGTTGTAATGAAAACTTCGGAACGTTTTTCTACTTAAATCTCACAAAGTTTCGCTAAAATAAAAGAAAATTAATGATTTTTTCGGGCAAAATTGCCAAAAATTTAAAAAATTTTTCGAAATAATGTAGCGCCAAAAACGGTTTTAAATAAAAGCAGACAACGCAAAACGTTGAAAAACGCTATTTGGCACGTTAAGGGCAAATTTTTACCCAATTTTCAACAGGTTTTACGGAAAATGTGGGATACTGCCCCCCTCCTTGGGGAAATTTTAGATCCGCCACTGATGTCGCCATTTTTAGTAAAAATCTTGCTTATTTCGCTAATCAAAGTATATTTTATTTGCATTAAGAAGAATTAAAGAACGACAATATCGAAGACGTAGTCGACGAAGTGATACACTCTACTCCAGAGCCAAAAGTGAATGAGGCCGAAGTTTTGGAAATCATCCAAGCAACGCCTAAAAGTTCCATGCTTCACCTCAAACAATGTCCCGTCCTAATCCGCCGCAATCGACGTTTGTCTTTGGCGCCAAGACGGTCGCTGTTCGAATACGGTTTTCAGCTGAAATCTCGCGCCGATTCGTCCAATTCGGAATCGAAAACCCATTCCGACCAATCGCCTCTCGACTCGGAAATGAAAAAAACCATTTCCGACCAATCGCCGCTCGATTTGGAATCGAAAACGAGTTCCGATCAATCGCCGCTCGACTTGGATCTCAAAAAAAGTTCCGGCCAATCGCCGCTCGGTGCAGCTCGCGCTGATTGGTCGGAAGCGGATCGACGAAAAAACGCATGGATCGATTCCGGTAAAGATGTTAGTACCGGAACCGAATCCGTTTCCGTCGGAGCAGTCGTTTGTCGGTCCGTTTTGGACAACCCTAATTCGCCTATATTCGTCGAAATGGCCGTCAATACGGCGAATAACATAGATTCGAGTAATTGCGGTAATAGCGGAGATTCCGCGGATTTGAAACCCCTACCGATTTCGTTTCAAAATTATTCGTCAGTTTTAAAAGGTGAAATCTCCGCGAACTCGCGCGATTCGTCGGAAAACTCGAAAGCTCCGTCTTCTTGCCATTCCGCGGACGTCTACGGTTTGCAACCAGAAGCCAGCGATTCGGACGACGATGACGTCATCAGTTCCAATCCGGAGCCGTTTGAGGACCGCGCGACTGAACGGGTCAAAGTTTACGAATTCGATTTATCTGACCCAAAATCCGCTACGGATCGATCGGACGACGATCCTCGCGAACGGGGAAATCAGGAATCCGTACCGGAACCGTCCCAGGACCGTCAAAAATCCAAATCGACTCACATTCAACGGTTCATTAACGGAATTGGCTCGGATCCAGAATCCGCAATCGTCCAATCAGCCGATGATTCTTGCGCTATGCCGCCAACGAATAACCAATGCGAACTGCAAATGGATGAACCCGCGCCAGAACCGCACCAAAACCGCCGAAAATCCAAATCCGTTTTTTCCCGTCAGCGGTCCGTTAACGGATATGTTTCGGATCCGAAATCCACAATCGCCCGATTCGCCGACGTTCTTGACGCGATTTCGCCAATGGATAACCCCTGCGGACTGCAAATGGACAGACCGGCGCAGGAACCGGACCGAAATCGTCGAAAATCCGAATCGATCTCTCGCATCAAGCGACGGTTCGTCAACGGATTTGGCTCGTATCCAAGATCCGCAACCGTCCAATCAGCCGAAAATTCTAACGTAATTCCGTCGTCGGATAACCACTGCGGACATTCAAATGACGAAGCGGCGTCGAAACCGTACCGGAATCGTCGAAAATCCAGATCCGCTTTTTCCGATCAACGGTCCAATGGAATTGGCTTGGATCCAAAACCCGCAACCGTCCAATCAGCCGACGATCCTAGCGCTATGTCACCAATGGATAGCCATTTTGGACGGCAACCGGACGAACAGGCACCGGAACCGCGCCGGAACCGTCGAAAATCCAAATCTGTTACTTCCAACCAACAACCCGAGCCGATTTCGTCGCTCGGCAAACAGACCGGCGGTTCTATCGATGACGTCATCAATGCCGTTGTCGAGCGTGTAATGTCCAGCGGTCTTATTGTAGAATCGATCGATTCGACAGCGGACGAATTGAGAAAAAAACGACGACTTTTCGACGGACGCGTCAGGAGATTGTCGACGCGTAGAAAAATCGATAAAATCGATCGATTAAATAGCTTGTTCGATAATATCGACGATTCGATTAATGATAATGTCGAAATCATCGACTGTAAACGACCCGCGAAAACGGCGCACAATCGATTACGCAGCAGTATGTTCGTAATGAAAAGTCGCTTGAGTTCGATTAATAGGTAAAACCCGTTGCTTACCCGTTTCAGACTAGAAAAAATTATTATTCGACTTGCTGGCCGTCCTATTTTGAGGGGACCAACACCAATTTTTGCGGGGACTAAGCCCAAAAATAGCTCAAAATAACGTTTAAAAAGTTCTATTTTTCTAAATTTTGGGGGTCCGAACCCCCCCACTTTCCCCCAGAGATACGTGCCTGATTCGACTGCAGTGTTTTACCCGTATTATGTCCACACAATGGCGGGAGCCTGGGGTATGCACAAATATTTGAGTTTTTCCTTGGAATCTAAAAGACCCTTGTATGAAACTATTGAACAAATTTAAATGCTCCTCGATTTTTCGATCCAATTGATGGAATTTGGTGTCAATTTTCCAGTTTTCAAAAAATTCTTCTACGATCAACTGTTTAACACTTTTTACCTATGGAAATATCTGGACCCCTTGAATTTAAGCACTGTCCATGTAAGTATTCTTACTTATATTTATTTTGATTATGGTTGACTGCTTGCATGCATTTCTGTTTCCAGCTTAAATAAAAAGGTTGTTGTAAAGTGACATGCACGTGGGTAGTTGGAGGTCCAGACCCCTAGATTCAGTAGCGTATCCAGGATTTTCGTAAAGGGGTAGGTACCCTAACTTTTTCCAAAAACAATCCAAAATAGGTCCGAAAATTTGCTCTTCACGATCAAAATTGCGTTTTTTCGACGTTTTGCGTGTTGACTTTTGTTTAAAATCAGTTTTGGCGCTGAAATTTCTCAAAAAACTTCAAAATTTCCACAATTTTGTACGGAAAAAAAGCTTAAATTTCTTTGACTTCAGCGATAATACGGCGCGAAGCGCCGAAAAATAATTCAAGTTTACGAGGAAGGACGTTTATAGATTTGAAATGCAATTGTATTTATTGTATTTGTAGCATTTAATGGTTCAAAATTTTTGCTCAAATATGGGAGAAAATTATAGTGTGAAATAACTGTTTCTGTTCCCAGAAATCTTTTAGAAGTCATGAAAATGTTCACTGCTATTAATAGTTTATTATGGCTTCCAGGCCGCCAAGACAGCAAAGAAATGTCATTAAAAAGAATTACCCGGCTCGAAGCGACGGAAAATTTTAGAAAATATGGTCATGGACGGCCAAAAATCGTCGCAAATTACGTATTTATTCCTTATCTCGGCAAACTTTTAGGGCTAATGGGGGTCGGCTGCCCCTCTTACCCCCTCTAAATCCGTCCCTGCTTAGATTGGAGAAGTAAAAAATTTTTGGGGACAATTAAGTCAAAACGATGGCCCAAAATATATGAAAAAAGGCAAATTTTCTTCGAAATTGCTTTGAATTGACTAGAAACTGTGAATCATGTAATTTCAAAGATATTTGGCGCTTATACCGTTTTTATACTCATGTTGACTCAAAAAATGCCAAATTTTGACCCCCTCAGACCGGCTAACCGCCCCTCCCTCATAAAAGAGCATGGGGGTTGATTTGGGTATTACCCTCTGAGCTTTGAAAAACTCATAGCTATACAGCCCTTTCGGTCGAAAAAACACTTCTACATAGCCTCTTTCGGGCTGAAAAAATTAGCTATATAGCCTTTTGGATTGAGAAAACAAGCTATTTAGCCTTTTAAATAGCTATTTTTGGTCCATAAAGGCTAAATAGCTATTAGGAATGGGACTGACACCGGCGGCGGTGCCAACTATAGACACGGGAAAAGATTCAAGCTAATTATCTCGTTTTTATTTATAACATAACTTCTCAATTTCACGTTTTTCTCTACTGTTGAATTATATTCATGTGCAAACATTATTACTTTACCAGTCAAAAATAAAAATTACGCTTCTTGCAGTAATTGAGCTGAGCTTTTGACTCATCCTGCAGGCAAGTCGTAAAATTTCACAAAATTACAGCAAAACTTTGGCTGCCTGTTGACATTGCTAGAATGTTATCTAATTAATTATATTTTTTTGAAAACAGAATTAAGATTGATTCTTAAGTAGACATTGCAATGACAGGAACCCAACAGAATACTGACATGCATCCATATACGCGTACATATTCTTTGGGAAGGAGTACTTCAAGGGTGTTTGACCTCCTGAGAATGTTTGCTGACACAACTCCAGGAAAATGTGGCTAATTCCTGTAGAATTCTGATTCTTAAGAGCTTTGGAAAATATGTACCTATGATCTTTTAAGCTTTTTAATCATCTTTTTTATACTGCCGTTAAATTAGCACAAGTAATAAATATCATTTAACATGCGCATTAATTTAGAAAAATGTCAGATTGCGTGTAAATTTTTCTATTTACACAGATAACGTGGAATTACGTGGAAAATGTCAAATTAAGTGGAATTATGTGGAAATGAAACATATACTACCATGCTAAAACTTCTTTTCTAGACGTTTCTCACTTAGTAGATATTTTGAATCAATCTGAAAAAAATGTTACGTGGATCCACTTAGAAATCCGGGCTCTATTCATAACCTGTAGTAGCAGCTTGAGGGATTTTAGGGCCAACCTGAATAATGTGTAACCCCTTGTAGAGTGAGTAGCAAACATCGGTCGATGCAATGTACATTTTTTGATCTGATAAAGACATATCGTAAGAACAAAATGAATTTTGTCAATTTCGCTTGCTTTTCCCTCAGAATCCTTTATTTTCGATGTGTTAGCATTCTCTTTTCAAATGCGTATCTCAAATTTTGCACGTTTGAATTGCTACATCGAACTGATGCACATCGTTTTTTTCAGACTGCAAGCTGGTCGCCAGAGTTCTCAGGAGTTTAAACAATCAGTTTCCACTAATAATAGACCACCATTGAAAACTTATAGCAAATTGAATAACATCGGTCCTAGTTCTAGCGAATCTGCGGAAGTGGATCGAATGAAAAACCGTCGCAGAACATGCGCTCTGAACGGCATCGTAATGACAAGTATGGGTGGAAAGTGAGCATTTTTCCTACTTATGCATAATTCGGAAATCCTGCAGACGCTGTTTCTTCTTCCTTTTTCGATTATTCTATCTATCGGGGCTTATCGTTGATTCGACTTTACATTAATTTAGAAGATTAAAGCAATGGACGGAAATAAGGACGAATTATAGAACTAATCAGACTATTTGCAACGGTTTTTTAAATCACTTGTTGGATATTAACGGCTGTTTATTAAGTAGTCTATTACACGAAAAATTGCGCATTGAAATTAATTTTAAGCACGTACAAAAGTGGTTATGTATGCTGTAGTAAACCACTTTTCTTTAAACTTCATGTATCTCATATTTACTTGTGTAATAATCGTTGCGTGGCGTGTATAACTTTAAACCACTTTTATCATTGATTTACATCGATTATAAATTGGTCTTCAAGGCAAAGGTTTTGTGAAATTGACTAAACTCGTGGTGTGTGTACATAAGCAGCATGGCAATTCTAAGGGGTCAACCCCACTAGCGGATTTAGATGTGGCGGGGGCCTGTCGTCAAAAAATGTGTACTTGGGCGCAATGAAGAGCAGATGTCTATATTTTGATGATTTTAATCATTTTTATCGTGATTTTCAAATTTTTCCGGCGCTTCGCGCCGGGCTGTTCTTATTAATGACATTTACCGACTCTTGGCGCTCTAAAAAACAACTTCACGTCAGAAGAGTTGATTTTGTGCAGAACAAAAATTTTGTACAGAACATGGATTTTGTAGCGCCTACAATGATTTCTAGAGTGTTTTTCGGCGATTTTGTCGATTTCTGCATTAATTTTGCGAGTTTTTCATAAAAATTTTTCAGAAAATTTTGAAAATTATTTACTTTTTCTGTATCAGGAATAATTCTGTCTTTCAAAAGACAGCCAAAAACCGGTACTTAGGTTAGTATATGAATTTTCGGACAATGTTCGACACTTTTTGGACAATTGATGGTTCTTATGGTTCGCCCCCCCCTATCAGAAAATCCTAGATCCACCACTAGTCTTCAACCTCTTAAAGTTTTTAAAAAGCGCCGTTTCGGTCGAAACACGATGAATACGCGTCAATAATATCTGTTTTAGCGTTTCTGGCGATGCTCTATCTTTTAACAACGTCAAAAATATAATAAATTTCGAAAAAAGTAATAATCCGAACGAATTGAACGAAATGTGGTCAAAAGGGAGTATCTGGCGCAAAGCGCCAAAATTTGGCACTCTTGAGCCTGCATAGCTAAAAACATTTAAAACGGCACCTTCGCTAATATTTTCGAGAAAGTCGGGAACCATGGGGCTTTGAAATTTTCTGAGGCTGAGCCCCCAAAACCCCTCGCCAGATAGAGTAAGCTCGCTTAGCTGCTGTTCTAAGCAGGCAACCTTGGTCTTTGTATGTTGAGCTTCTACTAACAACTGCATGCGAATGCTTCGTCGTAGATTATTTTATTATTTTTGCTGCTTGATTTTTACCGTAATTGACTGGACAAATCGAAGATAATAGATATATCTTTTGGCTTATCAAGCTATACTTGTCTTAACTTGTAATAGTATCAGAAACCATATAGTGCTGGCCTCTAAAAAAAAACCAGTCGAGTTGTAACCTAAAAAAACCACCCCTTTTTTCCATAACCAAAAGGAGATGACTGATGATATTATACTGGCGAACAAGCTATGCCGTGAGGATTACAACTGACCCCTGGTCGCTTTCCAGATCATTCAGAAACTTGAGATATAAATTTGTCGAAAAGTTCCTAAAAATTGCCATTTTTATGATTTTTTTAAAGCATTTTTGAGGGTCAGTATTTCTACCCATATTCATATTTGGTGAAATCTTTTATGTTTTCACGTTAGGCTCCCTTGCAGACTGATGTCAGAAAAAAATTTAGTTCTCCTATGTCATCCACATAGCTACAGTATACCTTCGAAGCCAAACCTAAAAAAACCAGTTGTAACCTGAAAAAAACCAGCGCCAATTTTTACAAAACTTAGCAGGAATGTGCCTTGTAGCACCTTTCATGGTGCCTGATATTTATTTTTCACAAAAAATAAGAATCACCCCAAAAACTGCCAAAAAAGTTCGATTGTAACCTAAAAAAACCACTGTAACCTAAAAAAAGACCAATGCTAAGTATATGTTGCCATGGCAACGAAATTACTTTTCATCAAGTTGCATAATTTTGCACTGATTTCTTGCAGAGGATGTAGAAGAGACTTATCTAGAGTCGTTTTTATCACTTGAAGACTTTATTTGTGAAATTTATATAACTTTCAATGAAATTCAGAAAAAATTATTGATTTTTATATAAATGTGATAAAATGGACGGAAATATCGTGAAAAATGAATTTTTTTCAAAATTGTGATCATTTAAGGTCAACTAACTGTTTTACGCTGCCAACCATGCACTTCGCATAACATTTTGGGGGTGGTTTTTTTAGTTCCCATGGTTTTTAGGAAAAAAAGTGGTTTTTATTCAAAATTTCGTATTTCATGCAAGCTTGCTATGAAATATGGCGCTTAAAAGTTCTTCCATACAGCAAGTTATAGGCCTAGGGCAGCTGTCAGAAATAGGTGTTTGTTGACTTCTTCAATGCTATTTGTTCTGAAGTTATAAGCCAAAAACATGAAAATGGTTTTTTTTAGAGGCCAGCACTATAGGTGGGCAGCGCGAAAATTCTGAGGGGCTGTGCAAATTTTTCAAAGGTCAAAAAATTGTCTTGGAAGTGGTGGTATGCACACGTGGGCGTGGGAGGGGTATGCACCCCCCAGAAGTTTAAATACCTTCCTCCCAGAAATCAAAATCCCCCCAGAATTCAAATTTTGAAATTTTTTTGTTTTTCTAGCGATTTTTTTATGCCATTGGATAGTGCTCGATGAGAAACGTCGAAAAATGGTGTTTTTTCGCCATACGACCACTTTTAAAATCATTTTTTGACCTTTGAAAATTTTTTTACCTCCTACCCCAGAATTTCGGTGAAAAACACTATTTTTCAACGTTTCTCATTGAGCACTATCCATTGGCATCGGAAAATTGCGAGAAAAAAAACAAAAAATTTTCAAAATTGAATTCTGGGGGTATTTGAAATTCTGGGGGTGCATGCCTTCAAGCCCCCCCCTACGCCCACGTGTGATCGAGATTACGCTAATGTTTTCGAGCATTCTCTTTTCAAATACTGTTTTTTCTTCTCGGAGTGTCTCGAGTCTTCTGATTCATGCATGAAATTTTTTAACTTTTTTTACATTTTAGCATTTTTTTAATCGAAAAACGCGCACTTGTAACTAATAAGTATTCATTGAAAAATTGGCCCTTGGGATTCTTAGTAAAAATTTTTAGCGTTTGCAATTACTAATGAAAAATATGAATTCGGTCTCCTTTATTTTAGCTGTCTACGGGACCGTGGCTTTTTGCACAATGCAAATGAAAAATGGTCTTACAAATGATTTCTAGCGCTCATTAGCGCGGCGCGCGAATGAGGAATTTCAGTAAATTTGGAAAAGTTTGGGAAATTCGTCTTGAAAATACAATTTCAACTCTCTAACGTCTTTTTTGCCACTAAGTACTCAATGTATTGTCTGTTTTTCTCAAATCAATTTAGTATTTTAGAGTTAAAAATGTAGAAAATTAAATGGCAAGCGCGCGAATGACCTGTAGATTTCATTTGCGCACGTGCAAATAGGATCGCGCAAGCACAAATTGAAAAATTTTATTTGGACATAGGGCATGTTCAAGCATATTCAACGTAGTCTTTTCAAACTGCATTAAATTGTATTTGTCTTCGTTTTACAACAAGTCCGATTAGCGGGGTTTCATGCAAATTTTTAGACGTGGTCATTCGGTTCTATGTGTCTGTTGGAAAATGCCTTAAGTATACTGATTTTTAAAATGGCGAATATGTATACTTAGAATGTAAAGCATGTCAAAGTTTCCATAAAATATGTTAGTGATTCAGTCTTGGAATGAAGTGCTTGAAATTTCAATGAAATGGTGTGAAAAGCTGCCAATTAATTTATAAGAGCAATGAAATGGTAACGGTAAAGTCTAAAAATGATATTTTGGCCCCTTTTTTGAGCTGAGATTAATTTGTTAAGAGGTGTGAGATTGATTTAGTATGAAATGATCCCGGTTTTTTGGTGATTACGAGCTTTTCAGTTAGAAAATCGTTTAAAATCCATTTTACCCTCATTTTTATTACTTTCTTCTCAAAGCCACAATTAGGTGCAGGCTGAGTCTTTTTTCTAAGTCATTGCATATATGTAAGTAGTATCTTAAATAGTATTCACTTAACCTATTGTAGATCGCACCAAACACGACTCGATCACTGGCTTTCTCCAACCGATAGCTGAACTTAGTCGACTTGCGAGCGACTAATCAATCAATAATTATCATATGTCACTAATTCAGCTGATTTCACCGTTATTGATTTCTTTGATCGATAATCTTAATATTTATTCGTTATAAATTATTTATTGCTGGTTGTTCACATGCCAAGCGTAATAAGTAACATCAATGTTTTCCGATCTTCGTCATTTCTATCTTTTTTAATTTTGCATGCTCATATTTCTACGTACTTGATCGGATATGTAGCGTTGCATTTTTATCATTTCTAAAATAACACGCTCAAAATTTGCAAGGGAACTGGCAGGCTATGAGTTGGACTTTAATCGTACAATATCTTAAAGTTTATTTATTTAATCCAAAAGGCACTTTATCATCTTTTTGTGCTTTTTAACCTTTCTCTTGCGTATGCGCGATCTCTTCTGATCTGCTATTTCGAACTTTATCCGACTTTAATAGAGCATACATTCGTCTTTATGACTAATCTACTTATATCATTGCGCATTTTTAGACCTAAACATCGTCAGCTTATTTATCCTGCATGGAATTCAGTGCATTGCGTATTAGCTTGCATGCTTAAACCAGGATTTGTATATTTGCATAGCACTTACGCTTAGCATGTGATCACCAGCACTGTTGTTTGTTACTCGCAATCGCTTTATTCTTCTTTTCGATTCCGTACTGCCACGTCTTGCTGTTATCTGATCATTGAGTTATTGGTGCTGTTTATTTCAGATCTAATAAAAATATCAGCGAAATTTTTACTGTTAGCTTAGCTTGTTTGCGCATTTGAGAGTGTGTGATTTCGAGTTAAGCTTCAGACAAAAATGACCGATTGTGATGTTATCGTAAAAAATATTCTTTTGAGGAAGGCTTCTTTGAATGGGATAATACGCTTTCTTGCTACAAAAGCGAGTGTAGGTACTAGAAAAGGATCAGAAGTTATTTCTTGGAATTTTAGATTAGTTTAATTTTGTACATTAAAGTTATTCGCACTAATTTATTGAATCATTCGCTCACTTAATCTTCATGAAATGGTCTACTTTTTAGTATGCTTGTCCACTAGATTTCCTTCGAGGCTGCTGCAGACTTATTCGGCTGGAAACATGGCAATTGTTGATTTGCGATGTGTAGGTCCCACGAAGATACTCATGCATGCTTGGTTTGCGCCTGAAGTTCTTTGGGGGGGGGTCAGAAATTTCTAAGGTCATAAAGTGCCTAAAAATGAAGATGTGGACTAAAGAACCACTTGCCGACGTTCCTCATCGACTATCCATTGATATCAATCAAAAATTCAATTTTGAGACCTTCATTCCTCCATTCCCATATGTGAATACATATGGCGTGGTTTAACAATTGGTTGGTAAATAAAGTCATTAAATGTAGCTGATTTCAATCAGACTTATTGTCTATTTCGCATGAGTTTGGACATATATTCTAAGAATTTCAACAAAAATTCACGGTTGTTATGGATCATCTCCATACATTTTTAATTAGCTGTAGGTAAAGTTTTGTTTTTCATGCACAAATGTGGGTTTTAGTCATTGCCCTTGAATCCTTCCAGAAAAAAATTTGACAAATTATGAAATTTTTGAATGTTCCATTAACGTACCTATACCTACTACATCTTTACATAGAGTACGTCTTCTAAGTTTAACGCATGAAAGCTGTTTGTGGGATAGCTATAGACAATATAGGCGCTTACCTACATACGACTACAACTTCATTCCTTGTAGTCAGAACGAATAACGATGCTGTCATAGAATAGTGCGGGAAATGAAAATTGGCTTAACCCTACTTTTACCGAGCTCTAGATTCGTGATCTAGTTGCCTGTTTTTTGCAGTTTGTTGTAAGGCCATAAATTCTTATGTGGCAAGCTTCTCAGTACCCTCTTTTTTTACTGCAACACATGTTTTATTGAGCAAAAGAAAACGTGTTGACCTATATTTTATTAGAAAAGCTTGATTTCATTATTTAATAACATGTACTACGTGTGTTACAGATCGTATTTCTTACACATTTTTGAATGTTCAAATACGTTTTTTTTCAATTGGTTTCCAGTTTTGTGCAAACTTAATGACATTTTTGAAATTCTCATGTTCTTGGCTACCAGAAATATGTATTTTTATTCATTTTCGTTATCTCCCCAATGACTAGATTTTCGATCTAGACCTTGGTAAGTCTAGAGTGCGTGACCCCTTGGTAAAAGGAGGGTTAAACTTGATAAAACAGTCTAAATCACTATATTTTTTGTTCAAGGATTTCAAAGTTTTCGGAAACTCTTCTAGACCCCCAGATGAGGCGGCCGTTCCCCCTTCTATTTGTTCTTGATATTTTGCTTGTATCCGTAACAGGAGCATCTTTTGTAGAATGTCCAGCCGTGTGTACAGAGCGCTGAAGAATCTAGGTCATTTCGTGCCTCAGAATCAAGTTTCGTCTAAAACCACTCACGTGATTTGTGGAGATAACCGCAGAACGTTAAATGTCCTGTACGGAATAGTTAGAAACTGCAAGATAGTATCTCACCGCTGGGTGAGCGTTTTTCGAATTATTTCAGATAATCATGACCAGACATGCACATGGGGGTTTAGACCAGACATGCACGTGGGGGAGCAGGGATCGACCGGGTTCCCGGACCCGCTTTTTAGAGGCCGGGCCTGAATTATTATTCTATTTAGCTTTTTTGAAGAATACTTGTGCGCGTTTTGTTGCCGATAGAGATAACTTCATTTAAAAAATATAGAAAACGTAATTAAATTAAGCTAGAATGAGCTAATCAGCAAGTGACCCATTATTTATAGATTAGATTATATTGTAAATTACTCACTCTCTGTGTTATTCCTTTTCTATGCATTTTATTTGATTCCTTAATGTTTATTTGTGCACACTAAACTCTTGTCTTTTCACTTAATTATAAGTTTAATCCGCCATTTATGTCAGCATGATACCATAACCAGGTTTTAAATTATTATTATTTTGTAGGAGTTATGGAAGATCTTACAATTTCACGAATTATTTTCAATTAAATTTTGGTCACATTTTGAAGTATTCGAGTTATAATCTCAAACCTGCTTTCCTTATTCCTTCCTGATGGAGTAAACTTGTCAAAGGTTTGCACTCAGCATAACGCAGCCTATGTACATATGTAGATCGGGTCTAATGACATATTCTTGTCTTAGGTAGTTTCCAAAGCTCAACTACTTGGGATAAAAATGTTCGATTGTACACAAAATGAATACTCTTTTACCACAGTATTACGTACGTTTAAAAATTTTTATTTTTAAACAATAAGCTATATAACAAATCGATTCCAAAATATAAAATGCTGAATTTCTAATTCATGTCTTAATTTCTAATTAATTTCTAATTTATTATATTAATATCTTAATTCCTTAATTTCTTAATTCACTAATGATCTCAGTTCGCTCCTCATGTTCTTTGCTGTAAAAATATTGAGAGCAGCAAATTTTCTTCACAAAAAAAACAACACTTGAATTGTGTGTACTTAACTATTATGCGGAACACGCGGAGTTAAGGGAATCGAAGACAAAAATGAGTCAAGCAAGAAATTTGAAGTGATTTTTTTGTCTCAGAGATTTACTCCATTTTCACCTTTTCTATCTCATTTATACTTTCAATCAATTTAAACGGTTTTGTGAATTTTTACAGCTCCTTTCAACTTTTTCGTGTGGCTCGAACTCTCGTCGTAGCAATATCTATATCAGTTGAGACGACTTAACAGCATAGCTGAGCGTAGGGGGTTTGGGAGGTATGCACCCCCAATACAACAAAATACCCCCAGAAACCAAAATACCCCCCATAAAAACGAAAATACCCCTCCAGAATTCAATTTTTAAAAAATTTTTTTTGTTTTTTTCTCAATTTTCTGATGCCAATGGATAGTGATCGATAAGGAACGTTGAAAAATGGTGTTTTTTTGCCATACTACCATTTTTGCGGCCATTTTTTGACCTTTGAAAAAATCTTGCACCCTCCAGAACTTTGGTGCCGCCCACCTATGCTTAACAGTAGCAGGAAACAACTTTTTCACTTTTCGAGAAAACGTCTTCTATCTTGTAAAATGACAAGAATAGAAAATGTTATCACGAAATATCAATCATGCTTCTAGAAAGAGTAAAAATTAAGATGCCAAAAATTTTCAGTTAACACACTGTAATATACAATTTTCTGAAAATCTTGAAAAAAAATCAATGCATCACTGCTTATCTACATATATTTTCTGAAACGTCACTGCAATCTGGCAACGCGCAATTTCGCACTAATGCATAAAACTTCTTTTGACATGAATCAAAAATAGATATATTGTTTAGGGTGAACGCCTGAAATATCTTAAATTAGTATCGTGATAAGCTAAGAGTTGAAATTTAATAATAATTCCTTCAGTGTTTAGATAAATACTAAATACTGCGTACATCTGCCTATATACCCAATAACTATCATTGTTCTTAAACATGCACACATCTAGTATCATATGCATATAATTATGTACTGGTTCCTATACTTAGTACACATAAGGCTCCGTACCCGGGTCCGGTGAAAAATTTCAAGCCCGGGCCCAGTCGTTCTTTGGGGGGAGGGATCTAAACCTTCCCAGATTGAAAAAATGAAGAATTTTGCGGGAAAATAAGGCAAAATGAAGGCCCAAAACGGATGAAAATTAAGAATGTTCTCCAAAAGCGCTTCAAAATTGATCAGAAACTGTGTGATAATGTAGTTTCAAAGCTATTTAAGCGCTTATACCAGCTTTTGATGCTATTTTGGCCCCAAAAATGCTCAGTTTTCGACCGTCTCCCAGACCGACTTACCCCTCCAGATCGGCCATGCTATGCATCTATGATTTTGAGAGCAGAGCGCGGCCTGCGTGGGAGTTGGAGAGCTTTATTGAGCTGATATTGCTTTGGAAATTATTGTAAATGCTGAAATATCGTAAATATTAGCTTAATTTTTACTTTTAAGCTTGTTGATTATCTCGAGCACTTTTTGCAATACGGCATAGGTATTCTCCCCGTCGTTATGCCTTATTTTATGCAGAAATGCAAGTCTGATTGCTTCTTTCTCAATTCTTTTCCCTTCACTACAAACAAACAAAATAAAAGATTTAATTTATTTCTAACGGTAGGTACTTAATTCTAATACGGTGTCATTTCTGCAATGGCAGATCGTGAAAGTTTTACACATGCTAGAAATACTTTGTGGATTTGGATTTTCAGAGTGAAAAATACCGCCCGCACACCTCTGAAATATAATTTTGACGTTGTCTCACTATCTTGCGCTATTTCTACCCATAAGATTCTTCAGAATTCAGATGCTGTGGGTGGCTATTATGGTCGTACATTCGCATACCATTCCCTATGGTGCTCATTGTGATGTACAAGTGAAGAGTGCTGCATTCTGGGCCGTATTATGGGATGCGGGGCTTGACCTTAAAAAATTCTCTAAGATATGGAAAAATGTAAAAACTGCCTCTGCTTGTTATAAAATCTTTAAGTTTTCGCAGCTCCACGCCATATGTAAAGTTAGTTCTGTAATTTTACCTCGAGCGCGCCTAAAAAATTACACATGTCATGGCCTATAGAATGAAAAGAACTTTTCCGTAAAGTTTAAATTTTACGGCCTTAATAGTTAGATGAAGCGCGTTGAAAGCGTCGGAAAATTCGGTCTCACAATCTATCCTAGCGTAGTTTCCGAGATATAGACCAATTTATCTTGAATGCGCCCCCTCACTTGGGCGAATCCTGGATACGGGCCTGACTGCTTTGATATAAAAGCCGGTATTCATTAATTTACTTTAAACCAACTTATTGTTAATTTTACGAATTTATTCAGAAGATTTGTTTTCGACTTCATTATATCAGTCAGTCACACGGATAATCTTTGATATTTTTATACTCGTAAATCATTTAATTTTTCCAAAGCTTCCGTTATCTGTTACAACCAGACATGCACAGCATGGAAATTGTGGGGGAGGAGTGAAATATTAAAGTGCCTTTTCCGGGCTCAAAATTGGTATAAACGCGACAAAAACATGGTTTTTCGGCGTTTCTGACGATGCTCTATCTTTATAGAGCATAAAAACAAAAATTTTCGAAAAAATTGAAAAATCGCACAAATTGAACAAAATATTGTCAAAACATGAGTACGATATGGCGCAAAATTTTGACACTTTTGAGCGAATAGATAGCTAAAACGCTTTTAAAAACACTTTTTTCGTGATTTTTTAGGAAATTTTTGAAAAATCGCGAATTCTTGAAGGTGAAAAAATTTCTGGGTAGGTAAAAATCTTTCTGGGGGTTGGAAATTCCCCAACGCCTCCCCCCCAGATCAGGTATGGCTGAAACTCAAAAACGTCATTAGTTCTGCTTCGTATTTGTTTAGAATGCCTAGGATAGAATTTAGTCGTTCTTAGTATCAAAAAAATACTGTTTTTTAGATTTTCGAATCTAACAAAAAGGGCGCGTGGTTGAACGAAAAGCCGTACTTTGTCGACGTATTTACGAAATATGTAATTAGTAAAATTTTTCAGTTTTTATTGTTCATATTCATATTCGTTATACTTTTTTTCGATTTCTGATAATATTGTTTAATCGTTTCAGGGGAAAAGATGCACTACTATGTTATCTAAATTAGGCCCAATATTTGTACCTTCTGATACAAAGCCGCCCTCGAATGACATAAAGAAGCTGATCAAGCTTTGTGGCGGAAAGGCAAGTTAAAGTTTTTGCAGTAAATTCTTAGAAATTACTGAATTATTATCAAATTTATCATTTGTTTTTATTAATTCAAAAAAGTGAAAAATCTTCCGAATTTTATCTGGTGTTCAATGGCAATTGTTCTTAAAATCACGCGATTCGGAGAAAAAAAGCGAGCTTTAAACAAGATGGAGAAGATAAACACAATGTAAATTATCAAGGCGCACACGAGCTTGAAGGGTCTGGCTGTAATCTGAACGACCCTTAAAAATCGATAGATTCCCCAGAATTGAATTTTTGATGCTGTTCTAGCGATTTTTCTTTATCGTACCCCCAGAATTTGGTTCTTGCCTACGTATGTTGACGATGTTGGACGCTGTTGCGAACATTTATTCTATCTCTTGGAACTTCAATTTCGAATTTAAGACTGTCAGCAGAATCGCAATGATTAATTTTTTTATATTACCGAGTTTAAAATTTATAAACGCTGGCGCTAAAATCGTCTTTCCTTCGACTGTCTTAAAATTTCAATCTTCCGAATCCAGCGTTGAAATTTAAATCACTAATGCTTATTTCGGCGTTTCCCTTAAGAGCACCTGACAGTCATTTTACCATACGAACATTTTGTTATATATAATTAAATATATGAAAACGCTTAACAATGCATACTTTTTACAGCTTTGAGGAAAAATGGATAATTCTGGGGGTCGCGGGCATTGGGGGGGGTAGTTGCCATTCCGGGGGGTCAAAACCCTCCAAACCCCTCCCCCAAGAACACGTATTCATTTTACTGGCATATTTACCGCTCGAGTGTTGTTTTCAAATAAGTAGAAAAATTAAGTTCATTTTTTAATTTTCTATTTTCAGCCTTTTCAATGTTAAATCTTCTATTTTCTTAATTGAATGCGATAGAAAATGTTTTAAAACGCGCTTTATTTTATGGTTCTGATAAAGTTTTCGGCTTTGTTTGGAAATTGCTCACTCAGTAAAGTCCAACGTGCATCGCAAGTAGATAAGTTTGTTATTTATGCTTTGTTTGCTGAGAAGAATTAATTTTGACAGATATCTTATTCGCCTAGAAGGTGCAAGATTTCAATTGGTGCGAAGAGTAACAGTAAATGTGCGGATGTGATAGCCGTGTCAGAAAAGTGGTTGCTCGGTCAGTTTACACCTTTGTTTTATTAACTTATTCATTTATACTTAATTGAGATATAAAGTCTTCATCTAGATAGCATCGTCGATCGAGAAGTCTTGCCATTCGATGAATATCTTGTGTAATTTATTCGTATCTTGATCATTTCTTAATGTCTAATGTATTGTACATATATGTTATTTATGTTGTACCTATGTATTCTTTCATTTTTCATTGAATTTCATGCTTTCACATTTGACTGGTACGCTTGATCTTCTGTGCTTTGTTATTGATATTTACTCTTGTTAAACTAAGTAAATAATTTTATTAGTTAAAATAAATATGAAAACTAAAATGTATCGAGTTTTCCGTACGAAAACGATTCGAAAACATGATTCTAGATTTGCTTCAAACTGGACACACATATTGCATGGTTCAGTTCTGGTAGCTTATCTACTATATTTATGGTCTAAATCAAGAAATATCGTGCGTGAAAATCAAATTTCAGCGTTCAAGCAAGGAGCTACAAAATTAACTTCGAGGCAGCCTACAGTAATACAATGTCGTTTAGTGAAACTTCATATGCTTATCAATTAATAATGGGCAATAGGTACATACATAGGTAGGTACCTTGATTGATATTTCAGGTTAAATCGCTTTTGTTATCGAACATTGGTGCCAAAATTGTGATCCATGCGCAAGGTTTCGCGAACATGACTATTTCATACCTAATTTTCTTTGCAGGCTGTATCTTTACTTCTAAGAATGTCCGCCTGCGTAATATCAATTGACTAAAAATATGGATGAGCTGTCTACAGAAAATTAATGATTTAAAGCAGCTAAAAATTGCTAAATGAAAAGTGCAAGCCATACATGCGTGTAACGGCTCGAAATTCTGGGCAGGGGAGTATCCTGTCATTGGGGGATAAATGACTTCTAATTTTTAGTCTAAATAGCAAAAAAGGCAGCTGAAGTGGCTAAAAAGAGTGTTCGCCAAAAAACCGTGGTGGGATCGAAATTTTTCGATTTTGGGGGCGACCAACTCCCCCCCAGAATTCAATTTTTAAAAAATTTTTTTTCCGTTTTTTTTTTGCAATTTTTTGATGTTAATAGATAGTGCAATGAGAAACGTCGAAAAATGGTGTTTTTTCGCCATACCACCACTTTTAATGCCATTTTTTGACCTTTGAAAAATCTTGAACCCCCCCCCCCAGAATTTTCTGGCTGCCCACGTACGGTCCGGACCCCTCCGAAATTCGTAAAATCGGAAAAATATGACTTTTTAAACGTTATTTTGTGGTATTTTTTTGGCCTTTTTGGGCTTACTCCCCCCAAAATTGGTGTTGCCCCCCCCCAAAAAAAAAGCGTTGGCAAAAGTCCGGACTACGGACTGCTGGATCGTGGTCCAGGACTAGTCCTTATGATCCCCGGACTGTAAGGACTGGTCCTTTTCAAAACCGTAGTGCACTACCGGATCATGGTCTTTTTTAGGATCATGGTCCGGACTACGGACTATGATCCTCAAGTTGATCTTTAATTAAATTATTATTCAGTGTAATTAATGTAGATTTGTTTTTCTCAGTTATTCACGCGCTTTTTGTTGTGTAGCGCTTTAAACAGTAAAGCTTGGAATATATCAAACTCAAAATTAGGCGAAATTCATGATTATTTTGCATATAATAAAGATGAAAACAAAAGTGTTTGCAAGGAATGCGCATTTCCACCTACGGGTCGCCCACCGACCAACCTTAAATGACATTTGGAACAAAAGCACCCACTTCTTCTTGAAAAAACTTAGGCGTCACAGAGAAATGATGCGAGGGTGTGGGCAAAATCCGGAAACGGAAACGAAGGGTAAAAGCCGGAAACGGAAATAATGGGTAAAAGCCGGAACCGGAAACGATCCGAAGTGGCGGAACCGGGGTTCCCCAAATAGGACCCATCAAGGTCACCACCTCAACCCCGTTTCTGCCAAAATTTCCACAACTGGAAGGGGGTTTAGGGGCTCGGAAACGGTACCCCCCATTATTCATATGTGAAGCATGACCCCGGATCCGTCGGGGGTTTCTCCGCCCTTCGGAGGCGGTCCAAAAGTGCAGGAACCGGGGTTCCCCCAGTAAAGCCCATCATAGGGTCAACACCTCTAATCTCCAGTTTCTGCCAAAATTTCTCCATCCGAAGGGGGTTTAAGGGCCTGTCAGAAACGGGGTACGTTATTATATAAATCTTGACCCCGGTTCAATCGGGAATTCTTCCCTTTGGGGTAGTCCAAAGTGGCGGAACCGGGGTTGAAGGTCTTGACCCTGATTGGCCCTACTTGGGGAACGCCGGCTCCGCCACTTTGGACCGCCCCCATGGCGGAGAAACCCCCGACGGAACTGGGGTCAGATTTACATTTGAATAATGGTGTACCCCGTTTGCGTACCCTGAAACCCCCTTTTATGAGTGAAATTTTGACGGAAACGGGGTTGTGGTGTTGATCCTAACGGGCCCTACTTGGGAACCCCGGTTCCGCCACTTTGATCGTTTCTGTTTTCGGTTCCGGCTTTTACCCATCGTTTCCGTTCCTTGTTTCCGTTTCCGGATTTTACTTTCCCTAAGATGCGAAGGAAAATACCGGCCTTATCCAACCAAAATCAACAAATACTATTGCAAACGCTTTTAATTTAGCTTCGAGCGGTACGTTCATGTCAGTTTGAGCTTATTGCGACATTCGACATAATTTAAAAACTCACAAAAAACAAAAAATTAGAAAATTTTTCATTTCCCTAGAACTTTATCCTAGACGCAGTAAAACTGGCTATTTCTGGCCTGAGCAAGACATTTTTTGTTTTCTGCTAACTTTGAGCCACCTCCTGAATATCTTGCTATTGAGTTATCGATTTTTCAAATAAAATATTAAAATTCCGGGAGGTCATGTGTAGTAGTACCCGGGTGAGCAGTATCGGAGTCTTCTAAGGGAGAGGCTGTAAAATTTTGCAAAGGTCAAAGAATGGTCTTAAAAAATGGTGTTATGGCAAAAAACATCATTTTTCGGCGTTTCTCATCATTTCTCATATCCATTGGCATTAAAAAGGCGCGGAAGAAAAAAATTTCCAAAAATTTTTATTCTGATGGATAGTGAGATTTTCGAATACCGGGAAGAAAAGAAAAAGTACATTTCCTTTGCTGCGGGGGGCAGGCAGTGGCAACGCGCATTAGGCAATCCTAGCCCTCAGCTCTATGTGGACGCATTTTCAGCCGGGCGAGTTTGATTTTGGAGAAAACCGTCACAATTTGGGCGGATAATCATATGGAAAAAGGTATTTTTTTATTTGATTCCGATTTTTTTTCAGTTATACGATTGATTATATGATTGTTGTTTGTTAACTGAATGAATACATTGATAAAGTCGGTAGCAAACTGGATAAAATTTGATAAGAAATAAAATCAACATAGTAACATAGCATTGAAGGACTGTGGTCCGACCAGTCTTTTTTAAAGGATCACAGTCCGACCATAGTCCGGTAGTCTTTAAAATTGGGTTTGTAGTCCGGACTATAGTCCGGAAGTCTTTTTTCCCCGGACTTTTGCCAACGCTACCCCCAAATAAGACGGCCAGCTACGTGCCTGCAAAATTGCTCTGAAACTTCGTGTGCAATTTGAAAAAACTACTCGTTATTCAGTTCAAGCATTTTTGCAAAAAAACAATCAATATGACCCTTGTTGCGTCAAGTTTGTATGAAAACCCCAGAAGATTTCAAGCTTTTATCTTGTTCCTGAGCTTTAATCAACCTGCTACAAAAATTCAACAAATGTGAGTACAACTATCTTTGAAAATTGAGGTTTTTTTAAGTCAGACAAGATATTACCGAATGTAACTTGAAATTTACTCAAGAAAATTGATTAATTTTGCTGGTTCAAGGCTCATGAAAATTTACGGCATGTCCAAAAATATTTAATTACTCGATGGCTGTGCATGGCATACGCATGCACATATTTCCTCTTCATCGACTACACTATACTTTAAGCACAAATAGTCAGTGATATCGTAGAAAAATGTAAATTGATCCTATTCCCCAATTTGGGCAACTCAGTGCACCTGTGAAACGGGAAAAAACAGTCGGCGATATCCAAATTTTACTTCTGATCTTAAGCGGTTTTCAGTCTTCTACACTATGAACCTGCAGAAGCTGGGTTCAGTAAACAGCCCACAAATTGCAAACTACGGGTTATAGAATGCATAAATTCGTGCATTGTATCACTCGATAAAAAGAGATTAATTTAATCTCAATTCCGCTCTAATTTCTTTTATTTCGAATACCTCGGCGTTGAGGCTGCCAAGCTATTCCTCTTGCCAGGCCTGACCCATCTCTGATATAATGTAACATTGCCAAGAATGTGAGCCTTGCATCACATTTTGAAAAGTTATATCGTCTCATATGATGCGAATTCAATAAATGAGCCACACGGATTTGAATATTTTTAACCTTTATGATTAAAGTGTGCAATAGGTTTCTGGACATTTTGTGATACATGAAAAGAGTGGTGGATTTCTTTTCAAATCAACGTCAAGTGCTTTTTTAAATATTACGAAAGATCACCTTTCTAGAAGTTAAAAAGCGTCAATTTACTTTAGCTGAAAAAGTTTGCCTTATTTTATGCGTGATATTATCGCTAAAATTTTTTTGATTGGTACATTAAAGAATTAACTAAATGCAGAATCTTACAATTAACAAACTGCCTTTAAACATATTTCCAACAGGAACCACAAATGCTATGAAAAAATTCTCAGTATTTACTGCTAATCAGGACGTTGCTTTCCTTAACAAAATTTTATTTTTGAATTCAGGGCTACAATGAAAATGCAAAAAAGACAAATAAATGACGCTTTGATATTCAAGCTGATAAAATTCAGACTTGTTCTAATCAAGCAAGTTAACAAGTTTGCATCTATAATCTTTGTTGTTGAAAAGTTATTGTGACCATGTATGCTAAGAGCTTTAAAATGGGTTTAAAGGTAAATATAAGGATTAAAATGGCATCATAACCATACATGATCTTAGAGTGTTTTCACCTAGAAACATTCTTACCCCCCAGCAGAAATTTCTTCACCCAGAATTGGTGATTTTTTTAAAGTTCCCTAAAATTCTCTGAAAATTTGTAGAAAACATGCTTTTTTAAACGTTTTTAGTTATCTATTTATTCAAAAGTCCCAAATTTTCGCGCCAATATACTCATGTTTTGACTATATTTTGTTCAATTTGTTCGGACTTTTCTGGTTTCTTTCTAAATTTTTGCATGTTTTTATGCTCCATAAAGATAGAGCATCGTCAAAAACGCTGAAAACGATATTTTTGACGCGTACCTACCATAGGTGGGCGGCAATAAAGTTGTGGGGGGGGGGGGTGTGCAAGATTTTTTAAAGGTCAAAAAATGGCCTTAAAAAATTGTGGTATGGCGAAAAAAACACCATTTTCAACGTTTCTCATCGACCACTATCCATTGGCATCAAAAAATTGCGAGAAAAAAAACAGAGAAAAATTAAAAATTTGAATTATGGGGGTATTTGGTTTCTGGGGGTGCATACCCCCCAAACTCCTACGCCCAGGTATGGTACTTACCATTTTTGGAAGCGAAAACGGCACTTTATTATTCCACCCCTCCTCAGAATTCCAACGCTGTGCATGCATGATCATAACTAGTACATTAATTCTCAGATTTTTGTCGAATTCAATCTATTTCGTGAAAAATTCTTGAATTAAGTCCTTTCTAGCATTAATCTTTCGATATTTTCTTCAGAAAATGCACCGTTTCCCGAACCTTTATATGCATGCCTGTACGAGCAATTCTACATATCCTGCTATATAAAAAACAATTGAGATTCAGATTAATTTCATATAATTCTTCGACGTGTGATATATGAGTTTCTATTTTATACGGCATCCACTTCCTTAGCTGAAAAAAGCTACAAAACTAGCAGGATAAAATTGAAATGCAATCATGAGAAACTTTACAGAAATTCACTCTGAAGCAGATAATTCCAATTTTTCAACTGAATATGCTCTTTACTTTGAAGAAAGGTCTTAATGTGTATTAATTATAACTTTTTCTTATTCTTATTTTTTAATATGATGAATAATATTTTATGTTAATATTTTTATCGATATTATTAGTATTGTTAATGTTATTAAAATTATTTCAATATTATATGTAATGATGACTGAGCACACATGTGCTAGTACGCATATTATATGACCGCATTATATACACGTTTTCAGGCCCACGGCCCAGTTGCAGATGTCTAGGAATTAAGGAGTAAATTTTAATCATAGAAAACAGGTTTTTACTCCCAGCTGTGCATCGTGATCCTGACCTACAATTGAATTACTCCTGACATCTTCGCCACCCTTACTTCTGGTCCTAACGCCGAGAATTCCCAAGAGCCATCTGCAACTGGGGCCCGGCCTTAGTAAGAAAGGTGGTCACGACACTCTATCATATACAGGGTGGCCCATAAAAAAGGCTACATTCCGATGTAACAGGTCGTAACTTAGACTGATGTGAACATGAAACTTTATGACCGGTCGCATCAGATAGATAGAAGTGTCTTTCGCTGTTTGAATAATTTTTGGTCACATGCCAACGCTTCTGAAACTATCGCGATTTGTTTATACCCTATTGTTCAAACGTCGGAAGCGTCATTGGTCCTGTCATCAATCTACTCCATCTTTTGGCAATATCTTAAAGTTTTTAGAGTTAGTATGACGCGCACCTGCTCTAGGGGTTTGAACAAAGTAATCAATTTTTCGATTATGTATATACCAGTATTTTAAAAAGAGGATAGGTACCTATAAACACAGTCATGAATACAATCCAGAAGCTCTTGAATTTAGACATTGTCAAAGTGAAGTGTACACAAGTCGCCGTAGCGCATGAACCGCCAGTAACTGTCCAAAATTTTTTGCGTGCTTTAAAAAATGCTTATCTATCTAATCCAGCTGGTCTTAAAATTCCATGTCCATAATTGCTCAAGTTATGACGTATTTTCCGAATATAGCGATTTTTGGGCTACCCTCTTATGTATACTTATTTTTAAAGTTTAATTTATTCTCAGATGGTTCAACAAGACCCCAATAACCGAAACGCGTGCTTCGACCAGTCCTCAAACAGACCAAAGATTGGAGTTGCGTGAAGCACAACGAAGGCGCCAAACAGAAGGTCAGATCTTGCCGCAGCGCCAAGACTCAACTAATGCTCCGCCTCCTCCGTATCCCGGTCCCGCTTTGCGCGCTTCCAATTCCAATTCGACTAATGAGCACTGATTTCGTGATCCAAAAACCGAAATTCCTCTTCATGTTTATTTTTCTTTGCTCTTTTCGCGAATGCTTGGCGTCAGAGCAGATATCGCAAAAATTTTGAAAACTTATGTTTAGTGGCAAAATCGCATCAAGCTTATATGCCACTTTATCAATCAGATTCGTGTGGATCGAATTTGGTGAAAAGGCTCTTTAATAGATAAAACAGACTATGCTTCAAATGCCTATAGTCTGTTTCATTTAGCTTTTGAGGTTTTTGAAAAAATTTAAAGTAACTACAAAAGTGTTTCAAACTAATACAATTAATATGAATTTCTACAGTATGTCGAGTAACTTGGAGACGCTTGCCAGTCTTAAGCCGCATTACCGCATCAAGAGTTTAAATCGCTATTGTAGCCTAATTCTTGTTGAAAAATTTCAAAGAAAACCGCAAAGTTAAATGAAACAGACTATAAATCTAACTTCAAAAATAGCACCAAAAAGTCAATTCTATAAGGTCTATCGATTTTGGAGGTCCTTCAGGGTCTCAGGGGCCCAGCCAAACCCCGACCTCTTAGGCCCATATCGGGTTTATCCCCACTCCACCTTCTTGCGTGCCGCTAACTCAACGTGCAACAAAATTTTACTGTAAAACATCATAAGCAGGGTTCTTTACATGAATTAATTATTAAAATTTTATAGTCGAGTTGACTAATTTTAGAAAATTTGATACCCGCACTCACGTATTATTGAGCAAACTAGTTCGCTATACAATCACAATACGTACATTCGATACAAAAGCAAAAAGAAAAAGCAATGCGATAGTTGATAAGGCCGCTGTAAACGAAAATTTGCATGACAGCTGGGCAATAAACGAGCATAGAATAAGTCAATGCGAAAACTTCGGCTTATAATACAACTGATGCCTTTGCACACAAATTATTTAAGCGATAAAGCGAGAATCGTATCAATTAGAAAAAATTCCGATCAATACTTTTTGCGAGGCAATTTCGTCCGGCTCCTGCCCTTGAATACTGGTAATTAATAAAAATACGATTAAATCACCATTGGTTTCAAAGAATACGATAGATAGTAATGAATAAGAACACACACATAACTCGAGTATTCATTGTTGAGCTGAGAGGAGTTTGACTCACCATACATGGACAGCAGTTGAATTCTGGAGGTCTGGGTGGTGAAACAGGTGAAAATCCCCAAACCATGCCAAAAATTCAATTCAGAGGCCTATATCCCCACCCCCTCCCTGCACGCCCATGTAAGCTGCCGGCTCCTATGTTGATGACTCTAGAATCTTCAATTGAAAAAATAAAGAAAATGTGCAGTTTTTAGGCGTTTTCAGTTGTTTTTGTCATAAAAATGTCAAATTATCTAATGTTTCCATACTTGAATATATTTTCTTCGGTTTTAATTGAATTATTGTTGGCCAATTTAGTTTATCCTATAGTGAGAAAGTGATAAAAAAGTATTTATGCAGGATAAAAACTGATTGCACCTTCTTATATGCCAACATGGATGCCACTCTGCTTCCTGACCATATGTAGATGCACAGGACCGATATGACCATACCAGCAAAAATTCTAAAAATATGCCAAAAATTCAAATCTGTGGAAAGGTTTTTTGAAATGGGGGTTATTTGGATGGGTATGAAAACCACATATGGCGTGGGGGAGTTGGGGGAACATGCACTGGCCGAATATCCCCAAAAAGCTGAAATACCCCCCCAGAATTAATTTTTTGCTTTTTTCGCGTTTTGATGCGAATGGACAGTACTCAATGAGAAACGCTAAAAACGGCGTTTTTTCGCCATACTAACTTTTTAAGACCATTTTTTGACCTCCCCAGGACTTTCCAGGACTTTGGTGCTGCCCACCAATTGTAACCCTCCAACCCCTCCCCGCGCCCATGTGTGGTCGATGGTCCAGAGAATCTAAAATTAAGCTTTTTGAACCGAAATAACCTTGAAAACTGGCATAAATACTGAATGGCATTAAAAATACGTTATACCAACAGATAATCAATTTCAAACACTTTAAAAAATCAATTTATTTTTATTTTTGGCCTTCCTTTTGCCTCATTTTCCCCACAAAATTTCCAATTTGTGCATTTTAGGGAGCCTAGAGCCTAGACCCCCTCCCCAACTCCCCCCATCTGCATGCCTGCTCCTGATTATGCGTACGCGTTGGGAGGTTAGAACCCCAAAATCCAAGCATTCCAGAATCAGGCATACAGCTTTGAGGGATAAAGAAACTATTCCCCCAAGAATGTTGTAGCTGCAAGTATTTTTTATAAGGGTCCCAGAAGAAGAAAATTTGAAAATTTTCGAAGCGCATGAATGCCAGAATAGATTTTAGTACTCTTTGGAGCTAATGAGACCAAAATTTTTGGGCTTGTATAACTTTCCTCATCCAAAAAGTCAAATTTCGAGTAAGACATGGCGAACACGTCCAAATTTTCTGTGGTTCAGCACAGAATTATTTTCCATATTCTTTGCTTTCCTTTGTAATGCATCGAGAATCGACTATAACACATATTAAACAATTTGTTTAGCAGAGTTCTTGCGTATTATGAAGAAATTATTTATACAGCCATTCAACGCAGCATATTGATTTATATGTTTAAAATCGAATCGCGTCTTTAAAATTTTCGAAAATTTGTCCTCCCTTAGTATGTAGAGCTCGTTGATAAGCGCTCATAAAACCATTACTTTTCCTACACAAGTTAAGTTGTTGTTTAAAAAGCCTTTCAAATTGTCAATTTTCACTTTTTCATTTTTTGTCTAGCAAAAAATATGAAAACCATTGTATTGGTCTCGAGCCTAGACTAGACATGCACGTGGGAGGGGGAGACCTACCAGAATGGAAACATGGAAAATTTTGCGGGAAAATGAAGCAAAATGAGGGCTAAAAACGGATAAAAATTGAAAATTTTCTCGAAAAGTGCTTCTAATTGACCAGAAACTGTGTAACAAAGTAGTTTTAACACTATTTTAGCGCTTATACCAGTTTTGAGGTCAGTTTGGCCCAATGGAGCTCAATTTTTAACCCCATCCCCCAGATTGGCAGGCACGTAGCTCTAAGGGAATGAGGGGTCCGGACCCCCAAAATTCAGAAAAATAGGACTTTTTAAACGTTATTTTGCGTTATTTTCGGCCTTTTTGGACCCCGAACCCCCCAAATTTGTGTTAGTCCCCCCAAAATAGGACGGCCAGCTACGTGCCTGTAGGTTGGCTATGCTGTGTACCTATGGTCTCGGCCATACGTTGACAGCGATAAAATTCTGACGGAATCTGGGTGGTGTAAAACTGGTAAAAATCCCAAAAACACGACAAAAGTTTCTGGGGGGCTTACCAATTTTAAGCGGGGTCTACCGCATTTTCGGTGCTCTAAACCATAGATGTACAATATAGCCTCTGGGGGAGCCGGTCTAAGGGGGGGGACATTGATCTTTTTAGGGCCGAACTGACCTCAAAACCTGGTATAAGCGCTTGAAATAGCGTTAAAACTACGTTATTATACAGTGTCGGATCAATTTGAAGGATATTTGTAGAAATTTTTCAATTTTCATCCATTTTTGACCTTTAGTTTGCCTCATTTTTCTCAGAAACCCCAAAGTGCATGTCTGTTCTAACCTCCTCACCTCACGCCCAAGTAGTTTCGACCAGGCATGCACGTAGAAGTTGGAGGTCTAGATCCCCAAAATGAAAAAATGGCAGATTTTCTTGGGTGAATGAGGCAAAATGAAGGCCAAAGTGGATGAAAATCGAAGATTCTTATTCAAAACTGTTTTGAATTGACCAAAAACTGTGATAACGTGGTTTTAACGCTATTTTACCGCTTATAACAGTTTTTGAGAGATCAGCTGTGCACACCAGCTCACCCTCAGATCAACCATGCTGCGCATTTATGGTCTCGACCATAGATGCACAGCAAGGCCGATCTTGGGGGGGTCAAGAATTGAGCTTTTTGAGCAAAAATGACCTCAAAACTGGTATAAGTGCTAAAATAGCGATGAAACTACATTATTTATTACACAGTTTCTGGCCAATTCAAGGAACTTTCTAGGAAAATTTTCAATTTTCATCCATTTTTGACCTTCGTTTTGCCTCATTTTCCCCAAACAATTTCCCATTTTTCCTTTCTGGGGACCTAGACCCCCACACGTGCTTGTATGGTCTCGGCTGCTGGGATTTCGCCTCAACTGCCAAGCCAGATTTTGTGCATCATCTCCTGGCCCATCTTCATGCTCAGTTAGAAGTTTTCAGGAGTTTGCATACACATAAGACGTGAAACCCGCATATTTTTTACGGAAGAGTAAAGTAGAATCAGATATACTAGTCTTTCACAAAATTGATTGAAAGAATATCATTATTTCAAATGTGAAAAATCTAATTTTATATTCAAAATATCAACCTTGCACATAGTTTAATCTAGTTCGAGGGATGGGGATTTTTCAGGACAGTTTTAATTGGAACAACAAGTTAAGTGGAGGCAAATCGTACTCATAGTTGAGTAGTAATTTGTGGGAATGTGTGAAAAGCGCAATTCATATCACAAATTCCAGACCATATCAATCGTCCAGAATAACAAAAAGCTCAACATTTAATAGAAATGACGTCATGCAGGGACTTTAGGGATCTCCCAGAGTCTACAAAATCTCCCAAAAAATACATATTTTTTTCATCTCTTTCCCGACTTTTTTTTGTAAAACCTAGTTTCTCAGTGTTTTTCTGTTTGTAGTCAAAATATGAACCAATATCGATGGTAGTCCATCGCAAAGTTCAAATTACAGAAAAATATATTGTGCATGTACAGTATGTTCTGCGCAATTAGTAAACGTGCACGGGCAGCGGCCGAATTTTGGGGAACCGGATGGTGTAAAACCGGTGAAATCCCAAAAAATACCGAAGATTAAATTTTACGGTCCGGCGATTGGGGGCATGATCAGAGAATTTTTGATCTCCCTTCCCAATTTTCGGAAAAAAGTAGCGTTATCTGGTCATTTTTGGCCAAAAATTTGAAGTCATTTACCCCATCTCCTAAAAATGGCCTTGGAATCTCATTCTAAATTTCGAGCCGTAACGTGTATGTGGACAGGGCCGTATTTAAGGGGGGCGGCCTTCCCAATGGCCAGAAAATTTTTTGAAAGGTAAGATAAAGCACAGAAAGACGGAAAAATTACCTGTCTTTGAAGTAAAATCTCCAAGTTTTTGGAGCTTAGCGCCAGATATGAAGTATTTTCTATAACTTTGGCTCAAGCGCGGCCAAAAACGACTCTGTTTACAGCAAAATGAGTAAGAAAATTCGAAAACTTAAAATTAACGTCTTAAAATGCGGTTTTTGCAAGCTATCCTGACGAATTTTCTGATATATAGACCATTTTATGTTGAGTCCGCCCTTCCCCCTTCGCCGGATCCTGGACGCGGGCCTGTTTGTGGGGTCTGCCGGACCTCCCCGACGCCAATATGTGTATAGAAAGCAATTGTGCGCTTACGAGTTTCATCTCTATTTTCAATGGCATATTCGTCATGACCGCCGAAGAAAGGTGCAGGCTTATAGTGGCCATTTTCGTAGTCGAAACCAGGAGCACGTTGTTTAGATCCAACGTCAATTGAATTCAAAAAGAGCGACATATGTTGCTCAGCAGCCTTATAAACGGTCAAAAATAAAATTTTTTGCAAAAGCGCTCGATATTGATCATTGTCAATTATGGTACTTTTTACACTATTTCAATATTTATGCGAATTATAAAGGTCACTTTGGCTCATATAAGCTATCTGGTTGACTCCGCGATCGGGCTGACCTCAGAGACCGTCCTGCTTTGAATTACATCTGTGGAAAGGTAAAGGCCAGCTTAGGGTGGATATCAACCAACCAGCTCTTACAGTTGACTGCAATGTAAGTATGTGTTAAAAAAGCAAACAATAGAAAAACTTAAAACATATCTAAATAAAGTGGCGAAAATTACGGCGGCTTTCAAATTTAGACGACAAACGATATAAGTGGAATTCAAACATGAAATATCTCCAAAAGCCTTGATCCGATTCTTCCCATGCCACTAAATAAAGCAAAACCATCGAGATTTCGGGTGTTTAATTAGCGCCCGATCACACATGGGTGGGGAGAGATCAATCGCGAAATCCAAAAATAAATATATTTGAATTTGAAATCACAAAAATTAAATAAAATTTTAAAAAAAATTAGAAATGAAAATAAAATTCAAGAAAACAGATATTGAAAAAATTCAACACAGAATTTTTTGTATTAACTCATTCGTACACCAGTATATGGTAAATCAGTAGTAACGCATGCTACCCTAGACCGCAAATTTGCGGTCTAGGGTAGCATGCGTATGCAAAATATAGGTACATATGTTTTGTGCCCAGTTTTCGTGTTATGTAAACAAGACTAGCTACACGTGTTTTGTGCGCAGTTTTCGTCAGTATCACGCAGTATAGTTGTATGTGATATGTGTGCGGCAGGCGGATAATCCAATTAATTAGGTAAATACAGTGGGGTGTAGCAGGCGTCTTTCGCTGTTTTTTCAAGGTACAGTACTTTTCGTATTAAGTAAACAGTGCTGCTGGATAAAAATACCTACGTAAAATCACACGTTAATTAATACCTGTACATACTAGCTTTATGTTTCTGGTACTTAGCCATGGACTGGTTTTACTCGCTGTCCATGATTACTAGTGCTAAGTGATCTTTATAAGCATTAATCCATGTTCACTATGCTGTAACATTATTTTCCATTTATCAAATGTACATCCAAGTCTCGTTCACCTAAATGTAATAAATTATAATTATCATAAATCGTATAAATATTATCGCCAGCACTTGCATTACAAGAGACGCCATCAGTCCAGTATTAAACAAGTATATCGCTGTATTTAAATAAAAGTGCACGCTTAAATTTTAAACGAAGTTTCAGGTAAGTTGAACTCATCTATAAATAAACCATCATGATTTATTTCCTCTAAATCATCATCCAAATCTTGTGCGTCAGAAAGTAAGATCTTTCGTTCCCACTTACTTAAACCAACATCGTCTAGCCCGCTGTTTGTTGGTTCTGGAGATGCGGGCGAGTCGAATGTAATCACTTGGTTGAACGGTTTTTTCTCGACTATAAGTGTATTGAAAATTTTCATAAAATCTTTTTAATTATTCAACAACAATAAAAATTTTATTTCATTATCAGTCTTAATGATTTTTTATTATACTAATTTAATTTTAAACGTTAAGGGCACATTATTTTACATAACAATCTAATTAATAGTAATTTAATTTTAGACGAAAACATCACACGTATTATTTTACATAATTTCCTATTAATAAATTCAATACAAAAAAAATCAATATATTTTAAAAAAATCATTGTTGCTGTACTAATGATTTATTATTATACTAATTTAATTTTAGATGTTAAGGGTACATTATTTTACATAAGTATTAACAATCTGATTAATAGGCGGTGTAATAGTAATTTAATTTTAGACGATAACACCACAAATATTATTTTACATAAGTATTTATAAATAAATTGAATATAAAAATCAATACATATTTTATAAATAATCATTGTTGTTGTACTTAATTTTGAAAAATATTAAAAAAATTTAATAAATTTTACCTTTAAAATATTTAAATATTTTTTACCTTCGTCTATAGTGGCCTGGACTATGTCGTGACGTTTCACTTTTTTCAGTTGCTGAACACCTTCAACAACGTCGTCGGATTTTTTCTTTTTCGAAAGCTGGTAGCCGCATTCTAAATCAAAACCTTTAATTAGTAACTATAATTTGACTATAAACATAAACAGAAAAAATTACTTGTAAACAAAAATAGTTTAATATATATTTAGAAGAGTAATTTAGTTACGTGAATTATTTTATAAATTTCTTTTCTCACCTGGGCATTTGATGAAGCGTGTATCCAATTCGTTGCTTTCTCCTTTTAGCTTTATATCGTTCCCACGAAACCCAGGCTCGTTCGATTTCCAGTTGATAAAATCTTTAAAATCATGTATATAAAATAAAAAATGTAATCCTAGAACCATGCGCAACAAGTGTTTTATTAAAATAAATTTAGACGATAAAAAGCACGCATATTATTTGCATAACTATTTTTTTCACAAAAATGATTCAATAAATGACAGTATACAATGACAATTCTAAAACAAAAAATTGTGGACATGATGAATATATTGTATTTTTATAAAAGTATTATTATTAATACTTGATATTTAAAAATAATATAAATAAAACTTATCAGCAAGAAAATTTTAAATTATAATAATTTAGAATGAAATTAACATACCTTGCACTTCCTTTATAGCCGCGTCGATATATTTCTGCTGATTTCGCCAGGCTTCAAACTGAGTCGGATTTAAACTGAATTTCTTGTTTTTCTCTTCGTTTTTAAATAACAGAATTTTGTCCGTTGTAACGCCCGGTTCGACACTTGCCACAGTATCCCACGATAAATCAGTTTTATCAATCTTTAAGCCATATAGAAGGCCTTCCATGATTTGATTCGCTGCTTCTTTTAGTTTTTCGTACTGGCAGAGCATAAGACTTATCCCATTTTTAGTAGGATAAATCTTTTCTTTGCCATAACCAAGATACTGCTTACATTCGCGAAAGCCAACATTAACGAAGTTGTTCCACCCTGAAACTATACAATAAATGCCTTTGCCTAATGCAAAATCATAACGACCTTTTTCCGTCATACTGAAATTTATTGAAATAAAATTTAACACCGCCGCTGTTCGACTTAAATTTTATATAGAATGATTGACTTGGACCAAAAATTAACCAATTCTAATGTTTACTCGATAGAGTAGCGAGCAGGCATATAATTTTAAAATTTGTTTGGGACAATGGGTTGATTTAAAGTGCTTCAATTACGCACCAAAAGCTCTATTATAATTTTAGATTTCCAACGCAAAAAATAAATAAAGCGAGCCTCGTTTGTTTACAAAATGTCTGTATTTTGCGAATGCATTTTATTTTATAAATCAAGATAAAGCATAAGCATGTAGAATTATAAATGTGATGAAATTTTAGTTGCTCAACTTTTGGCGAAAATTTGGTAAAATATTTACTCGATAGAGTAGCGCGCAGACATACAATTTTAAAATTTATTTGGAACAATTGATAGATTTAAAGTGTTGCAATTTTGCACTAAAAAGCACTATTATAATTTTAGTAAAAGCAAAAATATAGTAAATAAAACGGGCCTCGTTTATTTACAAAATGTCTTTATTTTATAATGCATTTCATTTATCAAAAAGCATACGTGAGCAAAATTTTAGTCATGATAAAATTTTGGTAGCTCTACTTTTAGCAAAAATTATATAAAATGTTTACTCGCACGCAGTTTAGCACAATTTTTATTTTCTAAAGGTACGCAAAAGAAAGCAAACAATGCGATTTTGGTTTAGATTGCTTGCTTAGTCTATAAAAGAATTTGACCTAAAAATTGTGTTTTGCTGTTATATGAATTTCATTGACTGAACAAAAGCTTAGATTTATGTACATAGGTAACGACGGTAAATAAAAGTTATTAAAACTTTCATTTTTATATGTTTAAAATGGAAAGTTTTTGAAGATTGTTTCATTTGAATTTAACGTTTGTTCGAATTCAGTGCGTTTTTCTTAATAATGGATGAAAATGATTATCAATTAACATTAGACTATAGCGATTTTTCGGACTCAGAGGACAGTTTACCATATTTACAAAATGAAAATCTAAACGAAAGTTTAGTTTTGGAAAACATTTCGGATGAAGAGTCCTCAGATGTATTCGAAACTGATAGTTTAATAACAGTAGACGAATGGAATGAATCAGAAGAGCAAAGTAAAGCCGACTTTTCGGACGAATGGAGCGAGTCAGAAGAGCAAACTGGGGGTGAATTTCCGCCTGATCATTTTTATGAAATTAGCGATCCTAAAATTCAACACATTAAACGTTTTAATACGGATGGTGCTGAGTATCAAATTCATTTTAAGAATTCTCAAGACCTTACGAATTTGTCTGAACGGTTACCTCTTATTTTTGATCATGTCATAGAGACCGTTCTATCAAAATATGAACCTTCGACTTTTATTGGTCTTCAATTATCTAATCCCGATTTAGATAAACCTGTATTGATACACTTTAGAAACCGCATAAATATTAACGGCGAACTGCTTCTGAATCAAATTGAACGCATTTTGCAGTCAAATCAAGAGGTTAAAATTGATTCTGCTGATTCGGTATTAAAAATTGTTGCTGTAACACCACAGTCAGGTACCGGACGCTATGGTAATACTATCATTCACGAAAAATTTCTAAATCGTGGCCCACACGGTGGATGCTTTCTTCAAATTCGTAACTCTGATAATTTATGTCTCGCTAGAGCTCTTGTAGTGGCTAGAGCTCGTCTGCATAAAGATGATCCCACTTTTTGTTGGAATAACATAAGACAAGGTGATGCAAGGCGTCATACGATGCAAAAACTAAAAGCTCAAGATCTTATGAAGTCAGCAAAGCTCGAAAATCACGAGGCAGCATGTGGCATACCTGAACTGATCAAACTACAAAGCATTATGCCAGGATATAAAATCAAAGTGTTTAAAAAAGGCGATCGCAACGAATTATTTTTTGAGGGTAAGAGATGATTTTTTCATAGATAATTTTGCTTTTCAAAAATTTATTAGATAAACATATTTACTATATTAAGGTTCAACGAAATCTGACAAGGTCTTGCATTTATATTTGCACGATGGACATTATACCGTTATTAGTAAAATTGCCGCATTTTTTTCGTGCAGCTACTTTTGTGAGCTTTGTAATGTACCATACAGTAACCGAGAAAATCATCGTTGTATTCATAAATGCACTTCATGCCATCATTATCCGCCGTGTGCAAAAACTGAAATTTTAACCTGCTCTTCATGCAACCGATATTTTTATAATTTAAAATGCTTTCAAAATCATCGTAAAGTTACCAAACAAAAAAGAAAAAGAAAAATAATTGAAGTATCTATATGTTCACGAATTCAACGCTGTAAGAAATGCGGCAAACATTTGAGACGAGCCCATAAAAAGAAGCACAAATGTGGCTATTTTCACTGCCGAATTTGCAAAAAACAAGTTCAACAGAAAGGTTATTTCACTTTATTTTTTAAAAATATTTTTCCATATTAAATTTTTGTTTTTTAATTTAAGGGCATTTATGTTATATGGCCAAAATTTCAAATGAAGACGATGATGATGAAGACAGTGAGTATGATGATGAAATAGATATGGAAAAGTCGGAAAAAATTTCAAAAGAAGAAATTGTTCAACGTTTTGTGTTTTTTGACTTTGAAACTACCCAAGAACGTGTTTTAAAAGACGCAGTATATGGCCCTGAATTGGAACATGTTCCAAATTTATGTATAGCTCATATTGTCTGTGAAGATTGTCGGAATAATGAGCCTTTATTATCTTGTTTTCGTTGTGGTTTAAATAAGCGAATTTTTATAGGACAAAATTGTTTAGACGAATTTTGTACCTTTTTGTTTGATATGAAGCACGTAACGGCGATTGCACATAATGCTAAAGGCTTTGACGGACAATTTATTTTGCAATTCTTTCACAAGCATGGCAAAGTTCCGAAAATAATCAGTAAAGGTATATTTATGAAGCGTACAAATTTTACTCACATGCACTTATGATTATGTTTATAATTTTTAAGGGCTGGAATTAATTGCGATTTCTTATGGTACTGTTAAAATAATAGATTCATTCAATTTTTTGCCAATGAAGTTGGCAAATTTGCCTAAAACTTTTGGTATCCAGGAATTATGTAAAGGCTATTTTCCACACAATTTTAATATACGATCCAATTTTAATTACGTCGGCGAATGGCCAGATGCAAGCTATTATAATCCAACGGTTATGAATACTGACGAGCATAAACGGTTTTATGAGTGGTACAATTTGCAAAAAGGAAAAGTATATATTTTTTTTTATATTCCGTTTTTTTTTCAATTAAAGTTTTTTTTATTTATTTAAGATATTCAATTTCAAAGATCAACTTTTGGCTTACTGTGATAGCGATGTTACAGTATTAAGACAGTGTTGCCTAAAATTTAGAGATATTTTCATAAATGAAACAACAGTTGATCCTTTTGAACGTTCATTAACAATAGCTAGTGCATGCAATATGGTTTTTCGTAAACTATTCTTAAAACCAATGACTATAGGCATAATTCCTAACGATAATTATAGAAGAAATGAAAAACAATCAATAATAGCATTAAAATGGTTGAAATGGATTAGCCACAAAGAACATAAATATATTTCTCATAAGGAAAATGGATATGAAGTAAAAATCGGAAAATATAAAGTAGATGGGATTGCTGGCAATACAGTATACGAACACCTAGGTTGTTATTGGCACGGTTGCCCTAGATGTATGGTAAAAAGAACTAATCTTACTGCTGATCGAATGTTAACTGCAAAGGAAGCACATGATAAAGTCTTAGAGCGTCGGAAATTTATTCAACAAGCAGGATATAAGCTTATAGAGATTTGGGAATGTGAATTAAAGGATCAACTTGCAGCTAATTCAACTATGAAAACCTTCTTTGACAACGTGATTACAAAAGAGCCTCCAATTAACCCACGTGAAGGTATTGTTTTTTTTTTAAACTTTCTTTAAAATATGTGTATTTGATTTTTTTTTTAGCTTTCTATGGCGGAAGAACCAATGCAATAAAATTGTATCATAAAATTAAAAAAGATTCTAATGGTTTTCCGCTGCAAAAAATAAATTACATAGATGTATGCAGTTTGTACCCTTTCATAAACAAGTACGGAAAATATCCACTAGGTCATCCTACGATTTTGACGGAAAATTTCGAAAATGTGAATCTAGAAAATCAACCCTACGAGGGTTTGATTAAATGTAAAATTTTACCACCAAAACATTTGTTTCACCCAGTTTTACCATTTCGATCTGGCGGTAAATTAATGTTTCCACTTTGCCAAATGTGTGCTAGCCTTCAACAAAAAGAAAAATGTCAGCATAATGATCTACAGCGCGCCCTCAATGGTACTTGGGTTACAATGGAAGTTTATAAAGCCTTAGAGAAAGGATATAAAGTAAGTGTGTTTAAATTTTTATTGTTTTAAAAATGATTTTATGCGTTTATAGGTTTTACAAATTTTTGAAATTTGGCACTACGAACGAGTGGAACAATATGACCCTATAATAAATGCCAGTGGAGGACTGTTTACTGAATACGTCAACACGTTTATGAAAATGAAAATTGTAAGAATATAAATAAATAAATTCAAATAATATTACGGCCAAATAAAAATTTATTATACCTATTATCGTTTTATATTAATTTTTCAGGAGTCTGAAGGATATCCGTCCATTATTCAGTTTGATGAAGATAAAAAGGCGTATATTCAAAATATTGAAAATCGGGAAAATATATTATTGGATCCTAACAAAATTGAGAAAAATTCTGGGAAAAGATCGTTATCGAAATTAATGCTTAATAGCTTTTGGGGAAAAGTAAGAAATATTGAAATTTTAACAATAATAAAAATAAATATTAGCAAGTGATGTTTTTATTAAAGCTTAAAATTATGAGTATGACTAAACGTAACATTTTATTATGGGTTTAACCTTAAAATTGCTTTTATCTATGTTAATATATGTATTTATGTACCAATTTTTTTTCATAAAATGCTTTTTCAGTTCGGTCAAAGAAACAATTTGAATAAGACGATTTACTTTAAAGATCCGGCCAAATACTACGCTCACGTTTTTAACCCATCCATTACAGTTTTGGCTATTCATACGATATCCGAGGAGCTAATTGCTGTTACCTTCAAGCAGCACGATGATTTTATAGACGTTATGAGTAACACAAATTCGGTAATTGCAGCATATACAACAGCACAGGCTCGCCTAAAACTTTATTCTTACATTGAACAACTTGGCAGAAGAGTATTTTACTTCGATACGGACAGTATTATATATATTTCAAACTTAAATAACGAAACCGAGTATCATGTACCTATCGGCAATGGATTAGGCGAAATGACTGACGAGCTTCGTGAGTATGGGGAAGGATCTTACATTTCCGAATTTTGCAGCGGTGGGCCAAAAAATTATGGATACCGCGTTTTCGCTACAAACGATATGAAAGATCATTTTGTTATAAAAGTGCGAGGAATCACTTTATCTTATATCACATTAAAACGCGTAAATTTTACTTCTATGCGTCGTCTTGTACGTGCATTTGTTAAACAAAATTGCATAAATAATATTTTTGTCGTTTCATCAAATATTCGTCGCAAAAATGACGGCAGAAAGGTTGTCACAAAACTTGTTCCTAAAAAATTTTGTGTCGTCTATGATAAACGTATTATTCGTAAAAATTATACTACTGTGCCGTACGGTTGGTCGTAATATTTATGCAAGTATATAAAGAGGTATATTGAAAATAAATTTAGTCTTCAAAATTTATCTTACAGAAATCAGACGTGTTTTGCACCCTTGTGATTAATATTATATTCAATAACGATGATGCACTTTCTTCTAAAATTTATATTTACAACTATTATAATCCATAAACTTTTGGCAATTGAAAATAATGAATGGAGATTGCTTCCGCCACCTCTGAGAAATTATGAATTAACCATAACGCATGTACCTAGTTTGAGTACTTCTGAAATAATAAATTTTAATGCGAGTTGTTCCAATCGAAATAAACATCTTTTGTTACACTTACCCAGTAATGTTAACAAAACAGTTGTATATAACATAGCTATAGCTGAGCAAGACAAATTCGCAAAATTTATTGAACAAAATAAAGATTGTCCCACTAATGCAGGGAGATTAGACGCCTTCAATGATAGAATAATATATTATAGTCCCTATATATTTATAAATTGTGGAAGGGTTTCAAAATTTTTCTACATGACTGCTATAACTTTTAATCTTGATTACGCGAGAACTGTATTTTTACTTGGTATTTTAAAAATAAAAGCTCCTGATTGTAGACCCCACGTTGAGTAATATAAAATTGATTTTACATCGAAATTAAATCATTATTTAAAAGTATAAAGTAAGCATGGACGTTAAATGGAAACATCCTTTTAACTGTATTGTTTCGGGGCCAACAAAGTCTGGAAAAACTGAATTTGTTAAAAAATTTGTGCAATTTTCAAACGAAATGATAGATTTTCCGCCTTCAAAAATTTATTGGTGTTTTACCGAATGGCAGCCAGCTTATCATGCATTATTAAATAAAAATATTAATTTTGTTGAAGGAATTCCAAATTTCGATGATTTAAAATCAAATAAAAATGAACCAAAATTATTGATTTTGGATGATTTAATGTTGGATACTAAATCTGATTCAAGATTAAGCGAACTTTTTACAAAAGGATCTCATCATTGGAATTTGTCGATTATACATATAGTTCAAAATGCATTCTACGACGGATTGAGGACAAGCAGAATTAATGCGCAGTATTTAGTTTTATTGAAGAATCCCTCGGATAAATTGCAAGCTAAAATTTTAGAAAGACAAATATTTCCAGGTTCGAAACATTTTTCTGAAGCGTTTTCAGATGCAACAAGAGAACCTTTTGGATATTTACTGATCGATTTATGCCAGACCACGCCTGAAAACATGCGGCTGAGAACTAATATTTTTCCTACAGACGATAAAAATTACGTTTATGTACCGAAATAAATACAACTGCAAAACTTGAAAAAATTCATTTTAGAAATTTTGAAGTCTCAAAGCTACAATCTTTTACAACTTATCTCCTGAATTATGGAAAATGGACGAAATGGGTTTATTCATAGCATTTTACGACGAACAGTGCCAAGTACAAGAACACTAAATTTTGTATTAGCGTCACCATTCCTAGCTTTGATATTTTTTCTCGCTTTTATGACCGCATTATTCTACGACTTACAAGTGAAAAAGTGTATGGAAAACACTTATAGCCGAGAAGCAAATTTTACGATTTTAGTACACACGCCTAGTAAATTAAACAGAACGACTATGTACAGCTTAAGCAATGAAGAAAAAAGCCACTTGCTAAACTTTATAGAGAAAAATATTGCATGTACGCCTGGAATAGGAAGAGAGTTTAGATTAAAAGGCTGCTTTAGATTAATTATTTTTAGCCCAGACATATACATATGTTGCGCAATTGACGGGTTATTTACTAGCTTACACGTTGCGTCAATGAATTTCTCCTACAAAGATACTTGGCGGCTAATTCAAGTCTTAAACACAACTAGTTTTTAACAAATCTTTATATAAACGTTTTTTTTTGCTAAATTTCATTCATTTCGGTTCAATCCTTTCGGGTCCAGTCGATTTTGCAATTATGGTCGCTGCTTCGTTTGAACTATTTGTTCGAATCATTCATCAACGAGGGAGAGGTATAAATGTTTTAATTTTTTTTTGTAAAAACACGCTATTTTCACCTTTTTTTCAGCAATTTATGTCTTAAATCATGAAAAAGCGTTTCTTGCTGATGTATTTTGGACGCGATTTTCGACTGAGGCAAAAGCATCTTATAAAGAAAAAGCAAGACAATACAATAGTCAATACTTATTAACTGGTCGAAGGCGCATGTCAGCCTTTTGGTATTTTGCCAATGAGCTTTTATCCCAAATCAAAAAGAGAGATTTGCATGCTAACTTCTTACAAGGGTTATACAGAGATTTGGATGAAGATATAAGACATGATTTTTCCGATTTGAATGATTCAAATTTTTACTACCGTAAAAGCTATTTCATGCGAATTTTAAATGACGAGGCAGATTTCTTGCTGCACTGATGTTATAAATAGGTACTGAAAGTTAAAATGTATCATTTTCGTATTTTGTGTTTATGGCGTCATGTCGCATCGGTTACAAGATAACATTAATGAATTGAAAGTATTAGCAAAGTGCAAACCTTATCAGCGTAAAGCGTTTTTGAATAAAGCTAACAAAGAACTTATTTATTGTATTTCGGATATATGTTATAATATACTGCGCGGTAATATTTTACTGACTCCATTGCAAAAGAAACAACTAAAACGATATAAAAATAATATTCGCTACTTGGGCACAAAGAAAGGAACAAAACTAGCTCAAAAACGTGCACTTATTCAAAAAGGCGGATTTTTACCACTTTTATTAGCCCCTTTATTTAGCATTGCTACTGACTTGCTTAGTGATTTAATTAGAAAACAATGAAATTTACTAACAAAATGGTATTAGTACCTCAAGATGTTTTATCTAGTCAATCAAATACTGAAAAATCACCACTACAAAAACAAATTAATGAATTTAAAGACGAAATTAAATGGATTTTGGAAAATGAAAGTGAAAGCCCAGAACGTCAATTCCAATTGTATTCACAGCTTTTTCGTAGATATTTAAATTTAGAAGCCGAAAGTCGTGAACCTCAAACTGTGATTTTTAAGCCCGAGGAAAAGAGTGATGAAAAGCCTGATTTTAAATTTACTTGGTTTGATACAATTTTGTCTAGCCTTCCAAAAAGTAAAATAAAACAAGCTCAAATGCTAGTTTCTCACATTAAACGCAGTAAATTAATTAAAGTAAACGATAATGGCGAGATTTCAGTCGATGACCGTCCTATTCCTAATTCTCATATTGTGGACCTTATTAATGATTTCAGTAGAGAACGCATTAAAACTGAGCCTCCAATTGGAGCGTCAGAATTTGCACAAGCTTTATTCAAAGAACATGTTCCTAAAGAATTTATAGGAAACCCAAATAGACGAAAAATGTTGGCTGAAAAAATATATAAGAAGCAATCCGAAAAATCCGACTCAGTTACAGAATATGATTCAGCGACAGAAGGTTCAGCTGCAGAAACAATTAAACAGGAAACAACGCCTAAAATATATAAAAATATAAGAAAATTTAGAAAATTATATAGATATAGTCCATTATACGATGAATGAAAAATTGTTCAAATCTATTTATAGTAATTTGAATAATCCCTCATCTTTTACTAGTATTAAATTATTGTATAACGCTGCTAAAGCTAAAGACCCATCAGTCACATTAGCTAAGGTGAAAAAGTGGTTATCCTCGCAGGATACATATACTTTACATAGGCAAGCCTATCGAAAATTTAAGAGGAATAAAATTTACGTTTTTGATATTGATCATCAGTGGGAATTAGATCTTGCTGATTTAACATCGTTAGTGAATTTCAACAATGGTTTTAAATTCATTTTAACCTGTATTGACGTTTTAAGTAAATATGCATGGGCTAAACCTCTTAAAAATAAATCGGCTACTAATGTTTCGCAAGCATTTAAATCAATTTTATCGGAAGGACGTAAACCATGGAGACTTCGAACAGATAAAGGAAAAGAGTTTGTAAATCAGGAATTTCAAAAGCTATTAAATCAAGAACAAATTGAATTTTTTACATCTCAAAACGAAGATATTAAATGCGCAATTATAGAAAGGTTTAATCGTACCTTGAAAAATAGAATGTTTCGTTATTTTACCGAGAAAGGAACATACAACTGGATTGATGTCTTGGACCAACTAGTTGAAAATTATAATAATACAGTACACCGATCAATTAAAATGAAACCAGCGGATGTTAACGTCAATAATGTTCAACAAGTTTTGGAAAATTTGTATGGAAAAATTAAAAAGAGTAAAGAGCCTAAATTAGCAGTTGGTGCTTATGTACGAATTTCAAAGTACCGTCAAGTATTTGATAAAAGCTACATTCCTCAGTACACAGAAGAAATTTTTAAAATTTCACAGGTTATTCGACGTCAAACTGAACCAGTTTACAAACTTATTGATTTAAGCGGAGAACACATAATTGGAACATTTTATGAACGCGAACTCTTAAAAATTGAATTTAATAAAGACCGTACATTTAAAATTGAAAAAATAATCAAGCGTCGACGTCTAAGAAACGGACAAGTTCAATTATTAGTAAAGTGGTTTGGATATCCTGAAAAATTTAACGAATGGATTCTTGAGACGGATATAACATGAACGGCTACGAAATTCGAAATATTGTACAATCAGATAAGGTACTACAACGCATTTTCCTCGGTATTTTCCCAAGTGACAAACTTCCCTGGAAAATACCATTTAGACCGGCTGCTCTTATTGCAAATATCGATCGCCATTATCAAAGCGGACAGCATTGGGTTGCATTCTATTTTGATTCAAGCGGCAATGTTGATTATTTTGATTCATTAGGATTACCACCTTTCGTAGAATCTTTTAATCGTTTTATGCGTAGAAATAGCAAGATGCAAAATTTTAATAAGATACGTTATCAGAGTTCATATAGCGCTACCTGTGGACTTTATTGTATTTTCTTCTTGTTTCATAGATGTCGTGATATTGCTATGAATTCAATTTTTAAATACTTTACACCGAATTTGATGCATAATGATAGTATTATATGTAACTTTATGCAAAATGTTTACAGTGTATGCCCTAGTTCGTGCTGCTTTCGACCTGATTTGCAACTTTGTATTCCTTATTGGAAAATGAAATTTATATAAAGCAAACATTTTACGCATTTATTCATTTGTGAAAGTTTTCTCTTAGCAAGTAGTCATGTTAGAGCACGGTCAGTTTTATATAACCTTACCTAGTAATACTGAAAAAGATAGTACAGCTTCCAATTTTCGGGTCACGTTGCCCAACAGAATAAGATTAGAAGGTGACTGGGAAGTTGGTTTAGTAGAACTCATTTATCCTCATTCTTGGTATACGATTAAACAAGGTAAAAATTATATAATGTTGCATGCGGAATCAAACTTTGAAAGAATTAATTTTCCTGCTAAAAATTACGAAACTATAGAAAGTCTTGTTACTGCTATTAATACGGCCATTTTGGAGAGATTAAAAGAAATGAAATTCGAAAATGCTGTGCGAGTAGAGTATAATGCTCCCACTAACCAAGTAATTTTTACCATAGATCCCTCAATTGTTGAAGGAGTATATGCAAATGAGCAACTGTGTGGAATTCTAGGGTTTAATCAACCGATATATAAATATACTTTGGACGCCAAACCTGCTAGAGTATTCAGTAATGATAATACACTCGTTCAAACGAAGTATAAATTAACATCAGACAAGGAACCTATTAAAGTACTCAGCACTTATGCGCCGGATATAAATAAGAATAATTTTGAAACAATGTACGTGTACAGTAACATCGTTGCAAATCAGATCGTTGGAAACGTAATGGCGCCACTTTTGCGTGCTATTGATGTGCAAGGAAAGTTTGGTAGTGTTATAAATAAAACATTTGATGTTCCACATTACATTTCAGTCCTCAAGAAGGATATCGAAAGAATTGAAATTAATATAAAGACAGATTCCGACGAATTTGTTTCATTTGAGTTCGGTAAAACTATAATCAAGCTCCATTTTAGAAAACGCTCGCATTATTTTAACATTTGAAAATGCATGTAATTTACACACCAGACAGTGCAAACGATTGGTTAGAATTTTATCAAAGTACTATAGCATCCAACCCCCAGTATCAGCTAGGGGGAGCTATTCGTGGTTTTAAAGCATATGCACCTTATCACAGAGGAGCAGGATTAGGCAGCTTTTTTAGAGGTTTATATAGAATAGCATTGCCATTTTTGAAAACAATTGGGAAAAACGTTTTAGTCAGTGGGTCCAAAATTGCTGCTGATGTAGCAAGTGGTCGTAAATTAAAAGAAAGTGCAATAGAGCATGGTAAAACTGGTGCTGCTCAAGTATTACGTGAAACAGCTGATCGTTTTCAATCCGGAAAAGGAATAGGTCGACGTAAAAAGACATCAAGCATTAAAGTATTTAAAAAGAGAAAACGGTCTAGAAAACCATCATTTCGTAAAGTTAAGCTACTTAAATCAGTCGGTTCGGACGTTTTTACTAACTAAATGAGTAAACTAGTAGACGAAAATTCGCTCCCTAGTACCAAGAGCGAATTAGACCTTTTTACTGTACCTACAACACAAGTTGCAATACGACGATCGTATTGGTCCGAAGTTCAACTGCAAAACCCTTGCACGAACGATGGCCCCTACGAATTTCGTATTCCGCCTGATATGTATATGTTAGATTTATCAAAGAATTACATTTATTTCGCAATTCGTATCGTGAAACCTGATGGCTCAGCATGCCGAATTACAACCGCAGCTGATGGAGCACAAGCGGGTGATCTTGTGCTGCCTATTAACCTTATTGGAAAGACGTTTTTCAAGCAAATCAAAATGTTTCTCAATGGAAAGCTAATTTCTGATAGGTAAAAAAACTTAAAACCTAAAATTAAAATGTTTTCTGAGTTTTTGATTTTTTAGTGGCGACAGATATGCGTATCGATCTTTTTTGGAAACTGAGTTGAACTTTGGAAGAGACGCTAAAAAAACACAATTACAAGCTGCAATGTACCACCCCGACTTTGACGATAGTGAAACACAACAAAATCCCGGTTTTCAAACTCGCATGAGCATATTCAAAGACAGCGCATGGGTCGAACTAATGGCGCCAATTCATGCCGATTTAATGTTTCAAGACAGATTTTTAATAAACCAATGTGAACTACGCTTAGAATTGTACAGAAACAGTGATAGTTTTTGTTTAATCGATATAGACCAAAATCCACGAACAAATTATAAAATTGAAGTCAAACAAATGTGTTTATATATTAAAAAGGTCGAAATTGCAGACTCAATCTCCTTAGCTATAGAATCTATGCTACAAAATACTACCGTAAAATATCCAATTCGAAGAACACAAATAACAACTCTACATATAACCGAAAACCGTCGTTCAACTCCACTGAATGCACTTTTTTCTGGCGCTCTGCCAAGGCGTATCGTCGTTGGACTCGTTAGTGCAGAGGCAGCAAGGGGTTCATACAAAACGTCACCGTTTCAATTTCAAGATTTCGGAATTTCCGAAATTAAAATTACAAGTGGCACGACTACAGTACCCTCAACGCCTTATAAATTAAATTTTGATGAAAATCAGCTGATTCGATCATTTGTACAATTGTTTGATGGTTTAGGAATTTCGCAAGATGATAAAGGAAATATGATTAGTTTAAAGCGATTTAAAAATGGTTGTACTTTTTTTGTTTTCGAACTAAGCGCCGATGGTGCTGACAACAACTCCTGGGAGCTCCTAAGGGAGGGAACCACGAGTTTAGAAATTGTTTTTCATAAAGCTTTACCCGCAGGAGGAGTTGAAAGCATCATATACGGCGAGTTTGATAGTCTTATCATGTTGGATCACTCTCGTCAGGTATTTTACGACTATACAGTGTGATATATTGGATATACGCGAAGTGTTATTTTTTCATCATTTGTTGAAAAATTAATTATAAATAAAAGTGTTTTTTTAAAATCACATGTCAAAGCAAAGTATGTACGTCTGTAAAATTATAAAGTTATAGGTTTGGCTATTGGTTGCGCTTAATAAATGAAATTTTGATTAAATATTTTATGTAGCATAAAAATTCATATTCATATTCGCTCCTTTTATTTGCGAGCGTGACCTGGGAATTTTTCAAAAATTTGTATACTCCACAGAAAATTAATTTTAAACTATAAATGAGAAGCGTACAAAGCAAACACAATATTATATTGCCCAAACTGACCATTAAATTCTTTTATGTAAGTGACAATGGAGCTACATATATTTAAATAAATACCCACTCTAAAATATTTGTATACCACAGTGTCGCACGCATTAAGTAAACTAAAAGCAATATAATTTACAATTCAAACGTTTCATTTTCAAAATTCGTATATACATATTAGAGTCAATTATGCTGCCTCCTGCTAAGTTTCTAGCATATTTCATCAAAATTCAAGATATCGTGAGAAGTATATATATATAATTTTGAACTTATATTTAAAATTTTACTTTTTAAAGCTGTGCTTGTTGGTTTTCGCTCATGTTCTCATTCTTTTTAGGCGTCGACTCTAATCCACGATTCAAAGAAAAAATTGCTAATTTGATCTGGCCGAGCTTGTCGATATGCTCGAAAAATATTTATAAGGAAAGGGCCCGTCAGCAAAACATGGAACATCAGCTGACGGGCCTGAAAAAGGTTACCGGATTTTGGTTGTTCGCAGGCGAATTCGAATATCGCTTAAATGAGGAAGCGATTTGCCTTTCCTTCGTTGGAAAGTTATTCAAAGAGTTGGATGGTAAGATAGATTTTTATTTTTTTTTTTATTAATTTAATTTTAAATATACTTACAATGTTATACATTTGTTAGAATTTATTAAACTGATTTTTTTTTTTTTTTTTTTTTTTTTTTTCCCTAAAAATACTATAAAGATTTTATATACTTTTGAAAGTAAATTCAATCTCTTCTATGTATGAAACTTGTTTAGTTATTTAGGCGGTAAGGTATCTTTATATTTTTCTCGATAAATTAATTTTAAATGTACTTATATTGTTTTACATTTGTTTTAAATTGAATTTTTAAAAGTATAAACATTTTGCGTAATTTTGAAAGTAAATTCACTCTCTTCTACGTACAAAACTTGTTTAACTATTTAAATGGTAAGGTATATTTTTATTTTTCTCGATAAAATAATTTTAGATATACTTATATTGCTTCACATTTGTTTTAAACTGGTTTTTTACTTCGAAATAGTATAAACATTTTGCATACTTTTGAAAGTAAATTCAGTCTGTCCTACGTATAAAACTTGTTTAACAATTTAGACTGTAAGGTGTATATTTTTTTTTGATAAATCAATTTTAAATATACTCATATTGTTTCACATTTGTTTTAAAGTGATTTTTTAACTAGAAATAGTATAAACATCTTGCGTACTTTTGAAAGTAAATTCATTTTTGTTTATAAAATATTATTCATTACTAATTATACAAGTACTAAAATTTTTATACCACTTGAGTGTTTAACTAAATATTTTATAATTTGGAATAATATATTTCGTAAAATATAATTTGATTAAATGTATAGTTTATTAAAAATTATTTTTAAAAGCGCAAGAAATACATAAATATCATTTGTGCTGGCTATTAGAATGAAATGTTTATAAATTAAAACTTATTTTTAAGACAACGAAAAATGGATGTACATTTGATAAATGGAAACTGATGTTTCAGGGTTGTGGTGGTGGGCAAATGCTTATTGTGTTCACTGCGTGTTTCATTTTCGAATTCAAACCACTCCATGGCTAAGTACCAGAAGCTAGTATGTATAGGTATTAATTAACGTATGATTTTACGTAGATCCAGCAGCACTGTTTACACGACAAGTACTGTAACTTGAAAAAACAGCGAAAGACGCCTGCTACACCCCACTGTATTTACCTAATTAATTGGATTATCCGCCTGCCGCACACATATCACATACAACTATACTGCGTGATACTGACGAAAACTGCGCACAAAACACGTGTAGCTAGTCTTGTTTACATAACACGAAAACTGGGCACAAAACATATGTACCTATATTTTGCATACGCATGCTACCCTAGACCGCAAATTTGCGGTCTAGGGTAGCATGCGTTACTACTTATATACATACAAAATGTTCTAAAAGAACTATTTCTGGGTATAGGTGCATAAACTCGACCCTCTGCATTACCCTCAGCCTCAGCCAAGGCAAGGATTTCAAGTCGCCTCGGCCTCAGCCAGGCTGAGGTCCAAAAAGTACCCTCCGGTCCAATCACTGGAGAGGTTCAGTCAGACCCCCTGCTCATGTGTGGTTAGGGCTCCTAATTTGCAATTTCAAGCCATTATGTGTATGAATACCAGCCTGTTTATTACTTTGAAGTTTTATTCCATCACTTTGTCTTATGTTTTGTGTTTATAACTGTTTTGTTTTGATACTGTAAGCTGGTTTGATAGCTTTGTCTCTGAATTTGTTTTAATTGCATTGTTTTATCACAGACTGATTGCTTTATCTTGTAATGTTCGTTTTTGCTATGTCATTGTCTAGCAGTATTCATATCTCACTCAGCTTGTTTGGCTCGATATAATGCCATGTCATGTGCCTTAATTTTTTAAAGCATCAATCTCTGATTGTCATGTTGCAATTTTCAGGTGAATGCTGTGTGCTTAGTTTCAATTAATTTAAACAAGGTTTTGATAGAATTTGAATAGATGTTGAAAATCAAATGAGCAGGTAGGTATACATCTATGTATTCTGAAACTAAATCACTGTGATGCCAAATTTTTACTTCTCTGAAGTGAGCTGAATTTGGGCTTTACAAATCCACCAGGAAAAAAATTTCTTAGTGGACAAATGTCAGCATGTTGTGCACAAAAAATTGATATTTCAGGAAATATAAAAGTTACCTTGGATTGACACAAAAATTGTGCTGCTTTGAGACAATAATACTGTGCTCTTTTGAAGGCAAATAGGCTTTCATTCATGTTGGACTGACTTAATTTTTCTCTGTAGGCGTAACACAATGTTATTGTGTAGATGAGACATGCAAAGTTGTGGCAACCAGTAACATAAGTTTTGTGTAGTTGCAACTGCTTTTTACAGTGCACTTTGCCTGATTTTTTCCTTGAATTTCCATTTTTCAATCTAGCGTGAGTTAACCCCCAACCCACCATTTGCATTTATGGTCTGGATCCCCTGAACCCTTTTATAACTTTGTGCATATCTGCTTAAATCCCTATCCAATTTTTGTACTTGTTTATTGATATCGAAGTTATTAATTTTTAATAATTTTCCCACAACACATGGATTTATAGCTTTCTTAAGCCCGGTTTATTCTTAGTAAATTGTTGTACCATAACATTGCATATCACTTTGGAAACATTTTCTTAATGGGCTCCAGGCAGCAATTTGCAAAGACGCTAGGACAGTTGTCCTCTCATCATAGTGTTGATGTCATTTTTCTTTGTGCGGCCAGATAAGCTTCCAAAAACGGATTGTTGTCTTCTGACAGCAAGCCATGCTTTGTATTTCATTTTGCAATAGGGATGATGAGCAGCATATCACTTTTCCCATTGTGCTTAAATGGGTGCACGTGTTGGGGCCTGGCTTTGTAGGCTGCTTGAGACCATCCCCCATTAGAAATACCAATTGAGCAACCATGTAGTACAATACAAACTTGTACTTGTTCGCCTCGAGCGATCCCACTTTGCATAGACAAAAGTATTCCTTGCTGATTAAGATTGCTTTGTCTGGTGATGTCACCAGCATGGTAGACATTCACAAATTGGTGTAGGATCACTTCAAGTAGCTGTTTTTATGACAAATAAAGTTCCTTGACTTCATCTATCCCACTGCATTTAGGTATAGCTGTAGCAAACTCAAAAGTAGCTTATTTCTAAGCTAGTAGAATATTCCTAAAACAAAGATAAATGAAAGCTCTATTTAATAAATAGTTTTTGTCAAATGCACTCAGCCTATTATCAAAACCACTGATAGAGAGTTTAGTGAAAAAACGCTAGCTTGTGTCAGCACTTATCTCTAAATTCAATTCAAACATGCTGTATAAACTGCTGACTCAAACATATAAACTGTTTACTAGAGCCAAATTTGACCGGCTCAGGCTTTGTGTGCAATAGTTTTGTCAGAAGAGTCAGTGGTATTGACAATGTCTAGTAACCAAGAATGGTATTTATTTCTCCTACTTTAACATGACCAACAGAGTCTAACATCATAGCTGTAAGCATGTAATGCAGAATTTTATGGGGTATCTAAATATGCTAGTTCGCGGGAATAATATTGAATGGGTCAAAAGTTGGATCTGAAAAACCGTTTCACTTTTAACTTTTTGGCTGAAATTGCTAGTGCTTAACTGGCTATAACATTCTTGCTTTATATCACCAAACAATAAAGATTATTGCATCTTATGCACCTTTAAATGAGGATTATAAATTTCTTTTTAAATTTTAAATATCTAGAAAACCATATGAGGGCAGCAGGAAAATTCTGGAAGGGGTGCAAGATTTTTTGAAGGTCAAAAAATGGCCTTAAAAATTATGGTATGGTGATAAAAACACCATTTTTTGACGTTTCTCATCAGGCAATATCCATTGACATCGAAAAATTGCGAAAAAAACGAAAAATTTTCAAAAATTGAATTCTGGGGTAGGTATTTTAATTTCTGGGGGGGGGGTATTTTGGTTTCTGGGGGGTGCATACCTCCCCAAACCACCCACATTCAGGTGTGTAGAAAACTGCTTAAGATATAGTCAAAAAACGCACATATTCTGCCACAAAATCTTTTATGTTGCACAAGTGATCAAAAATAGTCAAAAAAATGATTCATGGTTCAGTAACGAACTTTGGTAGAAGTTCTATACAGGTTTGATGAAGTACTTCAAAGAGGTTCTATAGAAGTTTGATAAATAACTTTGATCAAAGTTCTATAGAAGACTGTTGAATTTCAAAGAAGTTCTATAGAAGTTTGATAAAGAACCTCAAAAAAAGTTCTATTGAAGTTTGATAAATAACTTGTGATTGAACTTCTATAGAAGACTGTCAAACTTCAAAGAAGTTCTATAGAACTTTGATGAAGAACTTTGAAGAAGTTCCATAGAAGTTTGATAAATAATTTTGATAGAAATTCTATAGAAGACTATCAAACTTCTAAGAAGTTGTATAGAATTTTGATAAATAACTTTGATTGAAGTTCTATATTAAACTGTAACTTCAATAAGATGCTAATCAAAGATTGATAAACTTCTAAAGAACTTCAATTGAATGCACATCAGAGTTTGTCGAACCTTGAGACAAAGTGTGACAAATCTCTAATATGTACTTTGATGTTGTGCAAATTGAAGTTTGACAGATGTTTTATAGATTTTCGACAAATAAACAAATTGAAGTTCTAAGAGACCAAGAATGAGGTCATATAAATGTGCGTGAGCAAAGAGCAAGGGTCACTTAATTTTAATTAACACGCATGCATGTACATAGGTAAAAATTGACCTAATACATGCATAATTGTTGAATAATAACCTGGAATTGTATTGATTTTTGGTAGCCCATTTCCTGAGTCATTTGGGCAGACTATAATCAATGCATGCGCCTACATAATATATGCTCATGTTTGTTGGCAATACCATGACCTAGCACTCAATTGTTAAGCAACCCAAAGATGTTTTCTATACACACCTTAAAACGTTCCAAAAGATCTACAACTTGACTTGTTTTTAAATGAAATTACCAACATTGAATAAAATTGAAATTTAGGAAATCAGAAAAATATTTATTTGCAAGAAATGGAATAAGGCAAAAGCTTTTTTGCAAGCATGAATTGATAAAATCAAAATTCAACGCTTATGTTTAAATTAAGGGTTTTTAATATGAAATTTAATATGTCATTTTTAACTAAACTTTACAGGTATCAATAAAGCAGCACAATTGTGATTTAAATTCTTGAATTAGTTAAGAGATGATTTTTTTAATTTATAACACTGCTTCAAATGAAGGAGCTCATTTCTGATATTTAGTCTCAGCTTAATTTTATGATCCCTCAAAAATAATTTAAGTTCGTTAACTTCAATTTCAAAATTTTACAAGAATTTTAATTTTGAAAATTATCTTCACATAAAATATTATATTTCAAAAAATGTAACAACTTTGAAATTGTATTGAAATTTTAATGTTAAATGCCTTTTAAAAATAGTTTAAAAAATGAAAACAACTGTGATGGTATGGTTGGTTTTATGCAAGCTTGGTCATAAATTTTAAAACTATTCCCGGCAATGAGCTGGCAGATTGTGAATATAGCATTGATCTGATCTGATATATAATTAGCGCTTTTTCGTCAACATGCATATTGAAGAAAATCACTAATTTGTCGCTTTTTCTTCTTTGGCAGTAATGGCAAATTAGGTGGCACTCGCGATAAGAGAATAAATTTTTTCTTATCCTTTGACAGCTTTTTTACGTATAGCTCAATTGGCATTCTGAATAACGTGAATTACGTATAGCGCAATTGGCGTTCTAAATAATGTAATTTTATTCTTGTCGGAATACGTCAATCGCAATTTAAGGGATCAAACGCCAAATAATGTTCCATTGCTTGGATGAGTGGCATACTCCAAGCATGGCCAAAACAATTAGGCGCTTTTTTGTCAACATGCATATTGAAGAAAATCACTAATTTGTCGCTTTTTCTTCTTTGGCAGTAACGGCAAATTAGGCGGCACTCGCAATAAGAGAATAAATTTTTTCTTATCCTTTGACGGCTTTTTCTACGTATAGCTCAATCGGCATTCTGAATAACATGAATTACGTATAGCTGAATCGGCATTCTGAATAACGTAATTTTATTCTTGTCGGAATACGTCAATCGTAATTTCACGGATTGAACGCCATATAACGTTTCATCAATTGGTTGAGTGGCATACTCCAAGCTTGGCGAGACCAATCAGGCGTATTTTTGTTGACATGCATATTGAAGAAAATCACTAATTTGTCGCTTTTTCTTCTTCGGCAGTAATGGCAAATTAGGTGGCACTCGCGATAAGAGAATAAATTTTTTCTTATCCTTTGACAGCTTTTTTATGTATAGCTCAATTGGCATTCTGAATAACGTGAATTACGTATAGCGCAATTGGCGTTCTAAATAATGTAATTTTATTCTTGTCGGAATACGTCAATCGCAATTTAAGGGATCAAACGCCAAATAACGTTCCATTGCTTGGATGAGTGGCATACTCCAAACATGGCCAAAACAATTAGGCGCTTTTTCGTCAACATGCATATTGAAGAAAATCACTAATTTGTTGCTTTTTCTTCTTTGGCAGTAACGGCAAATTAGGCGGCACTCGCGATAAGAGAATAAATTTTTTCTTATCCTTTGACAGCTTTTTTTACGTATAGCTCAATCGGCATTCTGAATAACGTGAATTACGTATAGCGCAATTGGCGTTCTAAATAATGTAATTTTATTCTTGTCGGAATACGTCAATTGCAATTTAAGGGATCAAACGCCAAATAACGTTCCATTGCTTGGATGAGTGGCATACTCCAAGCATGGCCAAAACAATTAGGCGCTTTTTCGTCAACATGCATATTGAAGAAAATCACTAATTTGTTGCTTTTTCTTCTTTGGCAGTAATGGCAAATTAGGCGGCACTCACGATAAGAGAATAAATTTTTTCTTATCCTTTGACAGCTTTTTTACGTATAGCTCAATTGGCATTCTGAATAACGTGAATTACGTATAGCTGCAATCGGCGTTCTAAATAATGTAATTTTATTCTTGTCGGAATACGTCAATCGCAATTTAAGGGATCAAACGCCAAATAACGTTCCATTGCTTGGATGAGTGGCATACTCCAAGCATGGCCAAAACAATTAGGCGCTTTTTTGTCAACATGCATATTGAAGAAAATCACTAATTTGTCGCTTTTTCTTCTTTGGCAGTAATGGCAAATTAGGCGGCACTCGCGATAAGAGAATAAATTTTTTCTTATCCTTTGACAGCTTTTTTTACGTATAGCTCAATTGGCATTCTGAATAACGTGAATTACGTATAGCGCAATTGGCGTTCTAAATAATGTAATTTTATTCTTGTCGGAATACGTCAATTGCAATTTAAGGGATCAAACGCCAAATAACGTTCCATTGCTTGGATGAGTGGCATACTCCAAGCATGGCCAAAACAATTAGGCGCTTTTTTGTCAACATGCATATTGAAGAAAATCACTAATTTGTCGCTTTTTCTTCTTTGGCAGTAACGGCAAATTAGGCGGCACTCGCGATAAGAGAATAAATTTTTTCTTATCCTTTGACGGCTTTTTTACGTATAGCTCAATCGGCATTCTGAATAACATGAATTACGTATAGCTGAATCGGCATTCTGAATAACGTAATTTTATTCTTGTCGGAATACGTCAATCGCAATTTAACGGATCAAACGCCAAATAACGTTCCATTGCTTGGATGAGTGGCATACTCCAAGCTTGGCCAAAACAATCAGGCGCATTTTTGTCAACATGCATATTGAAGAAAATCACTAATTTGTCGCTTTTTCTTCTTCGGCAGTAATGGCAAATTAGGCGGCACTCGCGATAAGGGAATAAATTTTTTCTTATCCTTTGACAGCTTTTTTACGTATAGCTCAATTGGCATTCTGAATAACGTGAATTACGTATAGCGCAATTGGCGTTCTAAATAATGTAATTTTATTCTTGTCGGAATACGTCAATCGCAATTTAAGGGATCAAACGCCAAATAACGTTCCATTGCTTGGATGAGTGGCATACTCCAAGCATGGCCAAAACAATTAGGCGCTTTTTCGTCAACATGCATATTGAAGAAAATCACTAATTTGTCGCTTTTTCTTCTTTGGCAGTAATGGCAAATTAGGCGGCACTCGCGATAAGAGAATAAATTTTTTCTTATCCTTTGACAGCTTTTTTACGTATAGCTCAATTGGCATTCTGAATAACGTGAATTACGTATAGCGCAATTGGCGTTCTAAATAATGTAATTTTATTCTTGTCGGAATACGTCAATCGCAATTTAAGGGATCAAACGCCAAATAACGTTCCATTGCTTGGATGAGTGGCATACTCCAAGCATGGCCAAAACAATTAGGCGCTTTTTCGTCAACATGCATATTGAAGAAAATCACTAATTTGTCGCTTTTTCTTCTTCGGCAGTAACGGCAAATTAGGCGGCACTCGCGATAAGAGAATAAATTTTTTCTTATCCTTTGACAGCTTTTTTACGTATAGCTCAATCGGCATTCTGAATAACGTGAATTACGTATAGCTGCAATCGGCGTTCTAAATAATGTAATTTTATTCTTGTCGGAATACGTCAATCGCAATTTAACGGATCAAACGCCAAATAACGTTCCATTGCTTGGATGAGTGGCATACTCCAAGCATGGCCAAAACAATTAGGCGCTTTTTTGTCAACATGCATATTGAAGAAAATCACTAATTTGTTGCTTTTTCTTCTTCGGCAGTAATGGCAAATTAGGCGGCACTCGCGATAAGAGAATAAATTTTTTCTTATCCTTTGACAGCTTTTTTACGTATAGCTCAATTGGCATTCTGAATAACGTGAATTACGTATAGCGCAATCGGCGTTCTAAATAATGTAATTTTATTCTTGTCGGAATACGTCAATTGCAATTCAAGGGATCAAACGCCAAATAACGTTCCATTGCTTGGATGAGTGGCATACTCCAAGCATGGCCAAAACAATTAGGCGCTTTTTCGTCAACATGCATATTGAAGAAAATCACTAATTTGTCGCTTTTTCTTCTTTGGCAGTAACGGCAAATTAGGCGGCACTCGCGATAAGAGAATAAATTTTTTCTTATCCTTTGACGGCTTTTTTACGTATAGCTCAATCGGCATTCTGAATAACGTGAATTACGTATAGCGCAATTGGCGTTCTAAATAATGTAATTTTATTCTTGTCGGAATACGTCAATTGCAATTTAAGGGATCAAACGCCAAATAACGTTCCATTGCTTGGATGAGTGGCATACTCCAAGCATGGCCAAAACAATTAGGCGCTTTTTTGTCAACATGCATATTGAAGAAAATCACTAATTTGTCGCTTTTTCTTCTTCGGCAGTAACGGCAAATTAGGCGGCACTCGCGATAAGAGAATAAATTTTTTCTTATCCTTTGACGGCTTTTTTACGTATAGCTCAATTGGCATTCTGAATAACGTGAATTACGTATAGCGCAATTGGCGTTCTAAATAATGTAATTTTATTCTTGTCGGAATACGTCAATCGCAATTTAAGGGATCAAACGCCAAATAACGTTCCATTGCTTGGATGAGTGGCATACTCCAAGCATGGCCAAAACAATTAGGCGCTTTTTCGTCAACATGCATATTGAAGAAAATCACTAATTTGTCGCTTTTTCTTCTTTGGCAGTAATGGCAAATTAGGTGGCACTCGCGATAAGAGAATAAATTTTTTCTTATCCTTTGACAGCTTTTTTACGTATAGCTCAATTGGCATTCTGAATAACGTGAATTACGTATAGCGCAATTGGCGTTCTAAATAATGTAATTTTATTCTTGTCGGAATACGTCAATTGCAATTTAAGGGATCAAACGCCAAATAACGTTCCATTGCTTGGATGAGTGGCATACTCCAAGCATGGCCAAAACAATTAGGCGCTTTTTTGTCAACATGCATATTGAAGAAAATCACTAATTTGTCGCTTTTTCTTCTTCGGCAGTAACGGCAAATTAGGCGGCACTCGCGATAAGAGAATAAATTTTTTCTTATCCTTTGACGGCTTTTTTACGTATAGCTCAATCGGCATTCTGAATAACGTGAATTACGTATAGCTGAATCGGCATTCTAAATAATGTAATTTTATTCTTGTCGGAATACGTCAATCGCAATTTAACGGATCAAACGCCAAATAACGTTCCATTGCTTGGATGAGTGGCATACTCCAAGCATGGCCAAAACAATTAGGCGCATTTTTGTCAACATGCATATTGAAGAAAATCACTAATTTGTCGCTTTTTCTTCTTTGGCAGTAATGGCAAATTAGGCGGCACTCGCGATAAGAGAATAAATTTTTTCTTATCCTTTGACAGCTTTTTTTACGTATAGCTCAATTGGCATTCTGAATAACGTGAATTACGTATAGCGCAATTGGCGTTCTAAATAATGTAATTTTATTCTTGTCGGAATACGTCAATCGCAATTTAAGGGATCAAACGCCAAATAACGTTCCATTGCTTGGATGAGTGGCATACTCCAAGCATGGCCAAAACAATTAGGCGCTTTTTCGTCAACATGCATATTGAAGAAAATCACTAATTTGTTGCTTTTTCTTCTTTGGCAGTAACGGCAAATTAGGCGGCACTCGCGATAAGAGAATAAATTTTTTCTTATCCTTTGACAGCTTTTTTACGTATAGCTCAATTGGCATTCTGAATAACGTGAATTACGTATAGCGCAATTGGCGTTCTAAATAATGTAATTTTATTCTTGTCGGAATACGTCAATCGCAATTTAAGGGATCAAACGCCAAATAACGTTCCATTGCTTGGATGAGTGGCATACTCCAAGCATGGCCAAAACAATTAGGCGCTTTTTTGTCAACATGCATATTGAAGAAAATCACTAATTTGTCGCTTTTTCTTCTTTGGCAGTAACGGCAAATTAGGCGGCACTCGCGATAAGAGAATAAATTTTTTCTTATCCTTTGACAGCTTTTTTACGTATAGCTCAATTGGCATTCTGAATAACGTGAATTACGTATAGCTGCAATCGGCGTTCTAAATAATGTAATTTTATTCTTGTCGGAATACGTCAATCGCAATTTAAGGGATCAAACGCCAAATAACGTTCCATTGCTTGGATGAGTGGCATACTCCAAGCATGGCCAAAACAATTAGGCGCTTTTTTGTCAACATGCATATTGAAGAAAATCACTAATTTGTCGCTTTTTCTTCTTTGGCAGTAACGGCAAATTAGGCGGCACTCGCGATAAGAGAATAAATTTTTTCTTATCCTTTGACAGCTTTTTTACGTATAGCTCAATTGGCATTCTGAATAACGTGAATTACGTATAGCGCAATTGGCGTTCTAAATAATGTAATTTTATTCTTGTCGGAATACGTCAATTGCAATTTAACGGATCAAACGCCAAATAACGTTCCATTGCTTGGATGAGTGGCATACTCCAAGCTTGGCCAAAACAATTAGGCGCTTTTTTGTCAACATGCATATTGAAGAAAATCACTAATTTGTCGCTTTTTCTTCTTTGGCAGTAATGGCAAATTAGGCGGCACTCGCGATAAGGGAATAAATTTTTTCTTATCCTTTGACAGCTTTTTTACGTATAGCTCAATTGGCATTCTGAATAACGTGAATTACGTATAGCTCAATCGGCGTTCTAAATAATGTAATTTTATTCTTGTCGGAATACGTCAATCGCAATTTAACGGATCAAACGCCAAATAACGTTCCATTGCTTGGATGAGTGGCATACTCCAAGCATGGCCAAAACAATTAGGCGCTTTTTTGTCAACATGCATATTGAAGAAAATCACTAATTTGTCGCTTTTTCTTCTTTGGCAGTAATGGCAAATTAGGCGGCACTCGCGATAAGAGAATAAATTTTTTCTTATCCTTTGACAGCTTTTTTACGTATAGCTCAATTGGCATTCTGAATAACGTGAATTACGTATAGCTGCAATTGGCGTTCTAAATAATGTAATTTTATTCTTGTCGGAATACGTCAATCGCAATTTAAGGGATCAAACGCCAAATAACGTTCCATTGCTTGGATGAGTGGCATACTCCAAGCATGGCCAAAACAATTAGGCGCTTTTTCGTCAACATGCATATTGAAGAAAATCACTAATTTGTTGCTTTTTCTTCTTTGGCAGTAACGGCAAATTAGGCGGCACTCGCGATAAGAGAATAAATTTTTTCTTATCCTTTGACAGCTTTTTTACGTATAGCTCAATTGGCATTCTGAATAACGTGAATTACGTATAGCGCAATTGGCGTTCTAAATAATGTAATTTTATTCTTGTCGGAATACGTCAATCGCAATTTAACGGATCAAACGCCAAATAACGTTCCATTGCTTGGATGAGTGGCATACTCCAAGCATGGCCAAAACAATTAGGCGCATTTTTGTCAACATGCATATTGAAGAAAATCACTAATTTGTTGCTTTTTCTTCTTCGGCAGTAATGGCAAATTAGGCGGCACTCGCAATAAGAGAATAAATTTTTTCTTATCCTTTGACGGCTTTTTTACGTATAGCTCAATTGGCATTCTGAATAACATGAATTACGTATAGCTGCAATCGGCATTCTGAATAATGTAATTTTATTCTTGTCGGAATACGTCAATCACAATTTAACGGATCAAACGCCAAATAACGTTCCATTGCTTGGATGAGTGGCATACTCCAAGCATGGCCAAAACAATCAGGCGCTTTTTTGTCAACATGCATATTGAAGAAAATCACTAATTTGTTGCTTTTTCTTCTTCGGCAGTAACGGCAAATTAGGCAGCACTCGCGATAAGGGAATAAATTTTTTCTTATCCTTTGACAGCTTTTTTACGTATAGCTCAATTGGCATTTTGAATAACATGAATTACGTATAGCTGCAATTGGCGTTCTAAATAATGTAATTTTATTCTTGTCGGAATACGTCAATTGCAATTTAAGGGATCAAACGCCAAATAATGTTCCATTGCTTGGATGAGTGGCATACTCCAAGCTTGGCCAAAACAATTAGGCGCTTTTTTGTCAACATGCATATTGAAGAAAATCACTAATTTGTCGCTTTTTCTTCTTTGGCAGTAATGGCAAATTAGGCTGCACTCGCAATAAGAGAATAAATTTTTTCTTATCCTTTGACGGCTTTTTTACGTATAGCTCAATTGGCATTCTGAATAACGTGAATTACGTATAGCTGAATCGGCATTCTGAATAACGTAATTTTATTCTTGTCGGAATACGTCAATCGCAATTTAACGGATCAAACGCCAAATAACGTTCCATTGCTTGGATGAGTGGCATACTCCAAGCTTGGCCAAAACAATCAGGCGCATTTTTGTCAACATGCATATTGAAGAAAATCACTAATTTGTTGCTTTTTCTTCTTCGGCAGTAATGGCAAATTAGGCAGCACTCGCGATAAGGGAATAAATTTTTTCTTATCCTTTGACAGCTTTTTTACGTATAGCTCAATTGGCATTTTGAATAACGTGAATTACGTATAGCTGCAATTGGCGTTCTAAATAATGTAATTTTATTCTTGTCGGAATACGTCAATCGCAATTTAACGGATCAAACGCCAAATAACGTTCCATTGCTTGGATGAGTGGCATACTCCAAGCATGGCCAAAACAATTAGGCGCATTTTTGTCAACATGCATATTGAAGAAAATCACTAATTTGTTGCTTTTTCTTCTTTGGCAGTAATGGCAAATTAGGCAGCACTCGCGATAAGAGAATAAATTTTTTCTTATCCTTTGACAGCTTTTTTACGTATAGCTCAATTGGCATTTTGAATAACGTGAATTACGTATAGCGCAATTGGCGTTCTAAATAATGTAATTTTATTCTTGTCGGAATACGTCAATCGCAATTTAACGGATCAAACGCCAAATAACGTTCCATTGCTTGGATGAGTGGCATACTCCAAGCTTGGCCAAAACAATCAGGCGCATTTTTGTCAACATGCATATTGAAGAAAATCACTAATTTGTTGCTTTTTCTTCTTTGGCAGTAATGGCAAATTAGCCTGCACTCGCAATAAGAGAATAAATTTTTTCTTATCCTTTGATGGCTTTTTTACATATAGCTCAATTGGCATTCTGAATAACATGAATTATGTATAGCTGAATCAGCATTCTGAATAACATAATTTTATTCTTGTCGGAATACGTTAATCAAAATTTAACGGATTAAAAGCCAAATAACGTTCCATTGCTTGGATGAGTGGCATACTCCAAGCTTGGCCAAAACAATCAGGCGCATTTTTGTCAACATGCATATTGAAGAAAATCACTAATTTGTTGCTTTTTCTTCTTCGGCAGTAATGGCAAATTAGGCAGCACTCGCGATAAGGGAATAAATTTTTTCTTATCCTTTGACAGCTTTTTTACATATAGCTCAATTGGCATTTTGAATAACGTGAATTACGTATAGCGCAATTGGCGTTCTAAATAATGTAATTTTATTCTTGTCGGAATACGTCAATTGCAATTTAAGGGATCAAACGCCAAATAATGTTCCATTGCTTGGATGAGTGGCATACTCCAAGCTTGGCCAAAACAATTAGGCGCTTTTTTGTCAACATGCATATTGAAGAAAATCACTAATTTGTTGCTTTTTCTTCTTTGGCAGTAATGGCAAATTAGCCTGCACTCGCAATAAGAGAATAAATTTTTTCTTATCCTTTGATGGCTTTTTTACATATAGCTCAATTGGCATTCTGAATAACATGAATTATGTATAGCTGAATCGGCATTCTGAATAACATAATTTTATTCTTGTCGGAATACGTTAATCAAAATTTAACGGATCAAACGCCAAATAACGTTCCATTGCTTGGATGAGTGGCATACTCCAAGCTTGGCCAAAACAATCAGGCGCATTTTTGTCAACATGCATATTGAAGAAAATCACTAATTTGTTGCTTTTTCTTCTTCGGCAGTAATGGCAAATTAGGCAGCACTCGCGATAAGGGAATAAATTTTTTCTTATCCTTTGACAGCTTTTTTACATATAGCTCAATTGGCATTTTGAATAACGTGAATTACGTATAGCGCAATTGGCGTTCTAAATAATGTAATTTTATTCTTGTCGGAATACGTCAATTGCAATTTAACGGATCAAACGCCAAATAACGTTCCATTGCTTGGATGAGTGGCATACTCCAAGCTTGGCCAAAACAATCAGGCGCATTTTTGTCAACATGCATATTGAAGAAAATCACTAATTTGTTGCTTTTTCTTCTTTGGCAGTAATGGCAAATTAGGCAGCACTCGCGATAAGGGAATAAATTTTTTCTTATCCTTTGACAGCTTTTTTACGTATAGCTCAATTGGCATTTTGAATAACATGAATTACGTATAGCTGCAATTGGCGTTCTAAATAATGTAATTTTATTCTTGTCGGAATACATCAATCGCAATTTAAGGGATCAAACGCCAAATAATGTTCCATTGCTTGGATGAGTGCCATACTCCAAGCATGGCCAAAACAATTAGGCGCTTTTTTGTCAACATGCATATTGAAGAAAATCACTAATTTGTCGCTTTTTCTTCTTCGGCAGTAACGGCAAATTAGGCTGCACTCGCAATAAGAGAATAAATTTTTTCTTATCCTTTGATAGCTTTTTTACATATAGCTCAATTGGCATTCTGAATAACATGAATTACGTATAGCTGAATCGGCATTCTGAATAACATAATTTTATTCTTGTCGGAATACGTTAATCGAAATTTAACGGATCAAACGCCAAATAACGTTCCATTGCTTGGATGAGTGGCATACTCCAAGCTTGGCCAAAACAATCAGGCGCATTTTTGTCAACATGCATATTGAAGAAAATCACTAATTTGTTGCTTTTTCTTCTTCGGCAGTAATGGCAAATTAGGCGGCACTCGCGATAAGGGAATAAATTTTTTCTTATCCTTTGACAGCTTTTTTACGTATAGCTCAATTGGCATTCTGAATAACGTGAATTACGTATAGCGCAATCGGCGTTCTAAATAATGTAATTTTATTCTTGTCGGAATACGTCAATTGCAATTTAACGGATCAAACGCCAAATAACGTTCCATTGCTTGGATGAGTGGCATACTCCAAGCTTGGCCAAAACAATTAGGCGCTTTTTTGTCAACATGCATATTGAAGAAAATCACTAATTTGTCGCTTTTTCTTCTTTGGCAGTAATGGCAAATTAGGCAGCACTCGCAATAAGGGAATAAATTTTTTCTTATCCTTTGACGGCTTTTTTACGTATAGCTCAATTGGCATTCTGAATAACATGAATTACGTATAGCTGCAATTGGCATTCTGAATAACGTAATTTTATTCTTGTCGGAATACGTCAATCGCAATTTAAGGGATCAAACGCCAAATAATGTTCCATCGCTTGGATGAGTGCCATACTCCAAGCATGGCCAAAACAATTAGGCGCTTTTTTGTCAACATGCATATTGAAGAAAATCACTAATTAGTTGCTTTTTCTTCTTTGGCAGTAATGGCAAATTAGCCTGCACTCGCGATAAGAGAATAAATTTTTCTTATCCTTTTGACAGCTTTTTTACATATAGCTCAATTGGCATTCTGAATAACGTGAATTACGTATAGCTGAATCGGCGTTCTGAATAACGTAATTTTATTCTTGTCGGAATACGT
>JAVLUZ010000157.1:1415115-1643698 GCA_036768485.1 Mermis nigrescens | reverse complement strand
TGCATACAAATAAATAAACTATTTAATCAGTCTTACAGTCAAAATCGATGGAATTATTTTGGGCAAATACGGCAAAAATTTGTCGCCGAAAACTGTCGGTAAATAAGTATACATCAGTATGTAGCCGTCCCGGACGTGCGGCTCGGTATCGGCTTTTTCGGCCGTGCGTATAATTTCCGGCATTACTCTATTCAATTCCGGCATTCCTAACCCGCCGATTAATTCAGATAAACCTGTAGAAATAATGTTTTCATTAGCAATTCTCTTATTTAATAAGTTTCAGTAGTAAGAGACCAAAACGGAGACGAAGACAGCACTTGTTTATTTGTCTTTGTTTGTTTACCGACTGTTTGTTCATTTGTTTCCTGATCGTTTCGTCATTTTTGAAATAAAAAGAAAGGATTGAATAATTTCTGGGTACGCTGCACTTTTCGTTAATTCGTACATTGTACATATGTGGAATATTTCAACACATATTACAAAATCTTGCTTCCATAAATGCCGAATGGCAAACTATTTTCGATAATTAGTTTTAAGATTTTTCAAGCAACACAAAGATTAGGATATTGGTTTATGGGGCGTTTTCCCCAACCTTTTTTAAAAATTTTCGGCTAAAGCGAGTCCTCAAAATTTAGAGCTACGCACATGTGTATAATGCACATAAACACGCACACATTCATATGTAACGACTCAAAAATTTTGGATGAGGTACCGGTCATTTTTTTAAGGGGAGGGAGGGGGGGGTAAACGACCTCCGATTTTTGGCCAAAAATAGCAAGAAAGCACCTAAAAATCCTAACAAAAGACAATTTTTCAAGAAACTAAGGGGGGATGAAAATATTCAGAGTTTCAAGGAATGAAGGATAACCAACTTTGGGTTGGGATCCCCATCTTGCTGTTACACTTATGTACAAGCACATTATATGTACATACACACAATGCGTATAATGAAAGAAGCGATAAAGTGTGACTTACGAAAAGCAAGTTTTTCTTGCAGAAAAAAACCTGTATTATGCAATGTCCAAATTAAGTTGGTTGAATAAAAAACTGAAAAAAGTCTATTTCGAAACTCAATTTAAACTACAACTTAGAACTAAAAGTTAATCTAGACTTACATAACTTACATACAGCTCTATAAATATCTTGATATTTCAGCAAGCACCAGGCACGTATCTCTGGGGGGAATGGGGGGGGTTGGACCCCCCAAAATTCAGAAAAATCGGAAAAATATGACTTTTTAAACGTTATTTTGTGCTATTTTCGGCCTTTTTGTGCTTCTTCCCCCAAAATTGGTGTGGATACCCCCTTCCAAAATAGGACGGCCAGCTACGTGCCTGACATACACGTCGACTTAAAAGGCCAAAACGACGGGTTTACCCTGCGCTCCACCAGCTCGATCAACTGAACTGTTCGCCGAAGCTAAAATTTGTTTCAACCAAGGAACCAAATCCTGAAAATCGGCTTCGCCCGTGGCCGCGACCATGGCGCCGATGGCTTTGGACGCCACGGCGCGAACTTCGGGCACCGGATCCAAGAGGCACTTCTTCAATCCGGGCATAATTTGTGGCAAATAAGGTTCGACGTCCTGAGAAAAAAATTAATAAAAATGAAAAATAATTAAAAGATGATAGAAATATAAATAAATCCAACGCATACATGTAACGGCTCGAAATTTGGGATAGATAGGGGGTCCCTGGCCATGGGGGAGGGGTAAATGACCATAAAATTTTAGCCAAAAATGACCAAAAAGACCCTGACGGCCAAAAATTGTCTATTTTTGTTCAAAACTTAGGAAGGCCAAAAATTTTCCAATTTAGGGAGATGGGAACAACTAACTTCGAGTGGGGGATCCCCCATTCCCTGTTACATATATGATCCCACGATATACTTTTTGATCCGTGAGGGAATAAATCGACCCGACAATGCGAGCGGCCGATCGGCGAGTTTCGGTGGATCGATCCTCCAAAGCTCTGTGAACCACGGGCATTATCAAAGCGAGCGAAGGGGCGTCGATGTAATGCACGAATTTCGTGTTTAGCAAAATTTGCAGGCAACTGGCCGTTTTTCTGGACGGATCTTCGATCGCGCTTAGAAGAACGTCCACAATAGCTGCGTGGAAATGGAAAATTTTTGAGAAACTGCAGTCGAAATTTCGACTAATTATCGAGTGCATGTTAAAGAATTCAGCCAAGTTATGTACCTGCACATACGTATCGTACTCGTACAGTTATCGATACAAAATTTGAACAATTAACAGTCCTTAAGGTTTTTTTAAGCATTTAGCGCCTATGTTATAACACAGGACGTCGTTGTAGCATTTCGCATTGCTGTGCTAAATTATTTGAAGACGTCTTTTTATACCCATTAGGGGTGTACCGGTCCACTTTTTTTAAAACTCGGGTCCGGGTCCGAAATTTCAAGAAAGTCGGGTCCGAGTCCAAGTCCGGGTCCAAAAAAGCTGGACCTTATCGGGTGCGGTTCCAATGCATAAAATGCATCATAAGATATATTTTAGCATGTGACATTATGATACAGATAGGCTGTTACATGAGGTATGTATACGTACATGAGTGTACACATTACTCCTACAAGATTAACTGAATGCTCGAGTTTCAGTTTATTGTGTAATGCAGCCCAGTATCCAATCCAGGATTGCATTTCTGGGGGGATTGCCAAAATCGGGAAACTTTATTTAATGCGTTCATAAGCAACTTTACGTGACGAAACCTTTTTTGATGTATTTCGCGTTTCAGGATCAATTCTACAACTTTCAATGAAAAAAGCGTGTAGAAAATTATTTGATTTCGAAAAATTCTTTGTCAATTTTACTCTTTTAGCTCAATTTTGCAGCCTTTTTGAGGACAAACAATGCAAAAAACGTACGTACTATAAAAATCCGGCGCAAAGAAGCGCCTAAATCTTTTACATTTTTAACGCTTTAAAATCCATTTTTTAGCTTTCTGAAGATAAGCAAAACAGGAATTATATCTGTCGCAAAAAAGTGGCGGATCTAGGATTTTCCTAATGGACAGTCAAAGCAAGGTCCAAAAATTTGCCCTTAATGTGCGAAATAGCGTTTTTTAGGCGTCTGACATCGCCTACATTTATTTTAAAACACCTTTGATGCAATATTTTTTCGAAAAATTTTGAAATTTTCAACAATTTTGGGTGAAAAAATCATTAAATTTATTTGTTTTTACCGAAAATCCGGCGCGAAACGCCAGAAAACTTGTGAAATTTAGACGGAAGGACATTTAGAAGCTTAATTTACTGCTCGATTTCCTGTATTTGACGCTGAACGTCGAAAATTTTCAAAAGTTATGCACAAAAATAGAGAAAACCTATGCTTAAATAGTTGTTTCTACACTTGAAATTAATTTGGAACCTAATCTAGGAGCGGAAAATGGAACCTAATCTAGGAGCGAAAAATGGCTTACAGGTCGCCAGAAAAACGAGCAAAGCGCCGGGAAATTTGAGAAACTATGATTACTGATGGCCAAAAATCATTGCAATTACATATCCATTCCTTATCTAGCCAATTATTTTGGGCCAAAGAGGGGAGGGGCGGCCGCCCCCGCCCCTTTAAATCCGTCGCAAACCCCAAAAAAGTTCGGTTTTTATCCTTTTAGTGGTGATCGACCAGAGATCCGGCTCCGGCCTCCGGCAAATCAGACCATTTTTCTTCTCCAGTGCTCCGACCGGAGGACATTCAAAATCGGCCGGAGGCCGGAGAATTTTTTCGCTTTTTGCATAGCGACCGAACGTACTAATTGCTGACATTATGCTTATTAATTCAGTCAGAGCACAATACAATAGCAGAAAAAGGGAATAGCACCAAATAAGGCGTATATCACCACCACAATCGTAAAACATTCATTTTAGGAGGAAAGAAAATCACTCTATTGATCGATTCATGCAATCGCTGTGAAACAACAAGATTGCCGAGTAATTTTGGATAAAATTTTGTTGAATATAGTCTATTTTATATAACTAACTAGCTGGTATGCAGTTTAAGATGCATGTGCACTATGATCTAGGTCTTGGTCACAAAGATGTCCTATCTATCCAAACGTGTAAAATAATATTTCTCCGGCTCCTGGTATAATCTCCGGCTCCGGCCACTTTGGCCGCTCCGGCCGATCACTACCTTTTAGGCTCAAAATCTTGATGTTTTGCGCAGACATGCACAGCACGAGGATAATGGGAAGCGAAACCGGTGGCTCAAAAATAGGCATTATTTTTCCTGGTAAAAGCACTAATTCTGTCAAGCATTTCGGATCAATCCTTTTTTGCTTTGTGTATTCGAAAAGCGCCCAAAATTGTGTCAAAATCGTCTGAATAAATTACTTTCGACCGATTGATGACTTTTTACAGTTTTTATGGTTAAAAAAGCCGTAATGCAAGTTGAAATAAAGTAAAAACGCGGTGGTACTGCATAAAAGCGTTTGATGTTAATACGTAGATCATTTTAACAATTTTAATCAATTAAGGTTGGTAAATGTAATGTAGAAATCGTAATCGTAATTATTAAACTACGAGCAATTAGCGGTGATTAACAAGCGCGTTCATAGCTGGCCATCCTATTTGGGGGGACCAACACCAATTTTGGGGGGACCAAGCCCAAAACGGCTAAAAATCGCACAAAATAACGTTTAAAAAGTCCTATTTTTCCGATTTTTCCAAATTTGGGGAGGGTCAGGACCCCCTATTCCCCTCAGAGCTACGTACCTGGTAATTAAGTAATCGCCTACATGAATTTACCTTGAATCTCCGGGTTCTTAATCACTTGACCAATATGCCTCAATGCGTGCGAACCGGCTTTTTGCACCTTAATGTGAGTGTCGGACAAAACTTCAATCAATTTCGGCACAATAGTGGGCAAACAAGACGATAACTGTTTGGGGGCACAGTAAGCCATAGCTCCCAGAAGTTCAACCGAACCTGACGATAGAAATGCAAACACACATATGTACACATTATACAAAAATGAGAAATGCCGAGGTATCCATACATGGCCTTGGGAAATATTAGGGGGTTTCACCCCAAAAATTTATTCACCCTCCCCCCAAAACTCGAGATTTTCCAAAAAAGCCATACAAGAGTTTATGTTTCAAGCGTTTTACCTATGTATCCGCTTGTTCAAGAGTGTCAAATTTCCGGCGCTTCTTTCCGAAACGTTTTCTGTTTTTAAATTTTTTAAAAGATTGTCGTCAAAAACGTCAAAAAATTATGTTTTTCAACGCATATCCACCGTTTTTAGCACGGGAAAAAGCACTGAGAAAGATTCTTCGGTTTAACCCCTAGAATTCCCATTCTGTGTATGCCTGGAGGTAACTGAGCCTAGAAGTAGATTAGGCTATGTACTGACCGCTAGTGATGAAAGGGTACCCGGATCAGGATCCGGAAATTTGAATTTTTACTACTCGGATCCGGATCCGGAAACGACTCTATAGGCATTCCATGCAACAAATACAGATCTGCAATCTTTCACTATTATCTACGAATGTGATAATTATGAACTTATACTTAGAATTATAGCGAAATCACTTTCTCACAGAAAAAACTTTAGTTTTCAACAAACATTAAGACATAAACATTGATACTCATCAGTAAAGTTATTTCCGGGTCAATAATACATTAAAAAATTACTATTCCAGTCCAATCCCGCTAAAAAGCAGTTTGAACAGGATACTAGTCGCGGCAGCTGAAAGGTATTATAATGCAAACAGATAAAACACGGAAAACCCAGATTTGCTTTTTTTACTATATACGCCGATCCTCTGAGCACGATTTTTTTTGCATTTGGCGATTTTTTCTAGTGCACGTGCAATGACTTTTCGAGACTCCTTTTTTACATGTACAAATATTTTTGGGAGGGCAAAATAAAGTACAAATGTCTCATATTTCAAAGAATTTTCGACGCTTCCCGCTTGAATTAGAATTCAGTTCAAATGTCTGTACATATAATGACAAGAATTGAGTTTAAAAAGGCAAAAACGTAAAACTTTCTGGCGATTGGCGCTGGTTATGGTGCTATTCTTTTCAATGAACCTCCGTTGTAGAGTTTAGCTTAATAAGTCAGAATATTCTAGTGCTTCATACAGTTGAGTAATCCGGAAATTGTGAAAATTAGGATCCGGATCCGGATCCGGAAGTTGCTAAAATTAGGATCCGGATCCAGATAAATCGAAATTGAGGATCCGTCTCAACACTAATGACCGCAGATATCGTGTTCATTCAATTGTACTATAAACAATCTCGCTCGGATAATTCAATTTTTGGCCGAAAACAGCGAAAAAATTATAAAAAATCGAATTTTACGTCTAAATAAAAAAGGATATTCATGTAGGCAGATAAGGGCGGCCGATTTCGACGATGAAATCTCATTCCATTCCTCGTTAAACGAAGGAATAAAATTAGAAATAAAATTAAATAAAAAATAAAAATAAAAAATAAAATAAAAAATAAACGAAAGAAAACTATCCTTACAAAAAATTCTACAGATAAAATTTACCGCATTTAGTGCGCCACGAATCTTCCTCTAAAGCAGTCAATAGAGCAGGCAAAACCAGTTTAACGCCATGAATGCTCAAGTTTCGCATGACAGCTTTAGTGCATTCATCAGCTGCCTGTAAACACGTATGCGCATTAGACAATAAACAATAAATTTTTTAGTATATTTTACGATCAACAATATTTTTTAATATACGAGCATTTTACATAATTTCAATATTTTACGTCAAACTGAGATAATAAAGTACCTATCAATTTTCGGCATACAACAAGAGATGATTCAAACATGAATATCATGGGGATGAAAGGGTGAAGCTACCCCTGGCTAACATTTAAAAAATCAGGTATTGTTATTCGATTTGAGACAAATTGAGTAAAATTGAGGAAAAAAACAGAAAAATTGAACGTTATATGATAAACTCCAAATCAGTTATCCACATTTTTGAATTGTCGGTTAACTAGGAAAAAATTAATTTCCCTCGGTAAGTTGTACGCTAATCATCAATTACACGTCGCATACGCATTGACATCTCTGCACAAAAAAAGATCATAAAATAAGAATTGCACGCAGCGAAATACATTTCGAAATACATATAAGAGATAAAAGAAAGATGAAAACGGTGAAATAGCCACCGTAAAAATGAACTACGGAGCTCAATTTCGCAACTTGCAAAAAAATTTCGAGAAAGTAGTTCTTTAATTGACAAACATAAAATTTTGGCCCTTCAACGTTTTTTTTAATCAGAAAAATCTACAAATTTTTCATAGGCTTCACGGTGGAAAAACTAAAAAGCCCTATTGAGAAGCTATGTATGTAAATTCAATCCTGCCCCATCAAGCGTCATTTTTAAAGGCAAGAAGAGGTCTAAGTAGCATTCAGTAAAAACATACGACCATCATTTAGTATATTAGATGACCTGGACTTCATGACCATTCCAACCTTGCCTTGTAGTCGAATAAATTAACAAATTAAGCATAAACTATTGCCAACTAAATTATTTACACTGCTAGAGAAACTCGATCAGCAGGCAAGCAAAAATTTTGAAAATATATTCACCTGTTGGAACCACATAATTTGCGATTTTACAAAAAAAATTTGAAAATTTTTCTGCATTTAAGCATTTTCAGCGACTTTTTAGCAAAAAAATCAAGAAAAATTTTTGATTCTGATTTCCGACTATAATGTATTTTTTAAAAATCAGCTACAAAAGCCATTTTTATTACTAATATACAAATACTAATACTTTATTTGGAAATAAAACACAAGGGTAAAACAAAGTCGCAAAGAAAATAAAATAGCATAGTGTAAAATGTGAAATGTCCTAGACACACAGGCAAATAGATTGCTCTCACGTGTGCCCCATCAAAAAATTCCCGAAATCAATCATTTTCAAATTTCTCTTAAATGTCTCAACATTTGGAGAACTTCGAATATATTGTGGAAGATCGTTCCAAATTCTAGCTGATCTAGTGGCAAAACAATACTTTTTACAATCAAGTCGAAATTTTTCTAAATGGATCTCATTTGCAAATGCATTTCTAGTACGCGAATGACCATAAAACAAAAATCTTCAGAAGGCAAGAGATTATTGTGAATAATATTAAACGTAACAATTAAATCAAAATAAATTCTACGGAGTTCAAGCCTGTCTAAATTTAAGGCTTGTAACCTTTCATCATAAGAAAGTCCGATATATTCAATTACCCTTTTAGCAAATTTTCGCTGATCCGTTCAACCCTGTTGATATCAGAAAGCAAACAGGGGCTCCATACAGTTGGAGCATACTCTACTAAAGGCCGAATATACAGTAATTCTTGAAAGCGAGGACCAACATTTTAAGATCACGTGATTCAAAACATTTGAAAATCAAAGCACTCATTTTCAAAGCTTTTGCTGATATATTAGTACAATGACAACTAGATGATAAGTTTTTTGTTAAGGAAATATCGTTTGTGAAATTTCATTAAGTTTTTCTTAAAATTGATTTATGCTTCAATCGTTCAGAAAAAAGAACATCGCCAGAAACGCCAAAAATTGAGTTTTTGACGCGTACTCATTGTTTCTGAATCCAGAAAATGCGCTTTAAACATATTTTCGGGCTCACGCCCTCAAAATTCCCTTATTTTTTATTAAGATATTCAACGGCTTATTATTAAAAAGTACAAAAAACTGCGAAATACTTCTCACAAGTTCATTTACGATACATAATTACGCGAATCCCTCAAAATCAGAGATACAGGATTGATTTAAAAAATGCATACTTCGCGAACGTGTTGATCTTGATCACCGAAGCAAATTAGCAAATTTGGCAATATATGAACGACGTATGGCTCAAAAAGCTTGCCGAGCATATTGCACAGCATTTCCAAACCAAGAAGAGCTCCTTTGAATTCATTTGCATGCAATGAGTAAGGAAGCTAACATCCAGGCACGTAGCTGGCCGTCCTATTTTGGGGGAACAAACACCAATTTTGGGGGACTAAGCCCAAAAAGGCCAAAAAATAGCACAAAATAACTTTTAAAAAGTCCTTTTTTCCGATTTTTCTGAATATTGGCTGGTCCGGACCCCCCCCCTCGATTCCCCCAGACATGCATTCCTATGGGGGGGGTGGAGAGAGGTATTACCCCCACCTCAGGGTCCAAGACTTGAATCACTGTCAGACGATTTTGTGGTATCAAACATTTTCTGCGTGATTTTTGGGTTCAGAAGCAGCCAAGATATTAAAATTTTTCGGCGGTTCGCGCCAACTAATACATTTCTGTTTTGTTTACCCATAGAATACCTAGAATGAACTCAAAATGATCTGAAAAGTCAAAATTTTCGATGACTTCGTATATTTTGTACTTACAAAAGTGACGAAACTAGTCAGAATGGGACAAAAAGCAGTTTAAAATGCAGTTTTTCTTATTAAAACATGCTATACATGATATTTTAGCCATTTTTCACATTTGACCTGCAAAAAGGCTAGACTCTAAATTTAGTGGTCCTAAATTTTGGGATTTTACCCACCCCCTGAACTTTCGAACTTGGGAAACTACGCCCCCAGAGATACGTGCCTGATAACATCAATCTCGATAAAAATTTTTAAAAAATTTTCCGATGTTTTTCGGAAATTCGAAGCAAATTGATGGGCGTTAAAAAAAGATTCAAAACAGTTACATAGATTAGTTTAGTTTAATTTAAACTTAGGTAAAATTTAGTCGGCTTTATTTACTTTAATTTAGTTTACTGGACAAATAAATGACATCGATAAGGATAAAAAATTTCACAAATGCAAACGTAGGACGGTTAAAAAAAGGCTGCACCTTAAAGTTACTATGTACATGCTACACGTCATTACTTCGGCTAACATGAACTCAAAACATTGACGATTATTGCATTAGATGCAAGGTAAATGTCGATGTTTGAATCGTGTAAAGAATTTTGGCCAACTGCCAGGGATTTGCGCGTTACAGAGATATGCTCATGCGCTATCCTGATCGAGCTTTTAGTTGACAATAGCATACCACGTACAGACCGAAAATTTTTTTAATAAATAAGAAACAAAAAATAAATAAATAATAAACAACAAATAAAAAAATTAACGACCTGCTGGCCGATGACCAAAGTTTACATACGTGCTTAACGCAATAACATTTCTATTTAATGTAACAGGTTTAAAAATTCTAAGTTCACACCAAACGAAATTACGACGTGCAACATTGGGGTGTGGCCTTTTTCGTACCATTCCGTACCAGATATGCACAGCATGACGATTCTGAGGGAAGGAAGCAAAAAATTTTCTAAGGTACATACCTTCTTTTAGGGTTACAAACGGTAAATACGATTACATGTCAAAAAGATAATTTTTTGGTGTTTCCGACAATTTTCTATCATTCTATAACAAAAAACATTAAAAAATTTTAAAAATTAGAATAAATTGGACAAAATATGATTAAAAATGAGTATGTGGCGGAATATTTGACTTTTTCGCGCAAACGGATGGTTAGAAACGCTTAAAACAGCACCTTTTCTGCGAATTTTTCAGAAAATCGCGAATTAAAGGTGGTTGAATACCTTAAAGGGGGCTGAACCCCCTAACCCGTACAAGATCATGTTTGCCCAGTATATTAAATCAAGCTCACCTTCTCGATGGCGGGCCAACTTCTTGTCCGTGATAGCTTCGGTCAACTTATTCATGATGTCTAGCTGACGCAGCGACAGTATGCCCATGCCTTTTACCATCCCAGCTAAACCAAACGCGGCCCCACGTTTTTCGCCATACTGACTCGATTCTAACAACAGACACATTAACTTTTCGACCAACTGAGGCACTTGATCCTTGATCGCAGGCACCAGAGGAGAAAGGCAATTGGCCACGGCCTCTTGCACCTTTGACGACAATTAAAACTTAGATGCGAAAAGTATGTAGAATCGAAATATGTAGTAGACACCAAATTAAATATTGATGAGCTCATTTGCTTTTATTCTTTTTCATGTCAGATATCTCGAGAACCATAAGGGGCAGTCGAAAATAAGGGCATTTTTGAACGTTTCTTAATGAGCAAAGGCAATGGTGAAGAAAAATTTAGGGAAAATTTCTAAACATTTTTCACTTCATTTCATGCGCATATAAAAAAGCCAGTCTATTGCTTAAACTATCTGCGAAACTGATTTCTTATCGTCCATTTCATACATGCAAAATAGTGAGAGTGAGAGGGGGTTATTATCATACATGTACAGCATGGGAATCCTGGGGAGTCGGGCCTAAAAAATTTTCAAAGTGTTTTTTGGGCTAAACACGATGGGTACATGCATGACAGTATCCAGTGGGGATCGGGGGCATGTGCCTCCCCCAAAAATAAAATGTGAGAATGATTTTTTTTCTTTGCTTTTTTAGCCAAAAATCGCGAAAAAATTCTTCGTCGCAATTATAATTACAGTCTATTTAGTCTCAAACGCGCGGTTTAAACACTTCATTTTTAGTCTTTATATAACCTAAAGCGTATTCCGCATCTATATATATCTTCTGTTCTACACAGGTCTTATGCAGAAAACAAGATTTGTTCAAGAAGCAAGAATGACAGCAATTTTTTGGCGATGATTATGAATTTGCTGATGAACTTTGACCCTTTTTAAAGTGAATTCAGGACTGTAATTCGGCTGATTTTGTAAAAATTTTAACGTTACGACTCAAAATTGAAGTGCTCTTTTTACAAAATTTCCCGCCTCTCTGCCTCGGACCAGGCTGGAGAGTGCTTGAGCGTGCCACCCCAAACCCTCCAGCCGTAAAAGAGATGGTTTTCATTGGATTCTCACCGTATCCAAGCTAACTTGGTAGCGAAATTTGCAAACTAAAATTCATTTTTTGGTCCCCCTTATGTTCTGAAAAAAATTTGGTCTCCCCCTCCAAAACAAAATTCAGGATATAGGCCTGGTTTCACGTCGCAAACATTGTTTTTTGACGTTTCGGACAATGCTCGTTCTTTCTAGAACATAAAAACATAAGACAAAGTCGAAAAAAATTTGAAAAAATCAAGTAAATTGAACAAAATATAGTCAAAAAATGTGTATATTATTATAGACTTTCCGGCAAAAAAATGAGCTAAAAACGCTTAAAAATGCACACTTTTTGCAACTTTTTCAGAAACACTCAAAACAGCTCAGATTTAAAATGTGACATAGAGACAGTGTTTTTCTTTGTACAACGTCCGTTTGCACATGTACAAAGATGGTCCTTTATAGTCTTTGTACATCTTGTACATGCAAATTTTTGTGTACTATAATATAGTACAGTAGCGATTTTAGTGTGGTAAAACAGGGTTTTCGATCTTTAGTAGTGTATTTTAGCTAATTACTGGGTTTCTCACACCAAAAATTACTAAAAATTGCCTCAAAACGGCGCGAAGCGCCGAAAAATTTGACATTTTTTTATTCTAAATGCAAATTCTGCCATTTTAAACCTATATAGGACAAACAATACTCATTTCGGCGCGAAGCGCCGAAATTTTCTTGGGAATTTTACACCTTTTTACACTTTTTGTCTTCCCAAAAATCTTTGTACATTTTTTACACACAAATTTTTGGGTACTATAATATGGTACAGTAGCGATTTTAGTGAGGTAAAAACAAAGACGTTCGACTTTTGGTAGTGTATTTCAGCTAATTTCTGAGTCTCTAAAGGCAAAAATCACTAAGAATGGTCTTAAAACGGCGCGAAGCGACGAAACATTACAATTATTCATTTCGGCGCGAAGCGCCGAAAATTTTAGCGAATTTTAGACCTTTCTTGCAATTTCTGTCTTCCTAAAAATCTTTGTACATGTACAAAGATGGTCCAGAAAAGTCTTGGTACATCGGGAAAGATCTTTGCCGAGTACAAAAACACTGCATAGAGAACAAAGATTTGTTCTACCGAATTTATAGTTTATCTATATTTTTTGTCTTCTGACCCGCTCAAAACTGCTCAAATATGAGCAAAACAAGTAGAGCATGTCAAATTTTCCAGGCGCATCGAGCCGAATTATAAAAGCTACAAAATTATTCATCGATTGAATAATGAGAAATCAACTGTAAAGATAATTTACACGACATATTTGTATAATAAGGGTATTAAATAAAGTGAAATTTTCTGAAATTTTTCTTCACCATTGCATATAGAGCCCGCCGAGATACCCTCAAAAACGACTTTGGTTTTGCCCATCTCCTGATGATTCTCGAGATATCTGACATCAAAATTTTCGACCTTCCCGAAATGAAATCGTGGATACGGGCCGCATATACCTATCTAGTAGTTATGTATATACATAAAACAGATTATGTACATGCGGGAAAGGATACTTCGGCTACGACTTTGTTTAATTCATACAACAGTTCGGTCCAAAAAACTCAAATTACTGCTTTTTCATCATATTCAGTTCTACAGCTATGTAAATGAAATTTTTCAACGATGCAGTCATAGTTGATTATAAAAAAGGTAAACTACAATTTGGCTTACTAGCTGCGAAGGAGTAGATAGAGCTTCAATGAGTTTTGCCACAACCGACTTCACTTTCGGGTCATCTTTGTTCAAATGTTGAGCCAATGTGCCCAAAAGAACGACGACCGAGTGGCGCAACGTATCATGTTTTTTATCGTTAGGCATTTCATCGAGCTGTTTCTCCAGCATTGGCTGTAGTCGGCTTATTTCTTCCTAAGATAATAATCACATTGGCTCGTACACAGACATGCACAGCATGGGAATTCTGAGGGTTGGGTGAAATTTTAAATGCCTTTTTGTGCATGTACAAAGATGGTCCCCAAAAGTCTTTGTACATTCTGTACACACAAATTTTTGGGTAATATAATATGGTACAGTAGCCATTTTAGTGTGGTAAAAACAGACTTTTACGACTTTTGATTGTGTATTTTAGCTAATTTCTGGGTCTCTTAGGGCAAAAATCACTAAGAATCGTCTTAAAATGGCGCGAAGCGCCGAAAAATTTGACATTTATCCATTTGAAATGCAATTTCTGCCAATATAAAGATATATAGAACACACAATTACTCATTTCGGCGCGACGCGCCGAAAATTTTTGCGAGTTTTAGACCTTTTTTGCAATTTTTGTCTTCCGAAAAATCTTTGTACATGTACAAAGACGGTGCCGAAAAGTCTTTGATCATCGGGAAAAATCTTTGTCGAAAACAAAAAAACACTGGTGGGTAGGCGTCAAAAACAACGTTTTTCAGCGCTTCTAACGATGCTCTACCTTTCTAGAACACAAAAACGAAAAAAATTTCAAAAGATGAAAAAACGAATAAATTGAATCAAATATAGTCAACGAATGAGTATATGGCGCGAAGCGCCGAAAATTTGACCTTTTTGAGCGAATAGATAGCCAAAAATGCTTAAAAGAACACCTTTTCTACGAAGTTTTTGGGAACTAAAAAATTTATGTTGGGGGCATGAAATTCCCTAAACCCCCTCCTCAATATAATATACGGACCGCTTACTTTGCCGTGAATCTTAACGCCTTCCACCGCCGCCATCAACATCAGGTGGCTGACGGCGGCCGAGCGATCGTTGATGCCGTCGGGCAAAATGATGTCAAAGTAGATGGTCAAAAGGTCGCCCGAAAGTCGCGGACAAATTTTTCGCAACGTCGTGGCTACGCCGGCTCTTGCTTCCCATTTATCGACGCCGCCTTCGCGCACCAATCGGCCAAAAGCGTCGAAAACCGGTTCGATCATCTGATAAGCGCAAAACGTAAAAAATTGCCTCATAGAATATATCGAAAATTAATACAAAATTATTACCCATGATTAATGCCATATTTTCAGATCCAAGCTAAAGAAACAGTCGATACTACGTAGCTTGATCGAATGAAAAACTGTACATACATAGTAAGTCTTTAAATTTTTAATGCATAAGTAGAAACCGTATAGTTGATGTTGCGCATTAACTTAAGGCATGTATTTAAAAAATTGAAGAATTTTACAAACGCAGGCCAATAGTTTTTTTAAAGAACAGGCAAAAGCAGTCAAATTTGATGTAAAGTGCACCTTCTTCCTGTTTTTTTAATATTTGGATAAATTAATCATTTTATTGAACACTGAACTAAATGAACGCATTATTAAGGTTAAAAACAAGACATATTTACACAGAATATTTTTATTCTGACTGAATATTTCCTACAGAATAACCTTTTCTTCAATTTGAAATATTAATAGGACGAAATTAAATATTATACATCCTAGGCATACCTAACTAAGTTGTTTAAAGAAATTCAAGCCTACTATCTATTGTAGTCCCAGATATAATATGAACAGCATGAGACATTAGTGCTTGTTTGAACCATTCTACCCTGTGCATATGACAAAACACTTAACACAAATCAAAACATAAACAATATAAGATTCTATTGAATAGGTAGCGCGCATATTTTTGTGAACGTTACGTTATATTAGTCAGAGCTAATATGTACGAGTAGATGACGTCATAAGCATACATGTATGTAAAACAGGGGGCTGTTTGAGATAAACCTTCATCCAACTTAACTTCTCCACGTTTTAGCAGAAGTGTAGCAGGCTCTTAGAGGAAGCATGATTTTCTTGGCCGCCCTGATGTAATGGTCTACGGATTATAAGGAAAGAAGTAGCTTAGAATTTTACAACAGCATGAGTTTGTACGTACTATGCATTGTATGATATGACGTAAGCTGCACCACTTTATTTATTTTTTTCGGCCAATTAAGAAAACATTTTGAAATATAGACAATCTAAATAGGCAATAGTTAGACATGTTACAATGATATGATCCCAAGTGATTACCTGTAAGTTATCCAGATACAAAGTTGAAAGTTTGCCGAGCACAATGGGCAAAATTTGGTCGCATTTTCGCTTGCCGTTGGCGGATTGATCATTCAAATGCTGCTCTAAAAATTTGGCCACGGCCTCCGACGCTGCTTCGCGTATACATTCGGCCGGATTAGTTATATCGTCCAAGATAGAACTATCGAAAGAGTCGCCCGCTTTCATCGCAAACCCACCGTCGTCCCAAATCCTAGGATATTATCCATTACATATGGAGTTATACATAGGTGCGCAAGATCAGACTAGGGGGTGTGAAAACCAAAAATTCCTACATAGCTATAAGCTTCGTAAAAATCACTCTACAGTCCTTTTGGGGTCAGAAAATTAGCTATATAGCCTTTTTGGTCTCAGAAAACTAGCTATATAGCCTTTTGGATTCACAAACATAGCTATATAGCCTTTTTGTACTAAAAATAGCTATTAATCCCTTTTTGAAGTTAAGAAAATGACTATATATCCTTTTGAAACTCCGGAAAGACAACTAAATAGCATATCTGAGCTCAAAAAAGCATACTTGTATATTGATAGTTTTCTGAGCCCAAAAAGGCTATACAGCTATCAGTTTTTCAAAGCTCAAAGTTAATACCGCCCTCGCCCCCATGCTCATGTATGGAGTTATACAAAACATTAAAACTTCTGTTTATATGAGGGCTAACGGGCCAAAAACATTAGTAAATTATTATTCGAAATCAAAGTCTTGCTAACTTCATCGAGATTTTTATTCAGAATCATTAACGCGCAAGGTCAGATTGGCCAAGGAGGTATGAAATCGGGAAATGTGGTCAGGCGAGGATATAATATGGGAGTTTTACTACAGTACCTAATTTAAACTGTACGTCTGGCTATTATTATGTTGAAATTGCTTGAAAATACACTATTTTGGGCCAGAACTACTCGACACCGACAGTACCTAACTTTTGGACCCTTCAGTGAAAGGTAATACCCCTCTTACCCTCCCTATGTGCATGTGTTGTTGAGCAGTGAAAAACATAGATAATGTTTGAGTCCTAAATGTCTGTGAATGATCATTATTGACAAAATTTTGCCAACATTCGTTTTGAGCTCGAAACAAGAATATGTGTATATCAGACAAAGATGGACACGCAAACTTTCTATCTAATTTAAGATCACCTGTCGGTCCTATTCAGACATTTAACAGAAGGATGAGGAATCCCACACCCAAAGTTGGTTGGCACCCATCGCCCCTAGAGCCAAAAAATTTAACCCCCCACACATTCCCATAAGGGGTGCGAGGGGGCTATTACCCACCTCGGGGTCCGAGACTTAATCACTGTCGGATGATTTTGAGCTATCAAACATTTTCTGCATGATTTTTGGGTACAAATGCAGCGAAAATATTAAAATTTTCGCGGCGCTTCGCGCCGACTAATACATTTCTGTTTTGTTTACCCATAAAATACCTAGAATGAACTTAAAATAATCTAAAGAGTCAAAATTTTCGACGAATTCTTATATTTTTTACTTACAAGAGTGACGAAACTAGTCAGAATGGGGCAAAAGGTAGTTAAAAATGCAGTTTTCCACATTAAAACATGCTGTATGAGGATGTTTTAGCCATTTCTCATTTGACCTGCAAAAAAGGCTAGACTCTTAATTTAGTGGTTCTAAATTTTGGGATTTCATCCCCCTGAACTTTCGACCTTTGATAAAGCTATGCCCCCCCCGATTTCGAAAAAAACTTGCGATTTTTGAACGCTTTTCAGGTGTTTTTGGCCAGCTGTAGCCAAAAATTGGAGGTCAGTCACACCCCCCCAATGGCCGGAAACCCCACCCGGAATTTTGAACCGTTACATGTCTGGTCCTATTCCCCAAATTATCCTAATCCTAACGTTATTACTAACCTTTCTTGACGCTAATATTTGTCACCTCGATTTAAAGTTTAAATAAGTTAAGTTGGATAGGCATTTCTTTTTATTATTCTGTCAAACATCAGACCACTTCCACTGGATTTGTTTATCAAAGTTAGTAGTTCCTCATGTTTTGTGAGCGAAAATTAGAAAGTTGAAAGTTGTAAACTGCTTGATATGCCCAAAAATTTAGATTCAGTTCCAAGTAAATCAATAGTCAGCATTGTAAAGTAAGGAAAAAGAACGATTAAAAATCGGCTTTTCAGAGGCACTACATATCGCAAGTTGTGCATAAACATGCTAACAATTAAGGTAGCTTTGAAATTGAAAGAGCGTCTGAAATGTTTTGAGACATGTGATGATACACAAGACCCGTAACAGTTTGGCAATAAGCTCGCGCCATTATACATAGTTACATACATACATACATATGTGCATATGATTATCGAAAATCTAGAATAATGTTCCTGTATATAAATTGGCAGACCAAACAGTAAAAGTTTTGGTCCCTACGCTTTAACCATTTCAAGAAAACAATTTAGCACTTTTTAAGTTGAAGTGTGATGCAGCCACGCATTTCAATGCGAAAACATAGCCTAAATAAGTGGTGTGAAATGCACTTTGCAACCATTTGACTTAAATTAGGTGCCTAAATTATGCATACGATCGCAGACGGCATTGCAATGTTCACACGCTATAAGAAAAAAGCTATATACATATGTACTTGCATATATACATAAGCAAAGAAAAATACTCCGATGGAACAGAAAAGATGAATATACTTGGAATGTGGATTATTAAGGATGTAAAAGGAGGGGACAAGGGAAAATCTACCTAAAGTCGCAGAATCTGCTAAAAATCATACTTTCTCTAGGCAACGGAAAAAATCGAAGCATATTCTCTGGCCAACAGATTAAAATACATATTTAACCATAAAATGATTGAAAAAGCAGCACATTAGCTACGCAGTAGCTATGGGAAATGATGATGAGTAAACTAACAGTCTTTCTAAGCCAATTGAATGAATGGTTCAAAACAGTAGGAAACACTTAAGTTGACTTGAAACAGACTAAATGTAGGTGCACTAGCATGCCCTTAGGGATTGTGAGCACTAATCAATCGGCCTCTGCTTTGCTTGCTTCAATGCTCAAAACAAAATAAAACAACTTTAAATGCAATACCACAGTCAGCGTTGCTACTTGCCAGCAATTTAAAAAAAACATTACAGATTTCGTTTATGCACTCTTATCTGAAACTTTGAACATTATTTAAAAAAGACACTTTTCTTAGAGGCCGCAGAATATACTTCGATTCTTTCCGTTGCTTAGAGAAAGTATGATTTTTAGCAGATTTTGCGACTTTAGGTAGATTTTTCCTAGTCCCCTCCTTTTACATCCTTAATAATCCACATTCCAAGTATATTCATCTTTTTTGTTCCATCGGAGCATTTTTCTTTGCTAGTACCCTACTTTCAATTAGCATGATTTGAGTACATCAATCAGTAAATACATACAGTAGCATACCACAATAATGACAGCAGTCCAAGAACGCGGAAAACAATATTGTTCTTAACATCAGCATTATCCTTTTTAATCAAGACAACCTTACATTCTTTGAACAGATCAAAGTTTTTCAGCATAAACTTTACGCAAATATCAAGTGTTAGGTACACTAACGTTCAGATTTGGAAGTAAAATAAATTTGTAGTATAAACTACATATTAACGACAAATGGAATGGTGCAAACTTTACATAACTACTAGGTGTAGAGAGAACTAACAGTCAGATTCCCAATTCTGATTTTACGTAGAACATTTAAAAAATAATTAAACTTCCACGAGGCTCTTGAACTAAAGCTAATATGCAGTGTAAACTTTACACAACCACTGAGTGTACAGAGAATTTCAGTCGGATTCGTAATTTTGATATTACTGTGATATTACGATCAACATTTATGAAGAAATTATGCTAACACAATGGACTGAGGACAAATAAATATCAGATGTAAACCACTTTACACCACTGTTGAGTGCAAACAGACTGGCGTATCACATTTGGTTTCTGGTTAATTTTTGACTTGAGATTATGTCCAGACTCATAACCCAGAACTTGGCAGAAAAAACAAGGCAGAAACACGTTAAACTCCCCCATTTTTTGACTTTACATTTACCGAAAAAGCTAAATATTGATGTAAACAAACGCAATTCGCTGTAACCCGTACCCTTAGAAAGTACTTTATTTTTATCCTATTCCACCTCGCCCGACTTCTGAACAGAGAAAGTGGCAAACAAAAAAATGGACAAACCTGTATTTTCCATTGTCCACCACATTGTAAACTTTAAAAATCTGAACCTAACGCCCCATTGAGTGTAAATAAATTCGGTTCGGGCCAGTTTGTAGTTCTTTGATTGTAGTACGTTTGTATGTGCCAAACTTATGTTCCGCAAAATATTTGATATGATTTTCCAATCAAAATACGAAAAAAACCTGTTTTTTTCGCCCATATTACACCTTAGATTTCGAACTTTACACCTCCCAATAAAAAACACAATATTACGTTCTTTGAACGCGACTAGAAGTTACCTTATTTCTATTTTATTCAATTCGTCCAAACTCATAACCGAAAATGTTGGCAGAGAAATCTCGGACAAAATCTGTTTTTTACTCATCCACTAGAGCGTAAAGTTTAAATCCCTGGTACTAATTGCGTATTGATTGTAGAAAAGTTTGCTGGCAAGCACAGGATAGCCCTTGATCCGTAGTACATTTCTGTCAGAAAAAAATTCGTAAATCTCATAACCGGAGTTCTTGGCAGGCATAAACAAGTCGAAAACTCGACTAGAATGTGTCTTTTTACCCCAGATTTTCGCACTCTTTACGCTCCTATTAGAGAACTAAGGCGAAAATCAAAAAAACAAAAAGTGTCAGCTGCAGAACAGAAATAGATGAATAAGTCAAATGAAGTGCATGGTTTTGCCAAAAAAATTAAAAAAATGAAAAAAGTCAGCATTCAGAAGATTCGAACCCATTAGTCTTTTTCTGAATCTGCATACGAGAACGGATGCGAAACCCACTGCGCCAACTCGACATATCGCCGGATTTTGATACTTAATTAATAATTGAAAAATATTCATCATTCTTCTAAAGTTAAAGAATAGTGCATTTATGAGAATAAAAATAATTATGTATTAAAGACGAGTCAAAAACCTCTGAAATAAGAAAAATCAGAAAATAGATGTGCATAAAATTCAAAGTTCACCTCTTCATATCTCAACAAACACTGACTGTAGAAAAGTTTAAAGGTCAGATTCGTTATTCTGACCTTACGGATTAGTTATTCTGACCTTAAAAAATTCATCATCCACGATGCTCTCAACGGAAAAAAGTTTTTCAGTGTAAAGTTTACACCTGCACTAATAACGCAATATTGATTGCAAAGAAACAAAATAAATTTTGCCGTGTAGCGCTTAGGACGAAGCACATTTTAGAGATAATTACCACATTCTGTCTACTAAGTGGAGAATATGGCAGGAAAAAAACATTTTTTTGTCCCAGACTCTTTACAATAAACCGCCTCTAAATTTGAAAATATTACTTTTTCGAAAAGAATTAAAGATTACTTTCCTAGATTTTATAACTGTCTACCTTTTTAAACCAATCAGACTGCAGAGAACGTAAAAATGAGTTAGATATGCTTCTGCACATGAAAACAGTAAAAAACCGTCTACTCTACACAATATTGCGTTAAAAGAAAAAAATGTTATTCGAGATTTTGTGACCCTCTACATTATAAAACCTATTGGACTGCACAAAAACCAAAATTGAGTTAGATAAGCTGAAAACAAGCAAAGAGTAAAAAACCCGTATACTTTACATTTTTATACAACAACCATTGAGTGTAAAGAAATTTCAAGGTCAGATTCGTAATCTACAGCTCGGAGACAACATTTTAAAAAAATTAGCCCTCCGCAAATTATTTTATTTTTCGGTTTACACTTTACACACTCATTGCTCATTCGGTATTGAGTGTAAACAAAAAAAGACCGGCATCGAATTTTTAATTATCCATCGATTAAAAGAACCGCACCTCCCAGATGTGTGCCGTTATAGCTGTGAGGGGGACACAAAATTCGCACTCGCTGTGAAAAACATAAGAAAAAAGGATGGTCAAGTATATTATAGGTAGCGCTATCGCGCTACCTATGATGAACATTTACTTTGAGGCCAAAAATTCATTGTTCTCTTCAGAGTCAAAGCGAGCTACCCACAGGCGCTTGACAAAATCTTTGTACAACGCCTCGTGCTTCAAGGCTGCTGTCGACTGAATCCAAGGGAATAGTATCGCCATAGATTTCAAATAAAATATGCACATACGTAACATGCTGAAGATTAAACGAGTTCATTTGCTGCGCTTAAGCATTTGCTTATTGAAAATAACTACCAAGCTGGCCTAACAATGTTACTGCCAAAATTAATAAAAAAAGATCAGGAAACGCTAAAATGCATCGTATTACATGCACATATATGTACACACATACATGCATGCACATAGGGGGATGAGGGGGTATTAGACCCCCTAAAGGGTCAGCCGGACAGGTACTATCCGGCGATTTTGAGCTGATGGAACGCATTTTGCATCATTTTTGAGGTCAAAAGCAGTAAAACCGTCAAAATAAATCCGGCGCTTCGCACCAGATTAGTACTTTTATGTACTTTTTACTCAAAAAGCGCCCGAAATTATACATTTTTTCGTTTTTTAGCGTTAAAAATGATATAGTGTAGTCAAAATGGACTGAAAATTCTTTTAAAATGCGATATTACCACGAAAAAACGTTTTATACGTTATTTTAACCATTTTGATCGTTAAAACGGCAGAAAAATCATGAACATTAAATTTAGTTGTCTATTTTCGGGATTTCACCCCCTGCCGACCCTGACCTTGTGCACCTATGGCACACCGTTGTACAATGATACGTACAAATGCACTTTTACATACATACGCATAGACATATTAAAATGGTAAAACTTAATCCTTCAAAAACCATTCCTATACAATTTAAGACGAAACTTAGTACAGTGAGAAAATATTTTTAAAAAAATAAAAAATTAATTATTGCGCACTAACTTTCAAAGCGCATTCGCGAACTAATGAACCGGGTTGCAATAAGTTATTTAGCACAATATGCGAGCAATCGAGCATAAGTTGATCAGAAGATCGATTGGGCACCCGTTCTATAGCACGTGTTGTTTCAAAGATGCACTTGCAAGCACTTTGCTGCAGCGGACCGACGTTTGTTGTGCCCACAACTTTGAACATCAATTCCAGCAGGGCGGCAAAAGGAATGGCGTGAATAGCCTAAAAATCGACGTTTAATGTAATAATAATTTTTTCGAATAATCTATTCGACCTGCAAAGGGTTTTTACACCGATTTATGTCCGTACATGATCTTGGGGGTTGGAAGAGGGTTCAAACCCCTAGAACCACTGGAAAACGATGTTTTTGACGCGTACCCGCGATTTTTGGCCCAAAAGACACCTTAAAATTTCACCTCCAGAATTCCCATGCAGCGCATGCCTAGACCAAGCATGCACAGCATGCGAATTCTGGGAGTGAAATTTTAAAGTGCCTTTTTGGCGCCCAAGATCGAATATGTATGTATGTATGTTTATGACTTTATTAGCAGTTTTGATCAGTTCAAACGAAAGTCCAAACGAAAACATGTACGTAACGTACCTTCAAGAAATGCAAAGAGTTACGATAATACAGTCATATATTGAACAAGCAGGAAGTGTAATGAAGGATCCTTCACCTAAAGTCGGTCGTCACTATATACATAGGTAGGTATATATGCACAGTGTAGGAATTCTTGTGGGAAAGAAAACAAACAAATAAGTCTTTTTTTACTTGGAAACTATGGATACGCGTCAAAAAGATAGTTTTTTGGCGTTTCTGTCGATGCTTTCTTCCTGAACGATAGAAAAATGAAAAATTTCCACAAAAAAATCAACAAAATTCAACATAACATAGTCAAAAATGACTTTCTGGCGCTAAGCGTCGGAAAAATTGGCAATTTTGAGCTAAAAGATTGCTAAAAATGATTAAATTCGGACGTTTGCTACAATTTTTTGGCTAACCGCGAATTCTGGGGAGGGGGAGGTGGAAATAATTTTGCGGGGCCTAAAAACTATTTGCTTTTGGGTGAGAAACCGCCAAAATTACGTACGTTCGTACGTAACCCTGTCCCCAGAAGGCCGAGGATTTTAATTTTTAATTTTCCAGCTGAAAAAATTGCGTTTTTAGGCCTTTTTAAGTGTTTTATATAATTTGTGATCAAAAACTGAAGGTCGTTAATCCCCGAAAATGGCCGACTATCTTTGCTCCTGAAATAATCAACTGCTAACACGTCTAATCAACTGACGTGTCTACACGTCTGATAATAGCAAACACAGGCAGAAATTGATTTCTCGTTAATACATGATGTAACTTACGAAGCCAATAAATTTTCCACCTTAACTATTGAAACGATCGAATCAATTAGCAAATGAAAACTTACGGACATAAATGTGCTTACGTGTCGATTAACAATAGTTAAGGAATCAAAATATGAAGTCAACAATTTTTTCAGCCATTTAAATATATGTTGACTTTTTATAATCAAAAGGTTGGAAACGAGCTCGCTAACTTTTAGGTTGAAATTCTATTAACCAAGCTCTTTATTAAGCGTAAATAATGAATACATTATGTTTACACACGATAAGCCAATACAAAAAAATCAACATCGTGTTCGTTTCAATAAGCCTTCCGATTACAAATTTGTTTTTTAATACATAAATGCCTACTGTTTAAGTTTTTCAGCGAGAAAAACTCGTTCCACGTGGAATAGGAAACTAAAATCTGCGACTTTACAACAAAAAATAGTCGTGAAAAAACGGACGTTCTAAAGTTCGTTTTATTCAAACGAATAAAATGAAATAAAATAAAATAAATAAATGAAATAAAATAAAATCATGTTATTCAAACGCTACAAAAGTGGTTTAAACTAATGCGAAAACCGATTATAACTCAAGAATCGAGAGTAATAGGCAAAGCCTCTTCTATTCATGCGACATAGTAGCATTTTTGTATCTAAACTTCAACGCACTTTTGTAGCATGTCGAAATTTCTCGGCTAATATTGAGTAAAATTGAATAAAATTATTAAAATAATATAATTATTCGAAAAAAATTATTTTGTATACACTTACATAAAATACGCTATTGAATCATAGCATTCTCGAGTTGAGGAAAATAATTTTGAATTATTTTTCTATTGAGTATGCACGAATAAGTCCTGAGAGCTACATATAACTCTATGTATTTCTTATCTCTTCAAATTTATTATCCCAAATTTTTAATTTTAAAATGAGAAATTTTATAAAATTTAAAAAATTTCCAATTTGAAGAGATAAGAAATACATGAGCTATATGTGCTACTCAAGAACTTATATAGCATACTGAATAGAAAAACTAACTCCACATTATTGGCCTCAACTCGAGAATGCTATTATTCAATAGCGTATTTTATGAAGTGTATACAAAAGCTAATTTTTCCCGAATAATTAACGAGTACATACCTATTTGCGCAACAATGCTTACGCATGCATGCAGCACGCTAGGCAAGGTAGGTATTTAATTAATCAAATTCTATGGTAGGGAACCAACTTTCAAATAACAATATAATTCTTCCTTTGATTTTTTGTAGAAAATGGTAAAAGGAAAATTTTTTCAATGAAAGTTCGGCATTCACACTCCCGAAAATACTTGACGCGCTTTGTACTTCAGAGCACAGCGTTTGCCTTTTGATAACTTATTTTTTCGATTTAACCCGGAGCCCTCAAAGGTAAAAAACTCAAAAATCGACGAAAATTGAAAATCCGCTTAGAGGTCAGCTATTCGGATTATAAAGTGAAAACATCACACGCAAGCTCATTGAAACGCATCGATGCATCATTAAGATATCATTTTTTGACATTCATAAATTATCCAGAAGATTTGAGACTTTTGGCCCGATCTTAGATCACATTCTTAAATATCAGCGACAACGATAGTATGGTATTCATAAAACAAGTAAAAATAACACAAATTTAGATAATTACATATGTAATTATGAAATTATGTACATAACTATTAATTATTCATTAAATAAATACGAAATCATTCAGATAAATACATGCAAACATGTAACTGGCATACATTAAATCTAATGACCTCATCTTGGACATTAACGTCGTGTAAAGTGACGTGTAAAGTACAAAAATCGACTAATTTTGGCAAAAAGTCCCTGTCCAGCGTATCCACGTTAGTTCGCTGTTCCAGCAGCAAGTGCTTAATCAATGGAAACGAGAATGCGAATACAAAGCCGGATAAAGCTGAAGCGCGTTCATGCGAAACGAAATTCGACGGAGATCCGGAACTAGCGTCACTAGCAGAGCTGCTCTTGCGGACATTTTTCGCACTAGCTTTAGCTAAAAAACTATCCTATTCGATAGTATTATAGCACAAAATAGCACTGTGACAAAAAAATCAAGATTATAAAGGTATGCTTGGGCAACATACAATTCCCGCCACAAAATACGAACAATAAAGAACCGATTAAGTTTATTTAGGAACGCTTTTTCACGACCTAATCGCCGGAGACCTAAAGAGTATCCTGACGTGCTTTACATTAAGAAAACGCGACCTAAACGCTTAGGTCGGACCGTTTACGACTTAGCGTGCGTTCTTAGATAGACGCGTTAAGATAGCGCGTCTGTGCGCATTATGTACACAATTGTATGCATATGAATTGCACGAGTGTAATCAATATTAATATGCTCTATGCGCACTGAGTCGTAAAATGTCCGACCTAAGCGTTTCGGTCGCGTTTTTCTTAAAACTAACCAGCGCTTCGCTCTGTTTGGGTCGCATTTTCGTAAAATGAAGCATGTCAGGATACTCTTTAGGTCTCCGGCGATTAAATCGTGTAAAAGCGTTCCTAAATAAACTCAATCGGTTCTTTATTGTTCAAATTTCGTAACGAGCACTGTATTGTTCTGTTTGACACTAATAATTTTCTTTAAGTTTAAAATATTTTATAATTCTCTTCATAATGTAATGGCAGGTTTAAACTTTAAATTTCTCTTGGTTTACAACTCTCGCTTAGCAAGCTCACTTTTCAAAACTATTTCATGGCGAACAGTCGTGTTTACGACTAATTAAGTATCAAAATTTGACATTAATTAGGAATAAATTATATACCCATTTACCCTCTCCCAAGAAAACCCGATTTACCCCTCCCAGAGCTGTCGACCGTGTGCATGTATGGAATATTACTGGAAAGTTTCGTGCGATTTCTTAAAGAAAAAATTTGATCTATATAAGAACAAAAAGCAGTATTAAACCAAGTGTTGCGTATGAATTGCCTAAAAATGTTTAAATTGCAATAATTTCCCCAAAAAAATACGAATGACTATATGCGTTGCTGTAAAAACTCTTGTTGTAGTTAAAAAAATGATGAATAATTCCGGGAAAAATTTTCTAAATTAAATCTGACAGGATTAAATCTTTCAAAAATCGGAATCTCATGATCAATAGGCCATATGTGGGCAAGGTAGAGGTAGCCAGAGGGGGGATCCAGGAGTGGTCGTATTGCAAATTGTGGTAATTGTTTTTGGTACAATTTCTCTTCGTACATGTAAAAAGATGGTCGCCAAAAGTCAATGTACATTACATACATGTAATTTTAGGGTACCTACTATAATATGGTACAGTAGCAAGTTATGTGCGGTAAACTGGATTTCTTGACCCTTGGGCGCATTTATGGGTTTCTAGTAATGCAAAATAAACAAATTTATTAAAAGGGCGCGATGCGCCGGAAAGTTTTGAAATTGTTATCATTTTCGGGCAGAATTATCAGTCGTTTCCTCAGAAAGCTCAAAAATTGTCTCGCAGCACCATTTGTTTTCCCAAAATCGACTGACGGTACCTGATTTTCCAAAACCTCAGGTAGGGGTAATACCCTCTCTCAGCCCACACCCCCTATGCCCATGTGTGCAGCAGGCGCATTACTTAATCCTTTAACTACACACAAACAGGCACGTAGCTGGCCGTCCTATTCTGGGGGACCAACACCAATTTTTGGGGACTAGCAGAGGCCAAAAATAGCACCAAATAAGTCAAAAAGTCTATTTTTCCGATTTTTCTGAATTTTGAGGGATCTGAGCCCCCTAATTCCCCCAGAGATACGTGCCTGTACACAAACATACATAATAGAAAACCTGGCTCGATTTTACGTACCATATAAATTATTAAAGGCCCGCGTCGCCTGATGGATCACTTCCTCTTCACACCAATTTTTGTCGAGTTCGCACGCTGCTTTCTCCAGCCTCAGAGTCGCATACAGGAGCGCGTTGGCTATAAAATCATTGCAACATAAATACAAACTCAGCCCAGTAATATTAATTTTAAAAAAATGTAAAAAAAATGTTCTGAGAGGAAAAGATCGTAAAATGGTCCAAATTTAAGAATGTGAAAAATGTAGTGTGGTCGGAGGAAATTTTTCAAACACCTGTGTAAATATCACTAGCGTCAAAACAAGCGTCTCGCAATCGAGGCAAACATTGTTTCACAACAGCTGGAGCCACCAACGGCGATTTTAACACGAGCAACAAACGACTGTAGATATCAAACGTGTATTTTCGGGCTAGAGAACGATTGCCGTTGATCAAGGAGCTCAAATTCAGCAAAGCCTTTTCGCAATAAATCCATATCTAGACAAAAGAATGCTTAGATATATGAAGAAGAGTTCAGAGGAGATAGTGAAAATAATCCTAAATGACTAATAAATCATGCATAGCATACATGCACACCGGGAATATGGAGGTAACTCCCTCCCGAGCAGGGACGTATCTCTGGGGGGAATGGGGGTGGTTCGGACCACTATTCAGAAAAATCTGGAAAAATAGAACTTTTAAAACGTTATTTTGTGCTATTTTTGGCCTTTTTGAACTTGGTCCTCCTAAAAATTGGTGTTGGTCCCCCCGAAATAGGAAGACCAGCTACGTGCCTGCTCCCGAGAAATTTCGAAGAGCATACCCTTCAGGCCATTTTGGACCAGAACCTATCGCTCGAACCATAAAAAAGAGCTAAACGACGTCTTAAAGTACACATTCTTTCATGTACATGCATATATACATAGGTATATGCTTTCTTCGAGCAGTAGACTAGTTGTTTCGTAAATGCCATACATGCACAGCATGGGAATTCCGGGGAATCCTAAAGTGCCCTTTATGGACATAAAAATGCTGAGTACGCGTCAAAAACACCGTTTGTTGACGTTTCTGACGATGCTCCATCTTTCAAGTGCATAAAAACATGAAAACATTTCGAAATAAATATTAAAAAGTTGAATGAATTGAACAAAATATAGTCAAAACATGAGTATATGGCGCGAAGCACCGAAAATTTGACACTTTTGAGCAAATAGATAGCTAAAAACGCTTAAAAAGGCAACTTTCTTACGAATTTTTTAGAACTTTCTAAAAATCGCGAATTCTGGGGAGTGAAAAAATTACTGCGGGGAGTGGAAATTTTTCTAGGGAGTCAATTACTTCGTATACATTTGATGTTAAAGGCATACATGTAATGGCTCGAAATTTCGGGTGGAGAGCCTCCGGCCATTTTTAAGAGGAAGTGGTGTTGAAGATACATACACAGCATGGGAATTCTAAGGGGAAGGGGGTTGAAATTTTAAAGTGTTTTTGGGGGGTGCAAAAATGGTAGGTACGCGTCAGAAACATCGTTTTTCAGCGTTTAAGACGATGCTCTATCTTTCTAGAGCATAAAAACATTCAAAAAAATTTCGAAAAAAATCAAAAAAGTCGGAACAAATTGAACAAAATGCGCCGATAATTCGGCACTTCTGGAGCAAATAGATAGCTAAAAACGCTTAAAAAAGGATCTTATCTACAAATTTTTAGAAAATTTTTAAGAACTTTCAAAAAATCGCCAATTCTGGGGTGAAAGGGTAAAAAAATTTTTGCATGGGTGAAAATTTTTCTGGAGGGCTAAACTTCCCCCAGCCCCCTCCCAGATCATGTATGTTGTTAAATGACCTTTAATTTCTGGCCAAATACATATGGCCAAAAAACGCCAAAAAAACGGCCGAAAAATTAATTTTATTCAAGAATGGGGATAAAAAATTTTCTGTTTCCGGGGATGGGGGACATACGAGAGCATAGGGGGTGTTGCCCTTCCACAATTTTAAAATACCGAATACTGTCAGGCAATTTGAGTTAAACGTAAGTACAGGGAAAATTTTGATTTTATAGTAAAATGTAGCTCAATGAACCAAAATTAAGTCACTATGGTCAGTTTACTGTAAAAAAGTATTAATCTTTCCATAGTCTTACAATTTTTCAATTGTTTGTCACATAATATTAATGATACACTTAATGCGTCGTTTTAAATAGGAATTTTTGACAAAATACATTTCAGAAGTGAATTTATGCCTTCTGAATTATACCTTCTCAACCTCAAGAATGACATTTCAAAATGTTTAAATAGATAAAAATATCAGTAAATTACTAGGTAAAAACGCATGTCATGATCCGTGTTTACTATGCAAGCGTTTTTAAATTTCACTCCACCTCTGGCCAACCTACGCTGCCAACCTATGATGAGGGACGACCAACTTAAATTCGGGGATCCTCCACACCCCTCTTCTATGCACATATGATTACGGGTCATTCCTTCGACCTTTTAGTCATTTGTTTTGATGCAAATTTAGCCACAAATATTCATGAAGAATATATAAAGTTAGACAAATTAAATATAAAAATCTGACATTAATAAATAAGCAACAAAATCGATCATTTACCCCTTCCCCAGAAAACGTAGTTTACCCCTTCCCAGCAGTTTTGACCGTGTGCACGTATGCTGCATAACATACAAAAATCCGCTTGTAATCTTAGAGCATATCGATACAGCAAGAAAGGCACATAGCTGGCCATTCTATTTTGGGGGGACCACGACCAATTTCGGGGGACCAAGCCCAAAAAGGCCAAAAATAGCACAAAATAACGTTCAGAAAGTCCAACTTTTCCGATTCATCTGAATTTTTGGGGGGTCCGACCCCCCATTCCCCCCAGAGAACGTGCCTGCAGTACAAAGCTCGAAATTTCCAATAAAGTTCATTCCAGCCAGCTTGTATTTATTCAATTATTCTTTTCGACCAATTATTTCAGAAAACTTGATTTGGATCGATCATCGAAAAGCAAATCGTCGGTTAAAAATAAAAATTACTTGTGTGAGACTTAAACGGTTCAAAACAATCTTAACTTACCTACAGATAAATTGAATGAGTTAATAAATGATTGAATCATTGATTAATTATCTGCAGAACTACGTTCATTAAAACACCTTGAATGAGAATCGGACTTTCTGGAGAAAAACCAGAAATAATGAAGCTTCGGTTTATAGTTAATTCGATATTATTGAGTATACCGCTGCTTAATTCGATTTTATTCGTTTATCGCGTCGCCAATTTTATTGTCAAATGTTTCCATAAAAATAAGTAGCAGAGCAATTAACGCAATCAAAAATCGGAAAGCTTAACATTCATTTTGCTAAGAAAACTCAGCCAAGAAAATTACAGCAAAAACAAGGAAATTTATGAAAAAATAGCGTAAACGAATAAATGTCGCTCCTGCCTCATCATAACAATAGAAAAAATGATCAACTATATACGAGTATACCCATCAGCTAAAAATTGAAATTAAATAAGCAAGTGCTCTGAAAATACTGTTTTACAACGTTCAACCTATATTAACAAATATTTGAGGGTTTCCGAGCATTTTGATACGTTCCACACAAAGACAGCATTTTTACCTCGGTAATTCGAGATCTAATCTTAGATTCTTTGTCTATTTGCAGCTGCATTATCTCCTTTTGCTTGGGCGTCAATTCTTCCTTCAATTTACCTTCTTTACGTAGTTTTTCTTCAATTTCCTACAACATTACGATTCAATTAGTACAAGGTATATATTTCGCAACATCTAGAGGATTTTTACTTTTTGCAAAGCTATGGCAGCCATCTGTTCTTTGTAGGAATACATTTTGCTTTCGCGTTTAATGTTAGATGTTTGTACTTGTTCTCTGGACCTGAAGAATAAGTACGAACTAGAACAAATATATAAACATAAGTCGTATATACCTACACGAGTATCCTAAAATGTAAAATTGTTCTCAAACATACGCTGAATAGCACGGCGTGATTTGTCTGGTTAACGGAGGGGAAACTTATTGGAAATTTAAAATTTTGAATGAATTTAAATTTATATTTCAGAAAATTAAAGAATTTTATTGAGCTAAAATAACCTTAACCCGACTAAACATGGGCATAGGGTCAACTGAAATTTAACTGACTTGAATTTGAAAGCCAAGAAACCGTGAAACCATGTCTGACCAACCACGCAACAAATTGCAATTTTTATAACACACTGAAGGATCGTGTAAAAATTTGTATGGTTAGCAATGAAATGTACACAATTAAATCACAATTGTTACAAAACATGTTCTGAGCATAAGCTTATCGAACCTAGCATATATCTACTAATATATGAGCATAAATACAGTGCAGTAATCGTAGGTAGCGCGTTAGCGCGTACCGATAATATACTTAGGTACCCCCAACAAACGATTGTCCCCCCTCTGCAGACGGCTATAACCAGACATGCACGTGGGGGGAAAATTGAAAATTTTCTCGAAAAGTGCTTTAAATGGACGGAAACTGTGTGATAACGTACATAGTTTTAACGCTACATATTTTAGCGCTTATACCACTTTTTGAGGTCATAGTTCATTTTGGCTCAAAAAAGCTCAATTTTTGACCCCCCCCCAGATCGACCATGCTATGCACCTATGGCTTTAACATGACATATCTGGGAAGTGCGTTTATTTCAAAGATAAATAATAAAAATTCAATGTAGCTTTTCTTACTTTTGTTTACGCCCAATAGCGAGTTTGTTATGAGCGAGTATAGTTTTAGCTAACATTATAACATATAGCGATTTTCGGTTGGTTTTTCCGCAGCTTATACACAGCTCAGTGTAAATACCTCATACAATTTAAGGGTTTAGAATTGTAGAAGATAAAATACATACAACTTTTTTGTTTTTGAAATTTTGCACTGGTTCTCGAGTGGGAGTGTAGAGAGTGCGAAAATTTAGAGCTGAAACAGTGTTTTTTTTGTACAAGGTCCGTTTGTACATGTACAAAGATGGTCCCCGAAAGTCTTTGTACATTTTGTACATGCAAATTTTTGTGTACTATAATATAGTACAGTAGCGATTTTAGTGTGATAAAACAGGGTTTTCGATCTTTGGTAGTGTATTCTAGCTAATTTCTGGGTTTCTGGCGCCAAAAATTACTAAAAATTGTCTCAAAACGACGCGAAGCGCCAAAAAATTGACATTTTTCCATTCTAAATGCAAATTCTGCAATTTTAAACATATGTAGAACATACAATTACTTACAGTTTTTGTCTTCCCGAAAATCTTTGTACATTTAGTAGAGTTGTGCCGGGTACCCGGACCCGGACCCGAATAGCCGGGTACCCGGCTAAAATTTTGGACCCGGACCCGGACCGACAATCCTAAATTTCTGGACCCGTACCCGGACCCGGCTGTATCCATAAACTTGGACCCGGACCCGGACCCGCCTTCAATATGGTGTCGGGTCCGGGTCCAAATATATAATGCACGCATATTGCATTGCAGAAATATTGAAAAACAACGAAAAACGACGTAGGCTTAAAAACAGGCAAATGGATCATTTTCAACATTTTAATCAACTCAGTAACAAACTGATGGCCTCATCAAACATTGAAATTTGAGGTGACAAATAGTAATAATGTGACAAATATTGGCGCTATATAAAAGCCGAAGCCATGTCTCTTGGGCGTGACACAATAGCAATATAAAGCATGGTTTAAGTTATTTATTGATGCACTTTTAGTAACAATACGCGTTAGCAGAGGCGGGGAGGGCGACCGCCCCCTCATTAGCCAAAAATATTTGGCGAGATAAAGAATGGATATGCAATTCGCAATGATTTTTGGCCGTCAATGACCATAATTTCTCAAATTTATCCGACGCTACGCGCCGGATGATACCTATTAATGACATTTATTTGCTTTCTTGGCGATCTGGAAGCACGTTTTTTTGAATCGGCAAAAATTATTCCCGATGTACAAAGACTTTTCGGAACCGTCTTTGTACACGTACAAAGATTTTTGGGAAGTCAAAACCCGCAAAAAAGGTCTAAACTTCGCAGAAATTTTCGGTGCTTCGCGCCGAAATGAGTAATTGTGTGTCCTATGTATATCTTTATAATAGCAGAAATCGCATTTTGCAAGGAAAAATGTCAAATTTTTCGGCGCTTCGCGCCGTTTTAAGACGATTCTTAATGATTTTCGCCCTCGTTAACCCTAGAATTAGCTATAATACGCTACTAAAGGTCGAACAACTCTACTACACTAAAGCCGCTACCGTACTATATCATAGCACCCAGAAATTTGTGTGTACAAAATGTACAAGGACTTAAACGGACCTTGTACAAAAAACACTGCCTGTACGCCATTTTCTGTTCATGTAGGTTTCAAATCAATTTCAATTGCAGAAACAGCTATTTTTGCATAGTTTTCTTCTAATTTCAATTAAAAATTTCGATGTTTCGCATCAAATGCTATAAATACAGGAAATCAAGCAGTAAATCATGCTTCTAGACGTCTATCCACCTTAATTTCACAAATTTTCCGGCGCTTCGCGCCAGATTTTTGTTAAAGTCAAAGAAATTTAATTATTTTTTCGCACAAAATTGTCGAAAATTCGAAAATTTTTAGAAAAAATATTGCGTCAAAAGTGATTTTATGTAAAAGTATACGATGTAAAATACCGAAAAAAACGCTATTTCACGCGTTAAGAGCAAATTTTTGGACCTATTTTTGACTGTTTTCGGAAAAATTGGAATCAGGCACGTAGCTGGCCGTCCTATTTTGGGGTGCCAACCATATGTGGGCAGTAAGAAAATTCTGGGGGGGCAAGATTTTTCAAAGGCCAAGAAATAGCCTTAAAAGTGGTGGTATGGCGAAAAAACACCATTTTTCGACGTTTCTCATTGAGCACTATCTATTGGCATCAAAAAATTGCGAAAAAACGAAAAAAAGTTTTAAAAATTGAATTCTGGGGGTATCTTGATTTCTGGGGGGTATCTTGGTTTCTCGGGGGGTGCATTCCCCCCAAACCCTCCCCACGCCCGGGTGTGGTGCCAACACAAATTTTGGGGGGACTAAGCCCAAAAGGGCCAAAAATAGCACAGAATAATGTTTAAAAAGTCCTATTTTTCCGATTTTTCTGAATTTTGAGAGGTGTCCGGCCCCCTCATTCCCCCCAGAGATACGTGCCTGTTTAGGATACCGCCCTCCCTTAGGAAAATCCTAGATCCGCCACTGCGCGTTAGCATATTACAAGCGTCTATGGAGACGTTCTTTTGGGGTCGTGCTGCACACACCAACAGGCATCAGACACAATTGCAACTTAGTGCGCTGCTGTTTGTTTGTTTATTTCTTTGTACCACCATTCCTGAACTGAACCTATCCTGGAACAAAGAAACTAACAAATAAATGTGCAAGCATGCGGACATGAGGGAAAAATTAATAGGATATGGTGGTTTGGTTGGTACAACACAATGTTATGTTAACGGACCCGGACCCGGACCCGAGGTTGATAGAAATTTTGGACCCGGACCCGGACCCGTACCCGACTTTCCTAAAATGTTGGACCCGGACCCGGACCAGGACCCGAATTTTCGAAAAAAGTGGACCCGGCACAACCCTAACATTTAGTAAACACAAATGTTTGGGTACTATAATATGGTACAGTAGCGATTTTAATGTGGTATAAACAGAGTTGTTCAACTTTTGGTAGTGTATTTTAGCTAATTTCTGGGTCTCTAAGGGCAAAAATCACTAATCGTCTTAAAACGGCGCGAAGCGCCGAAAAATTTGGCATTTTTCACTTTGACATACAATTTCTGCCATTATAAAGATATATTGAACACACAATTACTCATCAATTTTTTCGAATTTCAGACCTTTTTTGCAATTTTTTTCTTCCCAAAAATTTTGGTACATGTACAAAGACGGTCCCAAAAAGTCTTTGTACATCGGGAAAAATCTTTGCCGAGTACAAAAAACACTAGGGTGAAATAATACATTTTGGTCGAGTTTTTGACTTGTTTATGTCAAGCAAATTTGTATAGCAGTCCCGAAAAACTTATTCATGGAAAAGTACTACGCTTCAGGAGCACGATGAATTTGACCGCGTTTGTATAAAGTCAATACCAAGATGGTTCTGGCAGTTTAAAATTAACGTCCTGGAGGTAGACAAAAAGAAACGTTTTTATCTTCTTTAAACTTCCGCTGTAAACGCAAAAAACGAAGTATATTCTGCGGCCTGCAGAAGAGAGTAGTATCTCCGACGTAAAAATAACTAACATGAATGGCCTATTCCTAGAAAAGAAGCGATCACTAATCAAAAAACGAAATAATGTGCATTGTTACGCTAGCATGCCATGCATTGCTATGGGGCAACAATTAACAAGGTGGTGTACTTATCATAGTTCATATAAAGCCATTGACGATTAACTAAATACTGGTTAATGGTTATACATACATATATTGGAAGAGAAATCTGATATTGATAGAAACTAAATCGGTTATCAAAACACATCAAAGCTTCCTCATAATACCTTTTTCTGAGCCAGAGAACAATGGCTTGTGAAAAGTATTTTTTGTACAAGGTCCGTTTGTATATGTACAAAGATGGTCCCTAAATGTCTTTGTACATTTTGTACACATAAATTTTTGGGTACTATAATAAAGTACAGTAGCGACGTTAGTGCGGTAAAAACAGAGTTGTTCGACCTTTGGTAGTGCATTTTAGCTAATTTCTGGATTTCTGAGGGTTAAAGTCATTAAGAATCGTCTTAAAACGGCGCGAAGCGCCAAAAAATTTGACATTTTTCATTTCGAAGTGCAATTTCTGCTATTATGAAGATATATAGGACACATAATTACTCATTTCGTCGCCAAGCGCCAAAAACTTTTTGTGAATTTTAGACCTTTTTTGCAGTTTTTGTCTTCCCAAAAATCATTGTACATAAACGAAGACGGTCCCGAAAAGTCTTTGTACATCGGGAAAAATCTTTGCCGAATACAAAAAACCGTGTTGGTGAGGGCGTGCTTTGTTTTCAGAATACGCAGGATACATAAACTTCGATTTTTTGCGTTTTTAGCGAAAGTCTAATTTTTAGTAGATTCTTACAAGTTTCACAGGCATACAAAGGTAGCTTTTCCCTAGTCCCCTCCTTTTGTGTCCTTAATGATGCGTAATTCCACGTATATTCGTCCTTTTCGTTCCATCGGAGCATTTTTGGTTGCTAATTTGTAAGTCTGCACGGCTTAGTTCTGCTTTGCGCAAATAACATGGTTGATAAATGAACAGTTACCTAACCAGTAACGACCATCATACGTCAACAAGGGGAATGGGGGATCCCCCAGCTAAAGTTGGTCGTCCCTCATCTCCCCAAAGCCAGACAACTTTTGACTCTCCCCCCTGTTTTGGAAAAAATGAAATATTTTAGCAGTGTTTAAGCGTTTTTTGGTGTTTTTAGGCAAAAATTGGAGGTCATTAACCCCGCTCCTAAGAATGGCTGTGGAGTGGACCCCCCCACACACAAAATTACGAGCCGTTACATGTATGTATGATGACGACGACTATTTAATGGCATTTAGCGGAACTGATTCTAGAAACTATGCGAAATTTCTGCTTTTGGAGCCTTAATTTTAAAGGTTATCAGCGCATGCATAGTCTGGGTGGGCATAGGCAGGATCACATTTACGGCGGACGTGAAAGGGCAGGTTGGCTGAGAAGGGCTCGATCGAATATTAAAATTAAAAAATTTATTTATTCAACAAAGTGGTCTCTAAAGGTGATATGGAGACCCAGCATTATATGACTGCATGAATACGGTGTTTTCATAAAATTCGAGTACTTTCTGAAATTTTTTTATTCATTTTGATCTGAACTAAACTTTTATTGTTTCCAAATCTTATTTTCCTCTGTTCCCCTTTAATAGATTGCCCACATTTTCAAAAATCGTTTAGCATATTTGTCCGCCCATCTGATCGGAAGTAGGGGGTCAATTACCTACCCCTAAAAGCAGTCGGATACCATCAGCAAGAGTTTTAAGCCGATATATGCAGGCACGTCTCTCTGGGGGACCCAAAATTCAGAAAAATCGGGAAAATAGGACTTTTTGAACGTTATTTTGTGCTATTTTAGGCCTTTTTGGGCTTAGTCCCCCCCAAAAATTGGTGTTGGTCCCCCCCCAAATAGTACGGCCAGCTACGTGCCTGGATATATGTGATAGCAGCTCTCGAACTTGAAGCTAGATGAGTTCTCTGACACTTCTAAAACACTCTTATCGAACAAAACGCCTTCAGGCGCTCTAAAAATAAGGACTTCTTGCAGATCAATTTCGTTTAAAACGTTCGGATTCAACGAAAAGGAACATTTGGCCAGCATTTCGAGAAAAAATTTTTCGTAACCAATCGAGGACAGCAAACGCGTGCAATTGGCAGCAGTCTTGAAATTGAAATAAAAAATATAACTTTGGGAAAGAGACCACACATGCACACGGGGTTACGGGGATATACCCTACCAGAACTTCTAAAAGGCACATCCCCGCAGGTCTTTTCGGGACCAAATCTATTGCCAGAACCATGGAAAAGCATCAAACCACGTCTAACAGTTATAATTTCAAGTACAAATATATTTTTCGAGCAACAGGATGTTCGATTCGTTCATCCAGCTTCTTTTCTTCCATTATTCCGTGTATGTTTCATGTTACAGTCGACCTTACTTTAATTTGTTTTCATGACTAAAATTTTACCACTAAAATTCATGAAGAATAAAACACAACGAATTAAGTATCTAAATTCGATATTAAATCAGCAAAATTCACTATTCCTTTATCCCTCCCCCACCCATACATTTAAGACGGGGGAATTTTTTGGCCGTTTTTAGGTGTTTTTTGGCCGTTTTAGGCCAAAAATTGGAGGTCATTTATACCTTCCCTGAAAATGGCCGGGAGTTCGAAAGCCTGCGCCTAAAATTTCGAGTCGTTACATGTATGTGTACTGTGTGAAATTAATAAATTTAATTATTAAATAATTAATTAATTGATTAAATGATTAATTAATTATCGAGAGGCGATCATTATTTCAAATATGTTAACAAATTTTCTTACATAACTTTTATTCACATTAATCCAATTAAAGTACAATGAAGATGCAATGCCAGAAATACATAAAAACCAATTACGGAACTGGTCACGAATGAATGTCATATTTCACACAATAATGGTCAAAATGCATATTTAAGGCCTCACCTGCGCGTCATCACAGGCAAATATTTCATCAATAACAACCGGCGTTGATTTGGTCAAAAAGTCTATCGAATCGATAGAATAAAAATCTAACAATTTGAACCAATTACGGCCTCCGTATGGTTCTGAAGAAAATTCAAGAGAACTTATAGATGCAATTAAAGAACATGTAAAGTGAAACAAAAGAGAGAAACAGTTCATTTTTTATTGCCTAAATTAATTCAATGCAAATAATTTACGTTTTCAGAATTATCTACTCATTACGGTCAGGGCCGTATTCTGAAGAGGGCGGAGAGGGTGCCCACCCCTAAACCGAAAAAAATTTTGAATGGTAAGATGACGCGCGAAAAGATGGAAAAAATGCATGTCCTTGACGTAAAACGTTCAAACTTTCGACACTTCGCGCCAGATGTGAAGTATTTTCCATAATTTTGGCTCAAGCGCGACCACAAAACGAAACTATTTATAGCCACTCGAAAAGAAAAAAAGTTTCCGAAAACTTCGAATTTTATGATATTAATGGATAGAACGAGAAGGAAAAGGTCAAAAATGAGATTTTTGCGAGCTATGTAACCCGACGAATTTCCCGAGATATAGAACAATTTATCTTGTTCTATATCTCGGGTAGATACGGACCTGATTACAATGATAAAATATCAAAAAAAATTTCCTATCTCTTAATGGACTGCCCAAATGAGATTTTCGGTCGCGCTGAGACTAAACTGTGTAAAACAGCAATTTTGAAGATAACATATGTATTACTAAGCAGAGTCCAGAACCAAATTTATAAATAGGGAATATGGCATTAGTGAAGGAGTAAGCATATACTTTTCGACTAGAACAGCAGAAGACTCTTGGCATTTATGTACGTCGAAAATCTAAAAAGTCTAATTTTTATTTGAAATAGACAAAATTTAGGAAAAGTAAGTAAAGAAAAGACTTGAGATTGAAAAGGTGGGAAACTCAAGCTATCAGCAAAATGAAATGAGGATTTCACAATCCCCTGTGCAGCAACAATAAGTACGTACATACGTGTGTATGTATAAAGTGTAAATAAAACAGAGAACATCAAGCTTATTTATGCTAATATGTAATCATAAGCAAGCATTGAATCGCGTGAAAATACAGTTGTCATCAAACTGCCAACATATATGTACATATTTAGTCCTGAAAAGAGTATTCAAAATCTAACCCTTCTTGAATTGAAAGGATGTCAAAGAAAATCGGCCAGCTATGTAATTTTAATTGCCGTCCCGTTTTAAACTCAGACAATCTGCATGAACGATAAGTCTTTACCTAACAAAACGCAGCAGAATAAAAACAGCGTTCTGCGACATATTTCGAAAGCGCTTTCTGATTGGCCGATTTCGGGAACTTTCGAAACCACTAGCAACGATTCTGAGGCCAACTTGGGATCAAAATATTTGGTTGATTCTTTCGAACTTCCGTTGCATTCCACTGCGTGTATAGTAACTGACGCAGCTCTGCTGTGTTCCACAGATGATTTCTGAAAAAATTTCAATTAATCGCGATATTTCGCAGATTTGTAAGACAATGACTCGTAGTTCCTAAAAAAGAGGCATCCGCGCATTTACAACGCAGACATTTTGTCTGCTAACTAGCGACCCGTACGCTTCTTGCCGTGATGCCATTTTATAATGTTGTCTTTTCCTTTATACTCATTTAGTCGTACATCAAATTTTATTTTCTAAGGCTTGTGAATGTGATAGAAAAAATGAGAGCTGCATTTTTCAAAAGAGCCTCAAATAGATAGGTATTATACATGCGCATAGGGGGCAGACATTTAATAGGGGGAATGAGGGATCCCCACCCAAAGTTGGTCGTCCCCGATATCCTCGGAGTCAGAAGATTTTTGAAATACTAATTTTGTTAAAAACTTGCGATTTTTGGCCGCTCTTAGGTGTTCATTTGCCAAAAATTGCCGTTACATGTATGAGGTGAGGGGGCATTATCCCGTTGGAGTGTCAGCCATACAGGTACTGTCAGGCGATTTTGAGCTGATGAAGGTTTTTTGCATCATTTTCGAAGTCAAAAGCAGTAAACAATGACACGTACATTTATTGCATGTACTTATTCTATAAATTGTCCGAATTTTCGAAATTTTCCTGAAATATTCTTCCATTAAATTTTTCCTCTAGATGATCCAAAATGCGCTGAAAAAAGAAAGATTGCCTGATCCCGGTCTTCCATCCAGTCGATTATCTTACATCAAACGTTTCCGCATTTTTTAGTCAAAAAATATTTTTATATCAAACTATCGAATTCATCCGAAAGCTGAGTTAACTGTCTTAATAATGGTGTAAAAGCCTTTAAAATGTTTGGGCAACAGGCCCGTATCCAGGATTTGGCCAAGGGTGGGGGGCGGACCCAACATACAGGTCTATATCTCGGAAAATTCACTTGGATAGCTCGCAAAAAAACGCATTTTTTTGACGCTTTTCGACATGCTATATCCATTAAGATCATAAAATTTCAACTTTAAAAAAATTTCACTCAAAAAAGTATAAAATGTATTTTTTGGACGCGCTTTGGTCAAAACGATGGAAAAAACTTCGCATCCAGCGCGAAGCGCCGAAAACTTAAATATTTTACGACAAATAAATTCGATTTTTCCATCTTTCCGCGCATATTCTTTCGAAATTTTTTCTTTTTGTTTACCGTGCCCTATGCTGGAGGCATAATGAATCACTTGACTGGCATTTTTTTCTGTTCATCCTTATCCATGTGTCCAAAACTTTGTCTAGCCTCGTTTTGGCTTCAGTTACATCGTTTTTAACGGTTTAGCTTGATTAGAAGTTAGCATTTTTAGGCCTATTTACATTGATATCACAAACACTCAAAATATGAAAATAAGGTTCTAATAAAAAATTTAGTGGTTTATTCCTTTCCAGCTTTTCAAATGCAACCCCTGGTTGTGTTTAACTCACCAGAAATCTATCTTTTCTTGTTTTTGCATGGATATCCATCAGGCGCCTATTCTTTCTCACGCATAGTAATAGTTTTTTACTTTTACCTCTTTCAAGAATAATTTTCACAGAAAATAACATACATATTCAGTAAAAAGCATAAAAAATTGCACTAAATGAAAGTAATAACTGTCACAGCATGTAAAGAACATGTAGCTTAATATGGACTATGAGTTTTTGCTATAATGATGCACTTCGACTGCAAAAACATGATGGTAAACAGTGGGTTAAATACGATCTTGTGTACATCGACAATCCTGCAATAAGCTTACCAAGAATTTTTCAAATCGACCAATCAAAATTTTACAAATATGATCGCCGTTGACCGTAGATAATAGTTTTTTAGCTAGAAGAGTCGCGCTGCGCCTGACGGAGTAATATTTAGCCATATTAAGCAACAGGATCAGTAAATCGTAATAATTTTCGGCGCAAGATTCGGCCAACTTGTAGGCATTTTCGTAGACGAGCTTTTGCAGCAATTCGACCATTAACAAGTAACCTAAAAAAATAATAAATCTGTGAACAAATACGCGCTTAAACGAAAAAACGTATTTTGCGAATTCAAATATTTTATTATTTCAAAAATTCGCATATTCGAATATTTCGAAAATTCAAATTTTAAATATTCTCGATTCATCTGCGAACAAATGCACGCTTAAATATTAGCAAAAAATAGTTTTTGCAAGTTCAAGTATTTTAATATTTCAAAAATTCTAAGTATCAAATATTCCTAAAAATTAAAATTCAAATATTCCTAATGTCATAGTATACATAGTATCAAAGGCCAAAAATTTAAGCGTCAAATCTTTACTTATAGTTTAGTAGATATTGTACGAAATCTAATTAAATAGAATACATATTTAGCCATAACTACAGTAACCTTCTTCATCTAGCGATTCCAACATTTTTTCGTTATTGAATAATCGCCGATTCGAAATCCACGTCCAGAAAGATTTGAGAGCAGTATCTAAATCGTTAACAAAGACCACTTCGTATGAAATTATTGACAGAAAACTTAATCGCAATTTCCAAAACAGAAAAGTGAGAACAAAGAAAAACAAAAATTGGATAGAAAAGCAAAATATACAACAAAACACGAACCAATGTTCAAAACGGCGCATAACTTAAGCAATAAAACGGAAGCTGGAAGAGCTTCGAACACTGTCTGTATCTGTGTGGGCTGCTTGTGAGCCTTTTCAACGACTCCTAATAATATTGATACCAAAGGTTCGGCCATGGCTAAATTGTCGCCTATAAACAAGGTTTTTAGAATTACACACACATATATTATTCAAGGAACGGGGGGGGGGCGCCGCCCCCTCGAAATGAGAAAATTGTTTTTTCTTCTAATGATCCCCAAAAGCAAAAAATAGAAAATTGGTGAGTGCGTCTGAAACACCGCTAAAACTGGTTTTTAGCGTACTTTTGAGCTAGTGAACTGAAATAATTTCGGCGCTTCGCGCGAGATGTATTGTTTATGTATATGTTTGTCTTCTGACCAGTGTTTTTTTTGTACAAGGTCCGTTTGTACATATACAAAGATGGTCCCCAAAAGTCTTTTTACATTTTCTACACACAAATTTTTGCATACTATTATATGGGTTATTAGCGATTTTAGTGTGGTAAAACAGGATTTTTCGACCTTTGGTAGTGTATTTTAGCTTCTTTCTTGGTTTCTGACGCCAAAAATTACTAAAATTGTCTCAAAACGGCGCGAGGAGCCGAAAAATTTGACAATTTCCATTCTAAATGCAAATTGTGTCATTTTTAAGATATATAGGACGAACAATTACTCATTTCGGCGCAAAGCGCCAAAAATATTTCGGATTTTAGACCTTTTCACAGTTTTTGTCTTCCCAAAAATCTTTGTACATGTTATACAAGGACGGTCCATATAAGTCTTTGTACATCGGGAAAAATCTTTGCCGAATACAAAAAAACCGTGGTTATGACACGGGAAACATAAATTTTTCCGGCGCATCGCGCCGTATTTATTGATTATATACATGTTTTTTGTCTTCTAGCTCGCTCAAAGCCGGTCAAATTTGAGCTTTACATGCAGGATATGTCAATTTTTTTCGGCGCTCCGCGCCGAATTATTTATTATCTGTATTGTTTTTCTCTGTAAATCACAATGGTTAAAAAAACAAAGGCAAGAGATAAAAATAATTCATCGATTAAGTGATCAGATATCAGTTTAAATGATAAATTTGCATATACATGCATCAATATGAAATATAGTATAAGATTTCTAAAAATTTTCCTTGAAATTTTTCTTCACCATTGTATAGAGCTCGCTGAGATACGCTCAAAACTGCCTTCATTTTGGCCTATCGCCTAATGGTTTTCGAGATATCTGGCCTCAAAAAATCTTCGCCCTGCCCTCGAAATAAAATCCTGGATACGGGCCTGTATAAATATAACGACTTTAGTTATGTAAATATGCTTAATTATAATACATAATCTTTAAGCTTGAATCCCCAGAAATTCCCCCCAGAATTCGCGATTTTTCAAAAAATTAAGCATGTATGTAGAAAAGGTACTGTTTTAAGCGTTGTTAACAATCCCTTTGCTCAAAAGTGCCAAATTTTCAATGCTTCGCGTCATACACTCAATTTTTGACTATATTTTACTTTGATTTATTCGAATTTTTTGAGTTTTTTTATTTTTCAAATGTTTTTTATGCTCTAGAAAGATAGACCATCGTCAGAAACGCAGAAAAACGATGTTTTTAACGCGTATCCGACACTTTTGAGCTTAAAAAAGACTTAAAAATTTCACTCCACCAGAATTCCCATTATGTGTATGTTTCTTTATTACCTTTGTATGATGAATTCATCAGCTTTAAATAGGCATATCGAACAGACGGCGTACTTGATTTCATGTCCAGGCATCCCTGCAGTAATAATACGTTGACCACACTACTAATCTAATCTACATTTTTTTAATATTATTATTATTTGTTTACTGAACTTGCTAAATGACAACAATTTTTAGACTCATTCCTTTGAATTAAAGTAAAAAATGCAGCAGACTTCATAAAGCTACATATAATGTACAGTAAGACATGAGTATTTTTAGCTGAATTTCGACATTTGCCAGCTAGTTTACATTTCAGTATCGCGGTACCTGAATTATTACATAATTTTCGTGCTGTAATGTCATCCTGAACTGGTTTAAAGTAGAACAACAATGAGATAACTTACTCACATAATAAAGGATAAGCCTGCAAGTTTGATTTATTACAAAGGAAATCTACATGTATGCATGCTTACTTCATATCAATAAAGTATAAGAGGACTCGGAAAAGTAATCGTAGCGATAAATCGATTTGTAGCCCAGGCACGTAGCTGGCCGTCCCATTTTGAGCGGACCAACACCAATTTTTGGGAGGTCTAAGCTCAAAAGGCCAAAAATAGCACAAAATAACGTTTTAAAAGTCCTATTTTCCCGATTTTTCTGAATTTTGGGGGGTCTGAACTTCCCTTCCCCCAGAGATACGTGCCTGTTGTAGCCTACCTTAAACAAGGTTGTTAACGTATTAGAGAAGTCGTCTTTGTATTTCGCAGTCCACAGCGCCAATGTTTTCAAGGCAATGAGCAGCGTAGCTTCGTGGACTATAAATGATGGAGGAGGCTAATTCGTACATACATATACACAGGGCGTAACCAACCGGGGGCGGAGGGTTTGGGCCCCCACCCCCCAGGAAAAAAAATTAAAAATTCTCAAAGTCACTAGAAGGACAGCCAAAATGCGTTTTTAGCACACTTTTTAGCTTCGAAACTGAAAATTTTCCGGCGCTTCACGCCGGATTTCTTATTTTCTATCTTTTTTTACCTTAGAAGCCCAGATTTGACTTAAAATAGCGAATATGTCGAAACTTTTCGGTGCTTCGCGCCGGATTTCTTATTTTCTATCTGTTTTCTTATCTTAGAAGCCCAGATTTGACATAAAATAGCAAATATGTCTGAAATTTTCTCTTTTTCTTACCTAACAAGCCCAGATTTGACTTGAAAATAGCGAATATGTCGAAAATTTTGGCGCTTCGCGCCGATTTATTATTTTCTGCATTAGTTTTCTTCGCAAAACCGCAAAATTGAACGCAAAGAAAAGAATTTCGAAATGTTTTGGAGTCAAGCTTCAACTTAATTTTGAGTAATTAGTCATACCGATACATAGCTTAAAAGATAGATTTTTTGATATCCAAGTTTTTTTAGATTTTTTACGTCATTATGGCGTAGATCTCGTCGAGAAACGCTCAAAAATGCCATTATTTTCGCGTATCTCCTAATGGTTACCGAGATTTAGGACTCCAAAATTTTACGCATCCCCCGAAATAAAAAAAAATCCTGGTTACGCCCCTGTATATACATACATGTCATAAAATTAAACACCGTAAGATTAGCACGCATTTTACGGCATGAATTTAATAGGATTAATTTTAAAAAATTGAATGTAATATTCGATTAAATTTAACGATAATCACATAGAATTACTCATGTGAGTAGTACATAAATTGCACGCTTTCCTCGCCAAAATAGAGACGAATATATTTTTAATCAGCCATTCCAGTCTTAGTAAGTTACTTTTTATTTTAAACTGACGCGATTTTGGCCGTTTTAAATAAAAAGAATTTTAATTAAATTTTAAATTTAACCTAACAATCTACATACACCGCGTGACCCAAAAAGAGTACACCAGCTCTTCAATATAGTTCCTTGCATGGAAAATGCAAACACAGCGTCGCTGTGATCTTCTACGATTGACCAACTGCAGTAGAACGTAAGCGCTTCAACCGTAGCCATGCGGGTTAGGCCGTAGTAAGATTGCGCGCAGTCGTAGTAAGATTGCGCAGTCATAGTAAGATCGCGCAGTCGCAACAATGGCGTGCAGTCGTAGTACACATGCATACTGTATGTTTGTATTAATACGCATTAAGAAGGTCACCTCATTTCACTAGCTGCGATCTACTAAGGCCGAACGCAATCATACTACAGCTGCAGCCATCTTACTGCGACTGCGCGTAATCTTACTACGGCCGAACAGGCATGGCTACAGTTGAAGCGCTTACGTTCTACTGCAGTTAATCAATCGTAGTGAGATCACAGCGGTGCTGTGTTTGCATTTTCCGTGCAAGGTACTGTAAGTTTTGCTCTGGTAAACTTAGAGTGACGCGCTTTAAAGCAGTTGATAGGAAGAAAACCTTTGGCTCTGATATGTGGTTTTAGACAGTCCGAATTCAATCAATGCAACAAACCTTTGTAAACCCAACTTTTTTATAGAATAACGCAATCAACGTATAACATGTTGAAAAGCTCACAAAACTAAAATAAAACGAATAATAAGATTGTCAGTTCTCAATCTAGGAATATTAAATATATCTTTTATATCTACTTTGTCCAGAGTAATTTTATACATGCGTTTAAAACAAGGATTTACTCAATTAAGACCACTAGTTAACAATTTTTCCGTTATAACTTGCCAAAAAGTGATGCTTGCAACATGTAAACTAAATAAAGCACCAGCAGGAGTAACTCAATGAAACTTTACCATTTTGTTGTTGTAATATTTGTCATTCAAAAACGATTTCCCTTCTATGCGAGGTTTAATATAGCCAGTTAGCACCAAAACGTTTTGTACCTTTTCTTGGGCAACACTATAAAGGCAAGTACATAAATAAATTATGTACCATAGCCTTTCCATCTTGTAAGTCGGCCGCCCCCAACCATTTTAGATTTAATAATTTAGCATATCCGAGGCAAAAATTACATTTTTTACGTTTTCCTACTACATTTTACCAAAAATTAGACAACTTTTTCGACTTTCGACAATTTTTTCGACTTTCGAATCAAAATATGTAGCACTTACATTCGTATACATAAGTGAGCGGAATTGAGCATTTTCCGGCTGTATTTCAAAAATTAAAAGTCCTTTTATCATTCCTTCGAACACGGCCGACATTCTTAATCTCGATCAGTTACTAATGCATGCATGTACACGCATCTATTTATATTAACGCATATCAAGTACATCTCTAATTTATAATCATTCATTATTTATGAATATTTTTTTACTGTCTATAGTCAATTTGTCGCTATTTAAAACATGAATTTACGAGTCACGTAATTTAACCCTTTCTCAAAGCTATGTACATAATTAAGCGGGGGAGTTTCTTATCACAAATTTGTATTTCTTCACCTTCTTGTTTCAGCAAAGCCACCATTTCGTCGCAAACCACGTTGCCAACCTGATCGACGGTTTTAATCTCGTTAACACAGTGAAAACTTAGATTGCCAATTCCGTTTAGCACGCCAATGCGCTGTGCGGCATTATTCAGTTTGCCCTCGGAGCCTGAAATCATTTACATCACATGCATACCTGATCTTGGTGGTTTGTGGAGTTTTAACCCCAACCCCAAAAAAAGTTTTTCACCCCTCCCCTCGGAAATTTTTTCACCCTCCCCCCCATGATAATTGGCGATTTGTCGAAAGTTTCCAAAGTCTCAAAAATGCTGGAAAAGGTGGTTTTAAGCGTTTTTAGAGAACTATTTGCTCAAAAGTGTCCAATTTTCGGCACTTCGCGCCATATACTCATTTTTGAACTATATTTTGTTTTCGAATTTTATTCGATTTTTTCGAGATGTTTTATGCTCTAGGACGATAGAGCACAGTTAGAAATGCGGAAAAACGATGTTTTTGACGCGTATCCGCCATTTTCGGACCCAAAAAAGGGGCACTTTGAAATTTCAGCCCCCCCCCGCAGAATTCCCTTGCACCTTGCAGTGCATGTCTGATTACATGCTGTGCAATACGTCATGTATACATGTACATTATGCATTATCTATTAATATGCAGGTCTGAATTAGAATTTTTGGGACTGCTGACGTTTTTTATGCTGAACCTTGTATACAGGAAACGAAATCGTTTCACTAACTACCGATTTCGCAAGAATATGTTGAAACAGATGAAACACATTGACGTGATCTCGAAACTCTACACGGTTGAAAAGAAAATAAAAATTCCACAACACGCAGCAGCTACAATTGTTGTTTCTTTGAAGTTGAAAGTTTAAAGTGCCTTTTTTGACTCGAAAATAGTGGGTACACGTCAAAAACATCGTTTTTCGGCGTTTCTGACGATTTTCTATCTTTCTAGCGCATAAAAGCATCAGAAAAATTTCGAACAAAATCAAAAGTCAAATAAATAAATTGAAATATGGTCAAAACGTTAGTATGTATGTATATGACGCGAAGCGCCGAAAATTTGACACTTTTGAGCAAATAGATAGCTAAAAACAGATAAAAAGCACACATTTTCAGCAAATTTTGGGAAACTTTCGAAAAATCACAAATTCTGTGGGGTGAAAAAATTTCTGGAGGGACGAAAATTTTTTGGGGGGCACAACCCTTCCCCGATCACGTATGCATTTCATTAAGTACTACAAGCAGAATGTCATTTGGGCTCATTCCCGAAACTGACCGACCATCCCTTTCCAACATTTGGGTCGTTACATAAATGTATGATCCCAGTAGACATTGACATCATTATATTTTGAGGAGTCGTTGTACTTCGGAAAATTCTCACGCATGCTTGCCTAGCCTGCCTTTACCGAAACCACATATAAAAAAGTTCCTAATAGTATAATAGTTCTTAATGCGTAAAATGTAGGTTTCACAACGTCTACTTGAGTGACCCATGAACTACGAATTCAATTAAATCTGTAGCAATAATGATCATCAATAAAAAAGCCCAACCTGATGACCCCGTCTAATTGGATCTCGTTTCCCGTTTTTGTTTTCCTTTTTACGTTCTTTTCTGGTACTGTGTTTTTCCTCCGATTTGACAGCGTTTCGTTTAAACTCTTTTGCACGCCGCAAACACTATAATGTCCCATAATATATTCTCTTTTACGTGCATCCGTAGAATTTCCCACATTTTTTGCAATCTTTTTAACTATGTAACAGCATGCTTCGTTTTTTACTTTAAGTTTTTCTATTCCCTCTTTTTTCTCTTTTTGCTTTCCACTTTTTGGAATAATTCCTATATATTATTAACGTCCTCTTGATCAACAAGCCAATAATTAAAAACATGAACCGGCTTATGAAAATATTTGATTCATATTGGGTCATACAAGTAAGAAAAGCCGATTTCTGCGATTTTTGTGACTTTTTAAACAAGCTCTTCCTGCCAATTCCGACAGCTTTTCGAAGCTCTATACGATTTACCGTTAAGGACGCCAAATAAATATTTGGCCAAAGACGTAACAGTGTTAGCATCGGAGCATCTACCAGCCAGGGATTTGATCGCCTCCGATGCCTGAGATTGTAGATCCGGATTTTTCGAATACAAATGGGCTAAAAAGCACGTTTACTTATATTCAAAATGGTTACGGAAGATGGAAATAATAAAGAGAAAAATAATAGGCAACTAATGTACAGGGCTAACATGAGTGGGTTTTTGGGGTTTTGGGGTTTCGGGCTTTTGGGGGGGGGGTTTCGGGGTTCTAAAAAATCTTGGGTTTTTGGGGGTTTTGGGCTTTTTGGTATTCTGAGATGCAGGCACCCCATCCAGTAGTCAGATTTTTTGGACATACAACAACATAAGTACATATCTATTATTGTAAGGTTCATGTGTAACTGTAATTTTCCAATGTTTGATGTCTAACTTTTACACTTCTTACATAAGTATTTACGTTCGCAGTTTCAACGGCCTCATCGGAACGAAATTTTTCAACCTTTGGTTTTGTCCATTCAAAATTGAGAAATTCACTGAGCACTGATACAGTCCCAAAGCTGGTGTTCATTAGACCCAATGCCAATCAGCTTTGTGATCCAACCATGATGGATACTGATGATTGTGATGATAGGGATATGCGATCACAGATCAGCACAGCGACAGTCGAATAAAACTTTGTTTTGAACTTGTCCTATTTTTTATGTTGGGTCCTTTCAATGTATTATAAGTGTATACAGACAACTGTGATGTGTATCAAGAAAAACCCACCAAAAACCCACCAAAACCCCAGAAACCCACCAAAAACCCCAGAAACCCACCGAAAACCCACGAAAAACCCCAAAACCCAAAACGCAAAATTTTCAAATCTGGGTTTTTGCCAGCCCGCACATGCAACCATGACACAAAAAGATGAAGACTAAACACAGCAAAAAAGACAAATTTTCAGAGCGATACGACTGTGCATGCAACTAGGGCCGTATTTTGGGGGGCTAGGAGGGGGCGCCCCCTGGGCCGCAAAAAGTTATTTTGGTAGGTAAGATACCGCACGGAAAAATCAGAAAATTATATCTGTTTGCCTGAAAATCGTCAAATTATCGGGCTTTTCACCGTATGTAAAGTATTTTCTATAGTTTTGCTTCAAGCGCGGCCAAAAAATGACTTTTTATAGCCTATTCAGCGAAAGGAAAACTTTTCGAATAAGGGGAGGGTAAAATCCCAGAAATTCAAACAGTAAATTTATTGTTCACGATTTTTTTGCTGCTTAAGCGATCAAAATTGTCAAAATAGCCTATAAAACGTTTTTTGTGGTAATATCGCATTTTTGAAGTATTTTTAGTCCATATTGACTGCATTAAATGACTTTTATCACTGAAAAATAGCGAAATTGATCAATTTTGGTCGCTTTTTGAGTAAAAATATGTACATAAAAAACTAATCCGGCGCGAAGCGCAGGAAAATTTCAAGATCAAAAATGATGCAAAAAAACGTTCCATTAGCTCAAACTCGCCGGACAATACCTGTCTGGCTGACCCTTCAGCGGGGGAGGGAATAGCCCGCTCACCCCATGTGCACGTATGTTATAAGCGGATAGAGCATGTTTAAAAACGTAGGAAAATGCGGTTTTTACAAGCTGTCTCAACGAAATTTACACTATATTAATCAATTTACTTTAGGTTGGCCCCCCTTGGCCGGATCCTAGATATGGGACAGTAGCATTTAATTATTTTTTCTTATAATGCAATGCATACGTGTACTTATGCAAGAGTAAGAAAACCTGGTCAAAGGTTGGTTGGTCCTCCCGTCTCAACAAAATTAAGAATTCAGTAGCGACGATACCATCACCAGAATTCCCGCAAATTGAGCGAAAAAATGCATTATTGTAGGTACACCTTCTTCCGGCAAGAAAACAAACCTGATAATACCCAAAATATATTCCAAATTTTACATTTTTCTCTCGAAATGCAAATCCTGTTATTATAAAGATTTACATACATATATAGAACGCCGTGGAGCGCCGAAAATTTTTGGGAATTTCACACATTTTTACAGTTTTTGTCTTCCCAAAAATCTTTGTAAACGCACAAAGACGGTCTCGAAAAGTCTTTGTATGTACATCGGGAAAAATCTTTGCCGAATACGAAAAAATCGTGCCCCCACCCAAAATTTTGAGCCGTTACATGTATGATAGTATGGAACTAACATGCGATAAGCTTGCACAATTCCATAGCATAAGTGTCCAGGTCGACGTTCATTTGAGCCAGAAGATAAGCGACGGCTGAAAAAATCGTTGACTATAGGTAAGTACGCATTAAGAGCATAGGTGGGCAACACCTAAGTTCTGGGAAAGGGGTGCAAGATTTTTCAAAGGTCAAAAAATGGCCTTAAAAATAGTGTTATGGCGAATAAACACGATTTTTCAACGTTTCTCATCGAGCACTATCCATTGGCATCAAAAAATTGCGAAAAAAACAACAAAAATTAAAAATTGAATTCTGGGGGTTATTTTGGATTCTGGGGGGTGGTACTTTGGTTTCTGAGGGGGAGTGTATTTTGGTTTCTGTGGGGTACCTCCAAACCTCCCCACGCCCAGGTATAATTAAAGAGTGAAAATTTAAAAAAAATTTAAAACGATTGTAAAAAAAACTTTTTCCAACTTCAAAATAATTTTTATGCAAGCGAAAATCAAATACATACCTACATATGTACAGTACATGCATACATACAGTGTAAAATACCTATAACTTAAGCGTACAGATCCGCATGCAAAACTTACATCGAAAAAGAATGCGACTGAACGTTTAAAATTTGCGTTACAGACGGGAAAAATTGGTGTTATTTTATTTTTATTTAAAAATAGCAAAAAAGATACCTAAAAATGGCTTTAAACGAATCATACCCTTTAAAACGCATTCGGCGTTTCTGAGCATGGCTTTTTGTACGGCAGGATAAAGCGTATCATTGAGCAATTGTCGATTCACCAAGGAAAATATAGGACCGCACATAGCTAAGAGTGAAGCGGGAGAAAAAATAAAAAGGCTCAAATTCTAGTCACCACGTTTAATGTAAAGGCTGCTTTGTAAAAAAATCAAGATCTCGGAAGTGTGGAGACTTCAACCCCCCCTCCAGAACAATTTCCACCCTCCCGCCCCAAATTCGCCATTTCTAAAAAATTCGTGGCATAAAGCTTTGTTTTAAGCTTTTTTAGCGATTTTTCGACAAAAAAGTCTCAATTTTTCGGCGCTTCGCGCAACATATTCATTTTCTGACTATATTTAGTTCAAACTCGATTTTTTTATTTTTCTACATCTTTTTGTTTGTAATTTCTAGAAAGACAAGAGCATCGTTAGAGACGCCAAAGCATCATGTTTTTGACGGGTTCCACCATCTATGTGCTATAAAAGGCACTTAAAATTTTGTTACACCTCCCCCAGAATTCCAATTCCCATGCAATGCACGTTTGGCGCTTTATCTGCCGCGTGTAAATATGTACATAGTAAAGACAATATCAGGCAATTTCGAGCGTATAAAATGTTTTCTGGGTCATTTTCGAAGTTGTAAATAGAAAAGTTGACGAATCGCCTCCGGATTAATAACTTTTTGTTCTGTTTAAGCGTAAAACAGTAAAATACGACTTAAATACGTTAGTTTAAAAATAGACAGAATATCTAAACTAGTATAACTACGAGTGTGCAAACATGACTTTACTATATGCAAATTTTTAGTAAGCATAAAAATTTGAATATCAAGAAAGTACATTAACATAGAATCAAAAAGCATTTAAATTTGTGAATACGGCTAATCACTCGGATCTTGAAAATTACCTACTCTTTTTTCATCTTTTATTGAAACCTGCATTTTTACAACTCCAAATCAAAGCTACATACATGTACATAGCCATTTATCGCAAGTTACCTAACATTTTCTAGTGTTCTGTGAAATGTTAACCTTCAGTAGCACAAATATAGTATGCCTACATTTAACAGCTCGAAATTAAGGGGGTTCCCGGCCATCTTTAAGGGGAAGGTGCGTAAATAACCTCCAATTTTTGACCAAAAACGACCAAAAATGCCTAAAAACAGCCACAAACTTCAATTTTTTCATAAAAATTTGGGGGGTCAAAAAATTTTCTGGCTTAGGGAGTGAAGGGGGCGTCCGAGTTTCGATAAGGGGATCTCCCATCCCCCTGTTAGCACGTAAGATAGTATGTATGTATATCCACACGCTACATAGAATGAGCAGTGATTTATCAAAAAATGATTCAATATTCTTACTAAGATTTCTGAATTAATTTCATCCTTAGTACACAGGGCCTTTTTAACGTAAAAGTCGACAATTTGTGGAACGAAAATATCAACCGTTTTCTGATGACAAATTTCGTTCATCTGACCGCAAATAAGGGATGCGACGCAAAGATGCTTGAGCGTAGAATCGTCGGAATTCAGCAAAACATGCAGCAGCTGATCCGCCATTTTAGCATCCTATAAATTTATTTTTAATTTTGAAATCCGCTTTCACTCAATTTAGGTTATTCAAACGAAACTTAACTTTCACTAGATTTCTTACAACAAAGAGCGGTTCAAGCAAGCAATCAGTCGAAAATATTCGCTGTAAGTTATTTTAATATTTTATTTAAAAAATAAAGGAATTTTCGGGAAAATGCTATTTATTGCTTCTGGGAATTGTAATTTTAATGGTATTTTTAATTTTAATGGTACGAGGAAATATAATGTTTAGAAATGCTCTGGAACATATCTCTGCAATTATAAAATTACTTCTCCTTCCTTTGTTATTATGGAAAACTGATATTATCAACTTTTAGGTAATCGATTAATTAATTATCTGACGCTTTCCTTGAAGTAAATATAAATAGAACGAATTGACAACAAAATCGATGCAAAGCTAATCTACGGCGCAGTGTATAAATACCAAATATGTTAATTGATCCTATCTTTTGCAAATATGTATATTTCACTCTAAGTAACAATGATAATTACACAAATCTGAAAAAAATTTCGACAACAAATCTGAATGTGAATCTTAGACGGAAGCTAATGTTGAAGGATGAACACTAATTCGAAACACATTTACATACTTATTTCCATAATTTAATAATTTAGAATGATTAATATCTTTGCTACTTTGAGTCAATGCGGCGGAAGTGGTAAACGATCGAATTTGTATTAGAGTCGAAACCAAATTTAAGGGTGGAACCGTTTCTAATGTCAAAATTTAAAGTTATTATACTTTTTCGATTTTTTGACAAAATTTAATTTTTATTATTGACAACTACTTCGTATACAGAGAATTGAAGGTATGAATTTATTTCCCTCAAAAGCTTTTCCCAGAATTTTCGGATAAGAAATTCCATATATATATATATATATATATATATATATATATATATATATATATATATATATATATATATATATATATATATATATATATATATATATATATATATATATATATATATATATATATATATATATATATATATATATATATATATATATATATATATATATATATATATATATATATATATATATATATATATATATATATATATATATATATATATATATATATATATATATATATATATATATATATAATATATTTTTTTTGATACATTTCAGCCATAAAAATACTCAAATTTTCGGTGCATCGCGTCATTAGCTGAATCAATATAAGTATGTAATATTTATTCTATTATACTTTCAAGATAAAATTTTTCGCAAGATAAAATTTTCTGTTTATCATCGTCAGAAAGGTTAGAAGCAACCCAGTCAAGCCCATCCCAGACAGTCATAATTAATTTGACTTACCCTTATCATTAAGCGCCGAAATTTTTTCAAGGCCTTGTGATGGATCCACGCTTTTCCGCTTGTTGGCGCAAAGATCAAAAAAGCGCAATCCGAATAAGCCTTAGCCTGTTAAACCGATTTTAAAATTAAATGACCGAAATTGACCGCATTTCAATAATTAATTCAGTAAGCCTTAGCCACACACTTAAACTGTGTCGCGTTCAATTTTTCGAAATTCTTGCTCAATTCTATCAACGTTATCCATGAGCTTAAAGTCGCCTTATCTCGCCTTGAGACTAAAACGATACTTGTGATGCAAATATTTCTTTTCGCGTTTCGCTTTTCAGATCGATTTAAGCATAAGTACAGGCACGTAGCTGTGGGGGGAATGGGGGATCCGGACCCCCCCCCCAAATTCAGAAAAAATCGGGAAAAGTATGACTTTTTACACGTGATTTTGTGCTATTCTCGGCTTAGACCCCCAAAATTGGTGTTGGACCTCCCAAAATTGGTGTTATTCCCCCCAAAAAATAAGAGGGCCAGCTACGTGCCTGCATAAGCATCGTACGTAATATAGTAAAATGGAAGGTAAAATAGCAGAAGAGCTTATCACTGTCTTTTATTTTGTATATGGTCCATACGTTCGCATGGTAAAAAGCTCTGTGACGGAGATAAACCGAGTTTTCTGGGAGAGGGGCATAAATGAGTAATTTTTCGCCTATTTAATGTCAAATTTTTGTACTTAATTCGTCAATTTTATTTTTCATAAATATTTATGTTTAAAATTGCATGAAAGCAATAACAATAAGGGCACGGAATGACCTCTAACAACAAATATGTACAAATTAATGGAAGAAAAGTGTCTGGTATGTAATTCAAGTTTTGCTCTCAGCCGTCATTTGACGCTTTTTCAAAGTTCAGGCAATCAGTTCTGGTCCAAAATGGCCTGAGAGGGGGAAAAGTATGCTTCTCAAAAGTTGTGGCAGGGGGATACCCGCCACCCCCTCTCCCGAGTGCACGTGTAACATGGTCCATTTGTACTTGTACAATGACATTATCCAAAAGTCTTTGTACATTTTGTACCTAGTATATGGCGCAGTATGCTTCATATGTACTATGTGAATACATATATTTTTTACCTGTGGTAGGTAGTGTACTGTGACATTTTGTGGGTATCTGACAAAAAAATTGCAAAAATTTATCAACACGACCCAACGCATCAGGAAAATATGGAATTTTCAGCATTTCATGTAGATTTTCTGCGTTTTAAATGACAGATAGTTTAGAACGCTGAATTTGCAGGGAGCGCTTAAAGTTTTATTAACACTGCCAGAAACACAATTTTGAAGCTTTCTAATGACAAACAAAACAGAAAAGTGCCAAAATGGTACAAACTCATCTTTCACATGACATTCAAATAAGCCTCAGACTTAACAGACGAGACAACAATGTCTTCAATCGCTAAATTAGTTTAAAGTTGAGAAGCACTGAAATATTTTGCCCGATTTAAAATTTTGAACTCAATGCTAGAGCTTCTTAAAGAAAAATAGCACAGTTACCAACGCCTAAAAATCATATTTTTGACTTTAGAACATAATTTTTGCTGTTATAATAACATACAGAACAAATCGTAATGTACATAGGTACCTACTTATAACTTATTCTGACTCACATTGCAGAAAATTTCTGACAATCTTACTGATTTTATTCCCGAAAAATTTTTATAAGTGTACAAAGACGGTCCCAAAAAGTTTTAGTACATCCGGAAAAATCTTTGCCGAATACGAAAAATAGACCGTAGAGCTAATGGCCCGAAACTTAATTGAATACGTATGTAAATATTCAGCAAAATTGGATTTTTCCTATAATTTTTCTTATTTCTTAATAAAAAAGTGGATGTTATTTCAATTTGTTCGTTGAACAACCAGGATTGTTTTCAGATTTTTAATGAATATTGTTTTTGAAGCGTAATTCCTGGAGCGAGAAAATCTTACAATCAAAGCAATAGATCCGAATTCTCTGGCCATTATTCCCTAGTGCAAGATGTCAACATAATCGCAATACTGTTATAGCTTTATATTATAAAATTTTTTCTTAAACTTATTAATATTTTTTAGGATTTACATTTTAATTTACAAAGAAAGCGTTCAGTACATGTCGCAAACTATTTTGCCTATAGTCAATTCTGGTGGAGTCGTAGCAGCAAGCGATTCTAATTTTTTCTATTTTGTTGCAATATTAACTCTTTGAGTGAAAATTCATACAGTAAAAAGATATAATGTAAGAAAAACTACTGATTCTCTTCGCATAAATCAATTTCTTAATACAAAAATTAAGGAATCCTCTAAAAGACCGCCAAAACTAGTTTTTAGCACATTTTTGAGATGATTCCAAGATTTAAAAGCGCTGAAATTTCGGAAGTTTTCAGAACCGAGCTTGAACTGATTATTGATAAATTGCTTACACAAACAGCTCAAACGATAACCTTTTGTATCCGAGATAGGAATGAAGTAAAAAGTTTCCGAGCTCTTAAAATTTTTCTCCGCTTAGTACAGATCTCGTCGAAACACGCTCAAAATGTTATTATTTTGCACAGCTTCAAAGAGATCGTGACTTCGAAATCGCAGCCCTCACCCAAAATAAAATTCTGACTAATAAAAATAAAAAAGTACAACATAATATAAAAATAGAATAATAAAATTGTAATAATTCTCACCCCTGTAAAACTATTAAGTTTTGTGAATCGGTTCGCAAAAAAGAACGTTAAATGAAGCTAGAACTTACGGACTGTTGCCACTATTGCCAAATAATTTGTTCAGAGTACGAGAAAAAACGAACAGTGCCAAACCGGGATACTTCTCTTCGACGCTAAGAAGAAACTCAATAACTAATCGCTCGTACTGCGGTCGCATGAAGTATTTTTGAACAAGTACTGGAGTCGCGTGCTTAAGCACCTCTTCCATAACTTTTTCCGGAAAATCTAAAATTGGCAATGGAAAAAATATCTGAGGTTTTGCTGAAACATCTCGAAAAACTGACCCTCTATGACAGTGTGTAATGTATTGATTGAACAAATATTTAAAGTGCATATCAATCGACTGAAAAAGCGCCCTGAGAATAAAATCGATGTCTACACCAAAAGACCCTGTATTTTTTGCAATCCGCTTGTAAGGTACAAATAAGCCTCCTAAAAAAGCATCCTTAGGTTAGTATTATTTTTGCTTAAGCTGCTTTTTACACAACGCAAAACTCACCAAAAAAATTTCTTTGCAAGAAGGTAAAAAGTATGCATTGCACTATGCAAAGGTAGAAACCGTGCAATGAAAATACAAAAGAATGCAAAAAAATCAAATAGAGTGGTTCTTGTTAGAGTAGTTCTTGAAGGCGCTAAGAAATATATCTGAGATAAGCGCAATAAAACGAGCATATAGAATCAAAAAACGAATTTTAATCTTAATAACAGTTAGAGCTGCACACTTTGCAAATTTTACTACCCGGGTACCCGGCTATTTCATTACCCGGGTACCCGGGTAATTCGGTACCCGGGTACCCGGGTATACCCGGGTAGGACCTTGGATAAAAGAGAATGCAGTGAACATCGTTTATTTACGGTTGACAGCAGTGATCGTACAGGGTCAGATCTTCACCCCCGGTCGGGGTCGGGGTCGGGGTTGAAGATTAACAATTAACATTGCATGATTACATACCAATTTAAAAAGGATAAAAACGATACTTCACTTGCTTATAGAGAATACTAATAAAGCTGGTTAAGTTCAAGATTTTATTTTCATTCCAAGTTCAAACATGGTTTTAGCAATTTAGCATCACTTTCAATTTTCATCACTAATCGCTCTCGCTTTTTCGCATTCTTCCACAGTTTTTTCTTAACGGTATTCTTTGGCGCACTGATTGTGAGGAGCCAACGGCGCGAAGCGCCAAAAATTTTCGAAATTTTTACCGTTTTCATGTAGAATTTACGGCCTTTTTATTGACAAACAGTTCGTAAATCATAAGTGGCGCAGAGCACCAAGAAATTCAGTCATTTTTACCGCCCTTAACATGTTGTATAGATATATGAATACTGAATACTAATAGTGTGACAGAGCAGAACAGGAAAACTACGAATTGTAAACTTAGTATGAAGATATTTTGACTGATCCAGGCTTTTAAACGCAATGCTGGAGCTTTACAAAAAGAAAGACAATCATCGGCGGTGCTATACGCAGAAAAATTTTGACGTTTTTACTTTTTAAACTCAATTTATACCGCTTAAATCATACAGAAAAGATAAACTAATTGCGGCGCGAAGCGCCAGAAATTTTTAAAAATTCTTAATCCTTTTACCTTTTCTGTCCTCCTAAATATCTCTTTGCACGTGTAAAACGAGATTGTACGGCTGGGGGTCTGGGGTGGCGCGCTCAAGCGCCCCCAACGGGGTCCGGGGCAGAACCCCGGAAAATTTTGTAAAAAAGCACTCTAATTTATTAGTAACGTTGAAATTTTCGAAAATCGGCAAAATCTCGGTTCTGGATTAAGCCCGAAAAAACTTAAAATTGATGAACTCCTACACTGCACAAAACTTCCTGAAATGCCTTTTTCGACCTTTGCTAAGTGAGAGCAGCAACGGGTCGCAACCAATAAGTCATTGAAAGATGTATCAATGAGAATTTTGTTCTTACCGTTTTCAGGCCCATTTGTGGCCTTCTTATTATAAATAGTTCAGAAAACAGAAAATGCGCAAAAACACAAGAAAATTTGGCCTTTCCTTTCATTTAAAATAGAATTATGCGTCCTTGTAAACAAAGATAAACAAAGCAGAGAATATAAAAATTGGTACGCAAACATTTTCGCACTTTTACTATTATGTTCAACAAGCATGTGCAGTTTCATTCAATGAACTAATAGTGCATTAAATAATTGAAGTGATGCGAATCGCTAGATTATTTTAACAGATTCAAGCTTTTGAACTCATCGGATCTGTATAACAATAAATAATAATGACTCAGCGCGAAGCGCCGGAAAATTTTGACGTTTGTGCCTTTTTGAACTCAATGTTCTGGACTCATTGCGCCAGAAAGGTCAACATAATTTCTGAAAAATTTCGGGGGGGGGTATGTGCCCCCACTGCCCCCCTGGCTACGCCTATGATTCCGTGTGTCAGTAATTTTGGCGCACTTTATGGTGATAAATATGCGAACATGTATGTAAGTGTTAAAAACATGGCGACTAGGCGTACATTTTATGAAATACCACAAGTGTCGAGTTTAACATATTCATTATGCTCGTGAATGAATCGTCCTTGTTCCGACTTTATTTGGTTTTTATACAATCCTGCCATGTACCAAAGAATAAAATGCTATATTTCACCCCCGAAAAAAGATTCAACCCCAACTCGAAAAATCTTGCCCCCGTTCGGGGGTCGGGGTTAAGGCCGGGGTTTTCCGGGGTCGGGGTCGGGGTCTCCCGTACGATCACTGATTGACAGTGAGGTATAGGGCAAAGTGATATTTAAGCACTAAAATTATTGAAAAATTAATGCAAGATTAAATAGAATCAAGGCTTTAATCTGAAGAATTCGTATGCATTTAATGAAATTTAAGTCATTTTCATAATTCAAAGCAAAAAATTGTGAAGCAGGTTTTGTATCGTCATAGCGTCATTAAAACATTTGAAGCAGGAAAACACATTGACGAAAAGCAATTTTGAAATCAATCAGAAATGAAAATTTATTCAAAAACAAGTCTTTCTGGAGCTAACTGCAGAGGCGTAGTCAGAATTTTGGTTCGAGGGCATAAACGTTTTCATGTAGAATTTACGGCCTTTCTATTGACAAACAGTTCGGAATTCATAAGTGGCGCAAAGTGCCAAGAAATTTAGTCATATTTTCCACCCTTAATAGTTTGTAGATGTATCAATGAAAATTTTGTTATTACCGTTTTCAGGCCCATTTATGACCTTCTTATTAACAAAAGTAGTTCAGAGAACAAGAAATGCGCAAAAACATAAGAAAATTCGGTCATTCCTTTTATTTAAAATAGGATTATGTGTCTTTGTAAAGAAAGACAAACGAAAGAAAGAATAGACAAACTGGTACACAAAATACAAAAAAAGCAGAGAATAGACAAACTGGTACGCAATCATTTTCTTACTTTTACTATTAAGTTCAACAAGCATGCGCAGTTTCATTCAACGAACAAATAGTGCATTAAATTACTAAAGTGATGTGAAGTGCTGGATTATTTTAGCTGATTCAAGCTTTTAAATTCATTGGATCTATATAGCAATAAATAATAATGACTTGGCGCGAAGCGCCGGAAAATTTTGACGTTTTTGTCTTTTTGAACTCAATTTTCTGGACACACATTAGTCCAACAAAAAAATCAACAATATTTCTCAAAAATTTTGGGGGCTACGCCTATGGCTGACTGCATTTGGAACATCGATAGGCTTTGAATCAGGTCTAACTAAAACAGTTGCGCGCACGATGTGAATAAAAGTTGCAGTCTAAATTTATATAATGGTCACAGAAGTAAATGCATTAGAAAAAAGCGTCGCTAGCAGATAAATTCTTGTTCAAATTTGTTTACAATAGAGAATAAGAAGAATTCGGCACAAATAAAATAATTTACCTAAAGACCTGAATAATGGAATTTGCCTAAACCGTATGTGCGATATACTGTGACAATAGGAAATATTAAGAGACTCGCTTAATCAACAATATACGGTTGATTATATCAAATCACATTTACATTGTGATTCAATCGCACTTTAGAAGCAATACGTTTCTAGGTTTCTAATTCGATTCTTAGCACATATTGCATAACTGCAGTGCTAATTTTCCATTTTATGTTAGGGGATTCGGGTACTCGGGTATACCCGGAGTACCCGGGTAGTAAAACTATTTTCTACCCGGGTACCCACGTAGGTACCCGGGTACCCGTTCGGGTACCCGCGTGCAGCTCTAATAACAGTACATACAAAGTGAGTAATATATTTTTATTGATATAAATTTTTTAATAAATTAACAATGTAATAATAGTGTAATAATATTATTATTTTATAAAATTTAATATTTGATGATTTTGAAATTTAATAATTTAATAATCCAATTTAATAATAACTTTTAAAACCTTCGATTTTTTTAATTTCAATTTATATGCGTTATTTGTTCAATTTTTGGATATTTTTCCCCTTTTCTTATTTGTACTACATTTCCGTTTTTATCTTTTACTAATAACAGACAGTTTAGCTGTCTAGGCTGTTGCCGCTAGTTTGTAGTGACAATCAGAGGATTAAAGGCACGAGCTGTAGGAACCCAGTTCCTGTTTAATGACCCAGCCTTAATTTTTCCATATTAATGCGTTTTTTCTTTATTTATTCCTCGCTTACTTCATGGCATTTCACTTAGACTCTTGCATATCGTAAACACTGTAATTTCTAAATATAATTCATTGTAAAAACACTTGTGCGATTAACCGCATCTTTTTGTTTCCTCTATACTAACAGCATGCTTCTTTTTCATATTTTTGATTTATTCTAAATCTTTATTAAAATTGTTAATTTTCTATTCTTCCTTGTCTTCCTGTCTTTCCTTTCATTTTCGTCGTATTAATGACTTCCTGTTTTTATTATAACTAGTCCACAAGCGGCCCATTTTGCACTGAATTTATTTACCTCCAGGCAGTGATCGACCGTAACCGGGCCTGGATGATTAGGGCGCAGGCCCGGGCCTAATTAATTGCAGTTTTAAAACTTTTAGAACGTGATATGTCCGAATGAAACCAGCACGTTAGCGATATTTGTCTCCAAAAATAGATTTACGCACTGTTTGGGGCCTTGTTTTTTTTGTACTTGGCAAAGATTTTTCCCGATGTGCAAAGACTTTTCGGGACCGTCTTTGTACATGTACAAAGATTTTTGGAAATGAGTAATTCTGTGTTCTATATATCTTTATAATGGCAGAAATTGCATTTCAAAAGGAAAAATGTCAAATTTTCCGGCGCTTCACGCCGTTTTAAGACGATTCTTAATGATTTTTGCCCTTAGAGACCCAAAAATCAGCTAAAACACACTACCAAAAGTCGAACAACTCTGTTTTTACCACACTAAAATCGCTACTGTACCATATTATAGTACCCGAAAATTTGTGTGTACAAAATGTGCAAAGACTTTTGGGGACCATCTTTGTACATGTATGTACAAACGGACCTTGTACAAAAAAAACACTGCTTCCTATACGCACCTGCTCATCGTCATATCCTCCTAGTTCCATATATTGAGTTCACATTTACTTTTTATTCAAGCATTTCTGCGTTTTCATGCGACATTTCACCATGGATTACTGCAGTGCAGTTAAGTTAAGAGTCTGATATTTACTAAATGTAAATACTGTGCAGCATGAATAGTGACCAACCGTTGCAGCATTTATCGCCAGTGGTGGTGGCACTGTAAAGGTTATACAACCTACAAACTTTCCATCAAGTCACGCGACTGCAGCAGGAATCAATTGAAATTTAAGACTTATGTATTATGATTCGTTGAAATTTATGTCACACACGATTACAAACTAACTTTACGGCATCTATGTTAAATTTAAAAGCTGGTCATATTATCACTTTTTTGCCCTCAAAGATATATTGCAAGTTTCTTGTAGTAGTATGCTGACCACGGATGTCAGTGGATGTATTATTCTTTAGAATTTCGAGCCAAAACTATAGGATGCAGCAGGAATCAGCTGATTTAATGAGTGTTAAATGTGTCTGCTGCCTTTTTCGGTGAAATCTAAAGTAAAAGCCGCCTGGAAATTGAGATAGCTCAATCAAGCACATAGAATAAAATAAATGACTTGGCTGAGAGACAATGTGGCGCAAAGCGCCTGAAAAAAGTTTTTCAACTACTATAATGCACTGTGGAATCCGAAGCTGCATGTTGTGTCAACAAAAATGTTTGAGATAAATGAATTTAATGAATTTATTTTGTCAAAGGTGGGGAGCCGGACGGACCCAACATAAATTCTTCTATGTTCTTAGAAAATTGCTGGAATAGCTCGGAAAAGTCGCATTTTTCGACGTTTTTCGACATGCCATCAAAATTCTAAAATTCAAATTTTTTGGAAAAAATTATGGTAAAAGGCTATAAAAGTGTCATTTTTGGTCACGCTCGGGCCAAAAAGATAGAAAATAATTCGCATCCGGCGCGAAGCACCGAAAATTTCAAGATTTTACGACAAAGACACTCGATATTTCCATCTTTCCGTGCATTTTCCTACTTTTCAAAAAAAATTTCCGGCCAAGTGGAGGGGGCGGCCGCCCCCCACCCTCCCGCCCTCCCGCCCTCCTAAATACGGCCCTGCTTACTTATTGTAAATATTTAATTTCATCTTTTCCTTTAATTTCAGTGAATTCCACTTTCAGGTGGCTATTTCGTATATCGACGATCTAATCAAAATTCACTTTTCTGAAGTTTAATCCTGATTCTATTAGGAAAAATGCATATTTGAAATACGAGAGTACCTGACTGTATTCGGAAAAAGTCCTTAAGCGATTCGATTCATAGCGAAACGGCCATTTTAAAGGCGATTATAAATCGATGATAAATGTAAGTGACTTGTATATGCTCAAATCACTTACCCTGATCTCTGATCGCAGTAGACGTTGAATTGGAAAAGCTGAGAAATTCCGCCAGGAGGCACGTTTGAAACGGTAGATACAAATGTTTTAAGCTGATCCATTATGCAGCACTTTGCAACAATATTTATTTGCCGTCAAGTCGATTATCCTAAAACGTATTCATTTTAAACACAAAAGCTATATTTGACAATAGGTTGCTTCGCCATTACACGCATATCACATCACTTTAAAATTTTATGTAGCTGAAAAAGTCGTAAAAATTTGGGCGCTTCGAGTCGGACTGGACTATACTATTACATAAATTTAGGACAAAATAGCACTGGTTTGGGCATCATGTGGTTGTTAGTGATGCAAACCGGGTTCCCGAGTACCCCGATATGCTCGAGCAGAAAAAGTGATGAAATTTAGTGAAGTAGTGAGAATAAAAAATTTTAAATTAAAAAGACATTAGGAAAATTAAAAAACTTCATTTCAGGGCAAAGAAATTTCAGAAGGAAAGAAAGAAAGAAAGGTAAATTAAGAACGAAAAAGAAAAGAAAGAAAGAAAGACAAATTTCCTAATTTCAGAAGGCATTAATAAATTCGCAAATTAAAACAAGAATTCGCCGTCCAATGATAATGAAACAGGTAAAATATCCGCTAAAGAAATAAAATAGTAAGTTTTCAACGTATTCGGCGCGAAGCAGCGAAAATTTTTCGAAAAACTTCCTAAAAAACGTGCCTCATTTTACGCGTAAAGTCTGTAAAAAATCAGAACAGATACATGCTAAATATGCTGTAGATAGCTTAAGGATTGAATGTGATGTGAAGTGTATAAGCAGCGCGCTCAATTTTACCTTGAAAAAATAGCGAGAGAAAAACAGATTAAAGCACAAATCGAAGATTCTATAGTTTTTGTTAAAAACTGGATGTGAGGCGTTCAAATCGTGAGCTTTGAACTGAAAAGATTGTTACTAATTATAATATTCGGCGCGAATCGACGAAAATTTTGGCGATTTTTTCACTAGAAAGCAAGGCACTTCTACAGAATAGTAACTTACGCAGTTAAATAATCTCTTTAATTTTATCCTTACGCTTAGACTTACATAGTTTATTGGCAATAGCTGTATAAGCATTATCGACTGTTCGATAGTAGAGACGATCACGTTCTGAGTCCTGGATTTTTGCTATTATTTCTATCATCAGGGGCGTAAGCAGAATTTTACTCCGGGAGGGACCGAAATTATTGAAGTCCTATATCTCGAGAAGCAATAGGAGATAGACGAAAATAATGGTATTTTTGAGCGATTCTTAAAATATCTATACCAAGATGATTTTTTAGAAATCGAAAATTTTTTGCTTGCTTTCAAGCTTGAATATAGAAAATTTATGGTTGAAGCTACCTACACGGCTAATTTCTCAATGTCAGGTTTAAGCTTGACTCCAGAAACATTGGTTTCGAAATTATTGTCTTTGCATTTAATTTTGCGGTTCTCCAAATAAATAATGCAGGCAGACTCGCATACCGGGGAGATAGAGGGCCACGTGCCCCCTGCCCCTAAATGAAATTTGAGAAAGATTTATTTCTTTCTCCCCCTTTGATTTTTTAAGCGGGAAATCGCAAAAATTAAAGCAGTGGCGGATCTAAGATTTTCCTAAAGGGATCCCAACTTTTCCAAAAATAGCCGAAAATAGGTCCAAAAATTTGCCGTTCACGTGCAATAGAGCGTTTTTTCGGCGAATAACGATGTCTACTTTTATTTAAAGTCATTTTGACCATACATGTAACGGCTCGGAATTTCGGGAGGGAGGTTCTCCCCGGAATACATGATACAGAAGGGTTTGGGGAATTTTCGTGATTTTTTAAGCGTCTTTCAGCTATACCTTTGCTCAAAAGTGCCAAATTTTCGATGCTTCGCGCCATATACCCATGTTTTGACTATATTTTGTTCGATTTATTCGACTTTTTGATTTTTTCGAAATTTTTTCACGTTTTTATGCTCTAAAAAGATAGAGAATCGTCAGAAACGCCAGAAAAAGGGTGTTTTTCACGCGTACCAAGCACATTTTTTTGGCTTAAGAAAGGCATTTTAGGATTTAACTTCCCCCACCAGAATTCCCATGATGTGCATGTACATATAACCCCGGCCATTTTTAGAAGAGGGGGGCGTAGATGACCTCCAATTTTTGACCAAAAATGGCCAAAAAAACACCCAAAAAACGGCCAGAAAATTCCGATTTTTCCCAAAAATTGGGGGGTCAAAAATTTTCTACCTTTGTCAAGATGGGGAGGACGACCGATTTTGGGGTGGGGGATCCCTCATCCCCCCTCTCACATTCATGCTTTTGACGCACCGTTTTTTCGAAAAAAGTCAAAATTTTCGATAATTTAGTACGAAAAAATCATTATATTTTTTTGAATTTAGCGAAATTCGGCGCGAAGCGCCGGAAAATTTGTGACACTGAGACAGAAGCAAGTTTAGAAACTTGATTTACTGCACGACTTCCTGTATTTGTATCATGTGACACGAAACGAAAATTTATTATTTTAAAATTTATTATTAAACTTATTCCATGAGCGAAAATTGCTTCCAAATGCCCAAAAAATAAATGTCAGTAATAGGTAATATACGGCGCGAAGTGATGGAAAAATTTGAGAAATTATGGTCGCTGACAGCCAAAAATAATTGCAAATTACATGTCCATTCTTTATCTCACCAATTATTTTAGGCAAATAGAAGTCGGCCATCCCGCCTTCTTCCTAAATTCGCCCCTGATCTAAAGCATATTTTGCATCTATGTATTCTGTTTTTTGCAGGTTCTACCCAGAAAATGGGATCCGTGAACGAAGCGAGAATGATAAACATTTTTCGGCGATGCAAAAAAATTTTAGTGATTAACTTTGACTCTTCTCAGACTGATGTTGAGAATCCAAATTAGGCTTATTTTACGAAAATTTTAAAATCACGATCAAGCTTTGAGGTGCTTTTTTGACAAAATTTTTCGGGGCTCTGCCCCGGTCCCCGCTAATGGTTGCTTGAGCGCGCCACCCCAGACCCCTCAGCCCTGGAAGAGAGGGTGTCCATTGGATTCTCGAGTATCCAAATAGCAAAATTTACAAAGTGTGCAGCTGTAGCGGCCGTAAAACGTCATTTGTTAATTCATCCTTTAGTTCACCCCGTTGAGTTTTCAAAAAATTATGGTCATGCTCCCGAAACAAAATCCTGGATACGTACCTGAATGCAGGGAATAATAAAACAGGGCGAAGCGCCAAAAAATTTTGAGATGTTCACTATTTTTAAGTGAATTCTGGGATTCTAAGGTAATAAATAGAATATAGAATAAGAGATCCGGAAAATTTAAGTATAGTAGTTCAAAAGAGTGCTAAGAACGTATTTTAGCTGAACTTCTAGTGGACTTCAAGAACTTTTTTTCCTATGGGGGACCCTTGGGAAAAATTCAAATATTTTTCTATTTCGACGGGGAGTCCCGCCTCCCCCCATCCCGCCCTCCGGCTCATTACGCCCCAGACCATACATAATCATGGAAGGTTTAAGGGGGGTTTCACCTTCCCAGAAAAATTTTCATACCCCCTAGAATTGGCGATTTTTCAAAAGTTTTCGGATTTATCCTCAAAATCCGTAAAAAATTATTTTTTAAACGTTTTTAGCTATCTATTGCTCGAAAGAGACACGTTTTTGACGCTTCGCGCCATAGGTGGGCACGTGTACTCATGTTTTGACCTATATATAGTATTGTTCAACTTTGTTCGGCTTTTTTATTTTTTTCTCAAAATTTTTTGTCTTTATGCTCCATAAAGATGGAGCATCGTCAGAAACGACAAAAACGATGGTTTTGAAGCATATCCAGGCCTGTATCCAGGCCTGTATTCAGGATTTAGTTTCGGGAGGATGACCAAAATTTTTTTTAAACATAAGGGGGACCTAAACACGACCACTATAGCTGCACACTTTGTAAACTTAGCTAGGTACCCAGATACCTTAAATATAATGAGAATTCAAGGTACACCCTCTCTTCCAAGGCTGGGGAGTCTTGGATGTCGCGTTCAAGCACCCCCTCCCCAGTGGGGTCCGGGGTAGAGCGCTGGAAAATTTTGGGAAAAAAGCGCCTTAAAGTGGAATCGTAACCATAAAAGTTTCATAAAATCAGCCCAATAAAAATTGTTAATTAATTTAAAATGAAATAAATTTTTGATTAAGTTAAATTAATTAAATTAATTTAACTTTAATAAACTAATAAATTATGTTAAATTAGATTCGTTAATTAAATTTCACATTCGAAATTCGTAATTTCGTCATTCCATTGACTCGTGTGTTTTGTTACTAATACACGTACAAGATTCGTAATTAATTATCGTTGGTTTTGTATTTTTATCAGTTGCATATTAGCAATAAACTTATTTTCTTTTTCTAATTTTAGTTATGATATCAGACTAAAAATAGGTACCTACCTAGTCAAACTTCTCTAAATTTTTTTGTCATAAAAAATGGGCACTTATGCAGGTGATACGGAAAAAATTTTGGAAATGCTTTTCCTAAATTTGATTAATTATAGTCAATTTTCATACGCTAAACCCAAATATAACATTCATTTTGACCGCAGACTATAAGTTTTCGGAAAATTCAAATTTTAAATTTCGTGGATTCTTACTTTTTCAATTTTTTCCAATTTTTTTAGATTATAGTCAATTATTGTATGCTGATCACAGATACGACATCCATTTTGGACGAAGATAGTTACATACACACCTGAGCGTGGGGGTTCGGGAGGGTATGCACCCCCCCTCCCCGAGAAACCAAAATACCCCCCCCCAGAATTCAATTTTTGAAATTTTTTGTTTTTTTCGCAATTTTTTGATGCCAATATGAGAAACGTTGAAAAATGGTGTTTTTAGGGCCATACCACCATTTTTAATGCCATTTTTTAACCTTTGAAAAATTTTGCACCCCCCTCTCCCCCACCAGAATTTTGTTGCTGCCCACGAATGGTTACATATACAAAAATTTTAAAAGTTTTTAATTTTTTTTAATTTTAGTGGCTTGTAATTGTATGAAAGATTTTATGAAGGGTTGTATGAAGGATTAATTGTAACATGCAATTGTATAAATTGAATAATTTAATAATTTAACATACAATTGTATAAATTGTATGAAGGACCTTGGTATTTACATATATACTGATTTATCATCGGGCATATATTGTACAAATATAGCATCTAAAGCTGCTAGAGTCGCATCCTTAATGCACAAAACATTCGTCTCAAAAAATACCGATTTGATGATCAGAGCTCTTAAAACATACGTTAGACCTATACTTGAATACGGATCTGTTGTCTGGAATCCATACCAAATTGGAGATATTACACGACTTGAAAAAGTACAAAGAAAATTTACAAGGAAATTATTTTGGAATTAAACTTTATCGTACATATGATGAAAGATTGAATATCCTTAACTTAGAACGACTTCGAAACCCGTCGTATCCACACTGATCTTGTTTTTGCTTTTAAAATTGTTAAACACAAAATATTGACATTTAATGAATTTTTTAGCTTACACCTGACAGAGGTAGTAGATACGTAAATAACATGAAACTGTTCATCAAACAATCACGTTTAGATTGTAGAAGACATGACTTTGCGAACAGGGTGGCTAAAATTTGGAACATTCTCCCGCAAAATACAGTTGACTGTAAAACCCAATAGCTTTCAGAGATATGATTTCGTAAATTGATTTTAGTGTTTATCTTAAGGGGCGTACGTAAAGGCATCGTGACTTACGCTCCTGGTACCATTGCATAATTTGTTGCTTTATGCACATACTTTGTTTTATGCAGATTCTGTATTATGTTCACATTGACAATGCATTTTTACCTACTTTTATGTCTTTTTTAATACATTTACCGAATAAATTTTCTTCTTCTTCTTCTTCTTCTAGTTCACTAATTTAACATCCATTCTGAACGCAGGCCAATAATTTTTCCAAAAATTATCCTCTATGTATTTTCTCCGATTCACATTAATCGAAAATAATCCTAAGCTATTTTTGATTTGCAGCCGGCTTCGCTCGCTGCAACCCTATTAGCTGAGGCTTATTTTCTGCCTGATACCAACCAGTGTTTTTTGTACAAGGTCCCTTTGTACATGTATAAAGATGGTCCCAAGAATCTTTGTACATTTTATACAAGCAAATTTTTGTTTACTTTATGGTACAGTAGCGATTTAAAAGTGGTAAAACATGGTTTCTCGACCTTTGGTAGTGTATTTTAGCGAATGTCTAGGTTTCTGACGTCAAAAATTACTAAAAATTGTCTCAAAACGGCGCGAAGCGCCGAAAAATTTGACATTTTCCTTTCTAAATGCAAATTCTGCCATTAAAAAGATATACATGACAATTACACATTTCAACGCGAAGCGCCGAAGTTTTGGGAATTTTACACTTTTTCAGAGTTTTGCCTTCCCAAAATCTTTGTGCATGTACAAAGACGGTCCCAAAAAGTCTTTGCACATCGGAAAAAAAATTGCGGAATACAAAAAACCGTGAGGTACCAACGTGAATGCGCATAACTGACCATAAGCCTAATTCTGATTGAGAATCTGTCTGTTTATAATTCATATATAGGCTTAGGCTTAGAATAGTGCGCATTCATGTTGGTACCAGGCAAAAAATAGGTAAGCCTGAGCTCTGCAGTGAATGGAGCGAGCAAAGCGAGCAAAAAATAATAAATAAGGAATAACAAACAAAAAATAATAATAAACAAAAAATAAGCAAAGACTTATTTGTTGCCTGGTATCAATATGGAACCGCAAGCAGCATCCAATATTTATTCAGTCATGGTCCGACCACAAAAAGCTTTCTACAAAAATACGGAAAAAGTAAAAGTCGAAATTTCAAAAAAAATATAATTCGAATTTTTCGAAAAATTATTTTTTTATCAAAATGAATGTCATTGATGAGCGTATGGAAATTGATGATATTACATCAAATTTTGAAAAAATATGAAAAAATTTTTAAGTTAAAATAAAATTGGGTGAATTTTTAGCGGTTTAAACACTCCATTTTTAGTCTCTATTCAACCTAAAGCGTATTTTACATCTATATGTCTTCTGTTCTTCGCATGCTTTATGCAGAAAATGGATTTGTTTTAGAAGCAAGGATGACAGCGATTTTTTGCCGATGTTTATGAATTTTCTGAAGAAACTTTGACCATTTTTAGGATGAATTCAGGACCTTGATTCGGCTGATTTTGTGAAAATTTTTAACATTACCGACTTAAAATTGAAGGGCTCTTTTCACAACCATTTCCGGGGCTGTGCACCGGACCCAATGGGGGCGATCGAGCAGCGTCACCCCAGACCCCCAGCCCTAGAAAAAATGGTTTCCATTGGATTTTGAGCGTATCTAAGGTGCCCGGGTAGCAAAATTTGCAAGCTAAAATTCATCCTTTGGTCCCCTCGTTTGAAAAAAAATCTGGCCGTGCCTCCTCCGAAAGCAAAATCCTGGATACGGGCCTAATTGTGATTTGCGAAATTCGGCGCAAGCGCCGAAAATTTTTGCAATTTTTTGCTAAAAAGCAAAGGAGTAAAGGAAAAAATCATTCTCGAATTTCATTTAGGGGGCACATGCCCCTTTTCTTCCCTCTGAATAGAGGCCCGCCTATCCGTATTCCATCCAAATCTGGAATTGGCTTGGCTGGCAATAAGAATTGCCAAGTGCTCTTGTCAATGAACCCCGTAGGCAATCCTGTTTGTTCGCTACGTTCAGTGTTGCCAACCCAAATTTTCAAAAACCTCAAATCACTGGCCAAAAAAACCTCAAAAATTAGGGTAAAACCTCAAAATTTAGAAATGAATTCTATCCAGTGTACAATAAGATTTACAGACTTTGTAGCTATTTTCATTAAAGCTTAGCCCAAATTTATATGGTTCTGCTCATATGTATCTAATTTTATAGCTTTTACCCAGTTCAGGGTGGCCACTGGTTTCCTAAAATAAAATTCCCGGGGTTTCTTGGTTGATTTATGGACAATTTCCCGGTTTTAAATCATGCTTTAAATGCACACGATACACGCAGAAGTGTCATGATAAGAACATGAAATAGGGTAAGGCACAAGCAACTTTTAATCAAACAAATGCAAATACTACATGAAACGTTTTGGAACAATCATAATTTCTTTTTCAATGATGCTAACGAGCTGTTGATAGCAGTTCTCGCAGCGTATAATATAGTACAGTAGCGATTTTAGTGTGTTAAAACAGGGTTTTTGATGGTAGTGTATTTCAGCTAATTTCTGGGTTTTTCACGCCAAAAATTACTAAGAATTGACTCAAAACAGCGCAAAGCGCCGAAAAATTTGGCATTTTTCCATTCTAAATGCAAATTCTGCCATTTCAAAGATATATAGGACCAGTGGCGAATCTAGGATTTTTCTAAGGGGGGTATCCCAGCTTTTCGAAAAACAGTCAAAAATAGATCAAAAAATTGTCCTTAACGCGCAAAATAGCGTTTTTTTCAGTGTTTTACATTTTATATACTTTTACATAAAATCACTTGACGCAATATTCTTCCTGAAAATTTTAAAATGTCAGACAATTTTGTGCGAAAAAATCATTAAATTTCTTTGACTTTAACAAAAATCTGGCGCGAAGCGCCGAAACATTTGTGAAATTATGGCGGATAGACGTCTAGAAGCATGATTTACTGCTTGATTTCCTGTATTTATAGCATTTGATGCGAAACATCGAAATTTTTGATTGAAAACAGAAGAAAACTATACAAAAATAGCTGTTAAAATTATTTTGTAACCTACATGAACAGAAAATGGCTTCAAGGCAGTGTTTTTTTTGTACAAGGTCCGTTTGTACATATACAATGATGGTCCCAAAAAGTCTTTGTACATTTTGTACACACAAATTTTTGAGTACTAAGATATAGTACAGAAGCGACTTTAGTGTAGTAACAACAGAGATGTTCGACTTTTGGTAGTGTATTTCGGCTAATTCCTGGTTTCATGAGGGCAAAAATCATTAAGAATCGTCTTCAAACGGCGCGAAGCGCCGAAAAATTTGACATGTTTCTTTTCGAAATGCGATTTCTGCTATTATAAAGATATATAGGACACACAATTACTCATTTCGGCGAAAGTTTTTGCGAATTTCAGACCTTTTTTGCAGATTTTGTCTTACCAAAAATCTTTGTACATCTACAAAGACGGTCCCGAAAAGTCTTTGTACATCAGGAAAAATCTATGCCGAATACAAAAAAAACGTGCTTCCATGTCGCCAAGAATGTAAATAGATGTCATTAATAGGTGTCATCCGGCGCGTAGCGCCGAAAAAATTTGAGAAGTTATGGTCACTGACGGCCAAAAATCATTGCAAATTGCTTATCCATTCTTTATCTCGCCAAATATGTTTGGCCAATGGGGGGGTGTTAATATGACCACTAGAGTTGAAGAATTCGTAAATTTTGCTACCCAGATGCCTGAAACATGGTGAGAATCAAATGAACAACCTCTTAAATAAAGGCTATTCTCTGCATAAAACCTGTGCATGCAAAATACGCTTTAGATTGTATAAAGACTAAAAATCGAGCGTTTAAACCGCGCGCTTGGGAATAAGTAGACTCTAATCATAATTTTGAAATTTTTTGCGATTTTGGCTAAAAAAGCGAGGGGAGAGTAAAGGGAAAAATCATTCTTATATTTCATTTCGGGGGTTATGTGCCCCCTATAACCCGGGATACGGGCCTGATTACCCCTGCTAGATTATTGGACAAACAGGTCTATACCTACCTAGTCAATACAAACAATCAAACAGATTTTACTCCAGTGAAAGGAATTTAGAGATTCTAAGCTGCGTAGAATAAATGCTTTAAATGATCAGAAAATCGAAGATAGATTTGTTATTTATAATTAATTATAATTACGTTTGGCACACCGTTCCGTAGTCAGGTCAAGTGTTTTACCAAATGGGACAACGCAAAAAAGAAATCCATTTTACTTATAGGCAGATGAAAGATGAAATTCACAAAACAGTTTTATTTATTTATTTTTTTCAAATCAAGTTTTACATTGCGAACATAGGCCGAAGCGCAACACATGTTTAGTAGATATAGATATGCGACGTAGGTTGGTATGCGGAATCAGAATGCATGCGTGTATGAACGTTATTGAATTAAAAATAAAAGCTAATATTGACGTTGAAACAAATGACTAAATCCTACTCTGTGCACCTGCACAAGCCACAAAGTAAGCAAAAAAGGTTAATTCGAACTTCTTCAGTTTGGGGTTAGTAATAAAATTCGTTGTTGCTGTTGCGCTTTTCATACGTTTTATGTATGTGGTAGCACTCCTGCTTAGGTTGTTATTACTCCCATGTTGGTTGATTATTAAGTACTCCAGCTAATTTTGAGATTATAGGCGGTACCATGGAACTCACTAGCGGTTTTTAGGCAGTTCGCTTCAGTGTCAGTTCCTCCAATTCAATCGATCGCGCCACGAGCAAAGCGACGTTACGTTAAAATTAGCTACAGTAGTTAACACAATATTACAATATTTTAATTGTAATTGTAATCGATATCTAGCTCGCTTCAAATTTTCACCAAAACCCCAAAATAAACCTCAAAAATTTTCAAAAACCTCAACAAAAACCCCAAAAAATACAAACCTCAAAAAACCTCAAACGTAAAAAAAAACCTCAAAATTTGAGGTAAAACCCCACGGTTGGCAACCCTGGCTACGTTTTATTCCTAACAACAGTAATAAATTATCAAAACATATCTGTAAAAACAAGTCTACCTTTAGTTCTTTACATAGACAATTATATAAGGTCATGGAATGCAATCAATGCTTCATTTTTGATTCTGAAAAAAGTATTTTATCAAATACGTTAAACAACTTGCTTATGTATATTTTCAATAATATATATACATGCTAAGGACAATATACTTTTTGGTTCGTTAAGGGATATTATTCGTTCTTATGAATAAAAGTGAAATTTATAGTGTGTTTCCATGACTTCGTACAAAAATTTGGAAATTATCTCTTATAAATTACAATGAGCTGACAGATTGCGATTGTATCATTGATCTGATATATAATTATCGTAAATCTCGAGGTGAACAAGGACTTTACATTGATTTTCGTGCTGATTGTGTTAAATGTAAACAAAATGTAAATTTTGATAGCCCGCGACTCGCTCATTAGGTATCCGCGCCCCAAGGTTATTTAAAATTTCAATGTTTTTATGCAAATGCTCGAAGTCTTTTGAACAAACTTAGTAATTTACACCGTTTGCTGAATAAAGAAAGTTTTGATGCTCTATTTTTTCTGAAACTTGGTACCATATTGATATTTCAGATGGACTATTGTGCCCTGGGAAAAATTCTCGCATTTTCCGCTGTGATCGTAACTGTTAACGTCGTGGGGTGTAGCTTTATTTCTTAAAACTTCTTTTAATGCTATTCAAATTTATCGGCCACCCGCTTTTCCGAAATTCTAATAACTGATATTTTTGATTCTGATCGAAAGATCAGATTTATTTTGGTTTACCGACCCCCTGATTTTGACCTAGGTTATGCTGAAATTTTATGTAGATGTATTGAATGGGCTTGTTCTGTTCCTTTTCCTTTTGTAATCTTAGGAGATTTTAATTTGCCAAAAATTAATTGGCGGATAAATTCGCTTCCTACTGATAGTCTTAATACCCTATTTTTCGACACAATTTCGGGCACTGGTTTAAATCAGTTAATAACAGAAAATACTCATGAAAATAATATACTAGATCTTCTCTTTGCATCTGATCAAATTTGTAGCGTAAAAATTTGTATTCCTTTTTCTAATAGTGATCATAATTCAATTATATTCGATTGTCTTTTGATGCCAGTCAATAATCCTAAATCATCTTTTTACAATTTTCGTAAAGCTGATTTTAATGCTCTAGGTCTTGCACTGTCTCAGATCTCTTGGCCTGATCTTTTTGATTCCTGTTCTAACGTAAATGATATGTATAATTTGTTTGTTGGAGTGCATCACTCTTTAATTTATGCATTTGTCCCCTTAACTCACCCCAAGCCCACGAAACGTAAATATTCCAAACTAATTAAAAGAATGTTAACTAAGAAACGTATTCTTTGGAAGAAACATAAATTTTATCACTCGACTGATACAAAAATCAAATATAATTCCTTTTGCAAAAAATTGGATGTTGAAATAAAAAATTTTTCTGCTTCTGAAGAAATTAATCTTCTTTCTGACAAAAGTTTAAAATCCTTTAATAAATTTGTCAATAATCGGTTAAATAATCATCGCTCTTTTCCACCTCTTCTTCTTGACCGCAAAATCATTTCTGATCCTTTAGAAAAGGTAAATTTGTTTAACAACTACTTTTCATGACTGGTTTTGCATTGCAAACCATTCATTTTGACGCTTGGGACGTGCAACTGGTTTTAAATCAAATAAAAGGTTCTTTTTCTGTTGGTCCTGATGGACTCTATCAGTTTTTCTTGAAAAAACTTTCAAATTATCTTGCCGAGCCTTTAGCAAGTAAGTATCTTTAATGTTTCTTTTTTAACTAGCACTATCCCTAATTTATGGAAATTGGCCAGTGTAACTCCTGTCTTCAAAAAAGGAGATGCAGCCTTAGTGAGTAATTACAGACCGATTTCTATTTGCTGCTCATCAAGTAAAATCATTAAAAGTTGGATAAACTCAAAACTTATCGATTTTCTCACTATAAACAGACTCTCATCTTCTCAGTTTGGTTTTCTAAAATCTAAGTCTCGTGAATTACAACTACTTAAATATAAATACAGCTGGACGTTATCTTTGAGGCAATCTGTCGATATAGCTTACATCGATTTTTCCCAAGCTTTCGATAAAATTCCATTATCTAAGCTTTTATATAAGCTCTCAAAATATGGAAGAAAAGGTCTACTTTTTAATTGGCTCAATTCCTTTTTACATGGTCGGTTTCAGCGTATTTGTATTAACGGAGTTTTTTCTGACTTCATGCCTGTTGGTAGTGGTTGTCCCCCAAGGTAGTTGTATTAGTCCTACTTTATTCTTAATTCATGTAAATAACCTATGTAACTTGATTAAATATAGTAAAATTTACCTATTTGCCGATGATGTCAAAATCTTTGGTCCATCTTCTAATTATCATTAATTTAAAAAGATCTGGATAATATTTATACTTGGTCTATTAATTGGCAACTTCCTGTTGCTACGGAAAAATGTGCAGTTTTACATCTTGGTAAAGATAATCCAAAAAAGCTTTATTCTTTTAATAATATAAATATTCCAAATGACATTAGTTCCGTTCGTGATCTGGGTGTTTATATTTCCCATAATCTCAATTGTAAGGAACATTTAAATCACATAATTGGAAAAGCTGTTTCTCGTTGTTTTCTAATACACAAAGCTTTTCTTTCTCGTGATAAAGATATTTTGGTTAGGGCCTATAGTACTTATGTAAGACCCATGCTTGAGTTTTCTGTTTCTGTATGGAATCCATATTATGTAAATGATATAAATCGTCTTGAAAATACGTAAATTTACCAAACGTCCTTTTGGTTTTCATAGTAATTTATCCTATCTTGAACGCCTGGAGCTTCTTAACCTACCTTCATTAGAACTTTGTCGTATTCACATATGTCTATGTCTCATGTATCAAATTATTAACGGTTTATCTTGTATTGATGCTAATGAATTTTTCATTTTTAGTTCCGGCATAAGCCGATCTGAAAACCGTCGTAAACTTACGTTACCAGTTGTCCGTTTCCAATGCTCACCTCAACGATTTTTCCCAGCGGTACCTCAAAATTTGGAACTCCTTACCTGATCATCGCTTCTCCTAACGTTTGTTCCTTAAAAAAGAGAGCTCCTAAACATTGATTTTACGATTTTACTGTTGGGGCATACCTAGTTGTATCACTTCCGTGATATGTATGTCCTTTTGTTCAGTCGCTGTTTTATCATTTATTCGTGTTTTATCAAATTTCGTGTATTTTTGTGGACAATAAACATTTTCTTGTCTCCTTGTCTTGTAACCTCTCGGCTTATTGTCGATGAAAATTCTTAAAATTTATGCGCGAAGTTATGTGATACAGACTGTAGAATTAGGCGTAGGTATTCATCAATTTGCGTTTGGCCGTTTATTGTTTCCTTCCTATAGTCAATTTCACCACATCTGAGCGTGGGGGGTTTGGGGGTATGCAACCCCACCCTCCGAGAAACCAAAATACCCCCCCCCCCCTTCAGAAATCAAAATAACCCCCAGAATTCTATTTTTGAAATTGTTTTAAAGTTTTTTTCGCAATTTTTTGATGCCAATGGATAGTGCTCGATGAGAAACGTCGAAAAATGGTGTTTTTCCGTCATACCGTCATTTTTAAGGCCATTTTTGACCTTTGAAAAATCTTGCACCCCCAGAATTTTCTTGCTGCCCACGTATGAATTTCACGTAAAACTTGTGCATGGAAATCAATTTTCAGCGATCTAGCGGGCAGCTACAAAAGCAATTTCTATGCAGCTTACTATAGTGCAATTTTGCATGGTAAAAACTTTATATGCTCATCAATTGCTATACGCAGTATGAGGATTGCTGCTTCATTTCAAACCGCTTTTAAAATCTATTAAAGTCGACTCATGAAATATGTTTTGCGCACAAGGTTTCGTGAATCAGACTTTTTTGACAGAGTAGACATGCTTATGCTTCTTTTTTTCGAAGAGACAGTACATTAATAAAATATTTTATTGTGGGATAAAGAGACATACGAATGTGCATATGCACATATGTATGTATTGTACGTGTGCACTTAATGTAATATACATATGTAGGTGCCTTTCGGTCATCTCCTTCAAAGGTTTCTTAGAAATACTAAACAGTGCATTATCCATCATATTCAGTTATTCCATTACGGCAACTCGATTCCACGCTAGAATGATCGAAGAGTTAAATTCCTTAATAAAATCTAGGAGTATCAGAGAATTACTGTCTCCAGCCTCGAAGAAATTTCGGAACAGGGTTGCCAGGTGCAGGAGAGGAGAATTCTCCTGAATTCAGGAGAATCTAAAATTTTCAGGAGCAGGAGCAGGAGAATGGGCTTTTCAGGAGAAGTTGTAAACATGCAGGAGAATGCAGGAGAATTTTAAAATGTCAGGAGAATTCAGGAGAATCCTGAAAATCTAGGAGAATTCAGGAGAATTTTCAAAACTTAAACAGCAAGTTATAATGATTATCATACATTACCTCCTTACTGTACTTACTGTAGTTAGTTAGTTGCTTCACATTAAGACTTTATTTCGTTCATAGTTAAGACCTAAGTGTTAAGTTATAACTATATCCAAATAAGTTTCGTGCTTCCGTAGTAAATCATTCATTCATTCATTTATTTATTCACTTAATATCACGAAGTGCAGAAATACATAGCTTTACACACCGTCTAATTGTTTTTATCAGTTTCATAGACGTTTGCAAACACCGTTTTTTCCACTTTTTGGTCTATTTGTCAACCAAAATTTTGGGAAATGGAAAAAATTTTTGGGCTTGGTTGGCATTTGTGGAAACTTTTTGTAATGATAAAAATGCTTTTTAGAGAGTTAAAACTTCAAAAATTTTTCCGAATTGATTAAATTCTTACTTATTAGTAATCCTAAAGCCGCGCCGCGCCAATTGCAGCATTTTTATCGACAATCTGGTCTAGAACTTCACTACGATTGAAAATCCTTATCTTCTGCACGGATTCGGTTAGTTTTTGTAATGCAAAAATGCGTTTTAGAGCAGTAAAACTACAAAAATTTTTCGGCGCTTCGCGCCAAATTGATTTATTTTTTTTTGTTAATAATATTTGAGCCGCGCCGCGTCAACAGCAGCATTTTTATCGAAAATTTGATCTAGAACTTTGCTACGATTGAAAATCCTTATCTTCTGCACGGATTCAGTTAGTTTTTTAATGCAAAAATGCGTTTCAGAAGGTGAAACTACAAAAAATTTTCGGCGCTTCGCGCCGAGTTAGATTCAATTCTTACTTGTTATTGATGTTTGAGCCGCGCGGCGCCAATTGCAGCATTTTTATCGATAATCTGGTCCTAGAACTCCACTACGATTGAAAATCCTTACCTTCTGCACAGTTTTTGAGCTAAAGTTTCAAAATTTTCTAGCGCTTCGCGCCATTTGATAAATTTTAATTTTAATTATCAAAAACGACTTCAGAATTGGCTAAAATGCTTTACTGAAGGAAGGAAATTAAGTTTCAACATAAACAACGTTACTGATCGTGATATTCTTGTAGAGCGCGAAATTTTTATACAAAAAGTGCATCAAACACCGCTATTGCATGTGTACATAAAATTTTCCACGTAAAAACACTGATTTTTCAATACAGGCGCTCTATTTTGAACGTTTTTAGACCTCCCAAAAAATGTGGAAAAAAGTCGGAAAAAGTGGAAAAAATTTTGGTTTCGGTCTATAATGTCAACCAAATCGCTGGGAAAAAAACGGTGTTTGCAAAGCGCCTATAAACATTTATTTGATGTATTTCAAAACGTAAGGATTTGCTTGCTACTGAAGTACATACAATTAGTAATAAAGTATTATTTATTTTTTCAAAAGACATTGCAAACAGGGCTCTTTTCAGAAATATTTGATGATGTAAGTGCAACTGAAAATTGGCGGTCACTGTTTTAAGCACATAAACTGTTTTTCGAATAATGTGTATTGTAAACAATGCGACCTCTTTAGCTTAGGCCCTTGAGCAGTATATCCTGATGAAGATCAGGAATCTGTTATTGAATGTTTGTCAGCTGTTGATGTTGAATAAAATGTTATACTTTGTGGTGCAGCATTAGTCATCCATTATTTTTACATCTGCCAGTGTAATGCAGATATGCTCCATGAGCTTTTTGTGAGAGAATTAATGTTCATTATTTAGCCTTGAGTGTCCTTAGGATTAACAGGCAAGAGATCAGAATAAAATAGTTGGGTGAACCAAGGTAAATTGGCCTGAGCATGCTTGATATGCATGTGTACATACAGTTGTAGATCTGCTGTACAACCTTTCCTGCAAAATATGAGCCAGGAGTATTTTCAGGAGAATCAAAATATTTTCAGGAGAATTGCAGGAGAATTTTTCCCCAATTTTACCTCTGTGCAGGAGAATCTGAATTTTGGGACCTGGCAACACTGTTTCGGAAGGCTGGCATATGAGTGGGTTTTTGGATTTTAGAGTTTTTGGCGTGTTTTTGGGGTACTAAAAATCTTGGGTTTTGGGGTTTTTGATAAGACGAACCACAGTTTTCGGACCTGGATAACCACTGTCAAACTGTTTATTGAACCATTAATTTTTAAGGCAGGGTACAGTCACCTTTTTAAATTGAAATATTGATGGGGATGTGCGGCCTGGCCTGGCAGCAGTGATCGACCGGGTACCCGGGCCCGGCCGGTCATAGCAGGCCCGGAGCCCGGGCCCGGCTGAAAACCACCGGGCCTCAACCGGGCCTCAAATAATTATCGTTAATATTTAACACGTTTACTATTTCAGATGTTGTCCGGATTTCTTATGAATTTGCTAGCCTGTGATTCTATTCAAATCCATTTGCCTTACTTCTGTCCACCTGCTCATTATCATATACTTGTCAACTTCAGAAGTGCATTCATCTTCTATACAACGCTTCAATCAGAGGCGTAGCCATGATTTTGGTTTGGGGGGCATACACAAAAAATTTTTTAAGACTAATTTTGCATTGAATCTTAGTAACGTTATGTACACCTATAATAAAACTGAGTTTTTCGACCTTTAGTAGTGTAGCCTAGCTAATTTATGGATTTCTGACAATCAGAAATACAAAAATGTTAATCAGCGCGAAACGCCGGAAATTTTTGGAATTCTTACCCTTTTCATGTAGAATTAACGGTCTTTTAATTGACAAACAGTTCGGAAATCATAAGAGGCGCAAAGCACCAAGAAATTCAGTAATCTTTTACTGTCCTTAACATTTTGTAGCCTGTGAATACTAATATTCTGTGATATGTTGCCTGATTTAGGCTATTAAACGCAATGCTGAAGCTTTACAAAATGAAAGAACAATAACCAGCAGCGCCATGTGCCGGAAAATTTTGACGTTTTAGCTCTTTAAACACAATTTATACCGCTTAAATCATAGAACAGACAAATTGATTTCGGCGAACCCTTTTTCCTTTTCGTCCTCCCAAAAATCTCGCTGCACATGTACAACAAGATTTTACGGCGGGGGGCTGCAGTGGCCGCGCTCAATCGCCCCCTTGAAAATTTTGTAAAAAAAGCACTTCAATGTTAAATACTATCGCTAAAATTCTAGCAAAATCGGTCAAATCTCGGTTCTAAATTAAGCCCAAAACACTTAAGATTGATGAAGTCCTACATTGTACAAGATTTCTGAGCTAAAACGCGCTTTTCGACCTCTGCTAAGTATAAAGCGCAGCAAAGGGTGCTGCCAATAAGATATAAAAAAGATGTATCAATGACAATTTTGTTCTTATCGTTTTCAGGTCCATTTGTGGCCTTCTTATTAACAAGATATAATTCAGAAAACAGAAAATGAGCAAAAATATAAGAAAATTTGGCCATTCCTTTCATTTAAAATAGGATTATGTGTCCTGTCCTTGTAAAGGAAGACAAACAAAGCAAAGAATAGACAAACTGGTACACAATCATTTTCGAACATTTACTGTTATATTCAACAAGCATGCGCAGTTTCATTCAACGAACAAATAGAGCAATAAATCACTAAAGTCATGTGAATTGATCGATTATTTTAGCTAATTTAAGCTTTTGAACTCATTGGATCTATATAACGATAAATATAATAGAGACTCGGCGCGAAACGCCGGAAAATTTTTGAACGTTTTTGCCTTTTTTGAACTCAATTTTCTGGACACAAGTATTACACTCGAAAAATCAACAAAATTTCTGAAAAATTTCGGGGGGGGGCATGTGCCCCATATGCCCCCTGGCTATGCCTATGGTATTAATACGTGTCCTATCCTATACCCTACACAATTCAATTGACGTCAATGTACGCAATAGTTTGAGTTCTAAAATCCAAACAGCATATCTTCTATCCGACCATATCATAGTCGCTGTTATGTCTGAATGCATAAATTTAATGCTCAATTTCCTTTAACTATCTACATGATACCTTGTGCTTTTTCAAACCGTGTTTAGTTGCACTTGCATTTTAATAATGGAATTGCGCGCTATTGTATTAAAAACTTTTGTTGTTGCTTGAATAATGCTACCAAAATCCTTGCTGACTACTTAATTTATTTTTAGAAAAGATTGAATAATTAACATAGCTTAAAATTCAAAAATCTTCCTGATACAACAGTAAGCCTTGCGTTTGACAATTAACAAATGTAAAATCGGTCTAAATATGTATCTTATGCATATTATTATATTGGAAGCAAGGCATATTGTTAGTATATAAGCCCGGGCCAGTACCAAGCCCGGCGCCCGGCAGCAAAGCCCGGGTCCGGGACCGGTTTTTGGAGCCCGGTCGATCACTGCCTCGCAGTTTAGTTTTAGTTAGTCAGTGTGAATTATGAAGTCTTCTTTGCTAGGCTAGCTAGTTTGTTGCCTTTTGTACATAAATAACATAAGTATGTACATATCTATTATTGTAAGTTTCATGTGTAACTTAATTTTCCAATGTTTGATGTCTAACTTTTACACTTCTTACATAAGTATTTACGTTGGCAGTTTCAACAGCCTCATCGGAACGAAATTTTTCAACCTTTGGTTCCGTCCATTCAAAATTGAGAAATTCACTGAGCACTGATACAGTCCGAAAGCTGGTGTTCATTAAAACCAATGCCAATCAGCTTTGTGTCCAACCATGATGGATACTGATGATTGTAATGATAGGGATATGCGATTACTGATCACTGATCAGCACAGCGACAGTCGAATAGAGCTTTGTTTTGAACTTGTCCTATTTTTTATGTTGGGTCCTTTATATGTCCCAAGGAAAGCCAAGTCAATGTTTAGGCTAAACTTAAGAATATGGTACTTTTAGAAAAGGAGCAAAACGAATATGGAATGCCAAAAGTTTTTTGCCAAGATGGTAGAACATGATAAATTGAAGCGCGGAAAAAAATTTGGTGGAAATCTGAGCCATACTTGCAAAATTGCAGGCAACTCTCTATGTGAGTGTTGGGTGGGACGATTAAACGGCTCGATCCAAGGACTTACACATTTGTCAGAAATAAATAACATGGGCTGAAATTACGTGAGGAAGCATAGCAATGAAGGAGAAGAACGAAAAAAGGCGCGAAAAGCTGTTTGAAATTTTAAAAAAATTTAAAAAATTTTCATATTTTTCTGCATGTTTTTTTCGGTTTTACTTGACAAGATATACAAAAATCTAAGTTTTTGCTTCTATTATACTTAGGCTTAGGCTTAGTATATCTAAAAAGGTGTTTTAAGCTGCTTAGGTCGAGGTCGCTCCCGCTCAGGTCGATGTATAGATGCTTAGGTCGATGTATAGATGCTTAGATCGATGTATAGATGCTTAGGTCGATGTATAGATGCTTAGGTCGATGTATAGATGCTTAGGTCGATGTATAGATGCTTAGGTCGACGCAAATTGGGTATCTGCATGTGATTCTGCATTCAGCTGTTTGAATCTTCAAATACTTAGGTCGAGAAGATGCTTGCTTAGGTCGAGAAGAGGCTAATTAACGAAACCCATAGCTTTTGTAATATTGATCATAGACGGATGAAATTTTTTTCCGCGCTTTCTTTCAACATGTTCTAAGTACTGAGCGAAAAAATTCCCTTTTCTGAATTTCATTTCTTAGTATTCTGAAAGTACCATATTCTTGAGTTACTCCCAATGTTTATAAGTGTATGCAGACAACTCTGATGTGTATCAGGAAAAACCCCCACAGAAACCCACTCAAAATCCCGAAAACCCTAAACGCAAAATTTTTAAATCCGGTTCTTTGCCAGCCCTGGGTAAGGGTTGCCAACTGAGGGGTTTTACCTCAAATTTTGAGGTTTTTTAATGTTTGAGGTTTGTTGAGGCTTTACTTTATGATTGTCTAAAATTTTTGAGGTTTCTAAGAATTTCTGTGGTTTAGGGATTATTATTGCAAACTGCATTCTAGAAAGCTAAATTTTCAAATTTTCCGGCGTTCGCGCCCGGCTGCTCTATGTTTTATGCTTTTTATTGATGGATCCAAAGCGCCGCGTCATTTACTGCACCTTAATTAACAACTTACAGCTTGACGACAATGAAAACTCGCACCGTTTCTATCCTATTCCCTTCACAGTATAGGTACCTTCAGCCCGTATACAGGATTTTGTTTCGGGGGGCGGGTATTTCTTCAACTAAGATTAATTGGTACTTCTACAAAATAATAGCTATTATGTATGACGTCATCGGCAACGGTAATGATAGTAAGAGTTGTAATATTCATATTTCTATCAAAGCAATAGCCTCTAGGCCCTCTTCCATCAAACAATCGATGATTCATAAGTAACTGATACCAATGTACTAAGCTTAAGCCTTATGATTATAGATAAAGCATATTATTTTCTCAACACGTTCCAGACATTGGGGGTTGAAATTTTAAAGTGCATTTTTCGGGCCTAAAAATTGTGGACACGTGTCAAAAAACATTGTTTTTCGGCTTTTTGACGATGCTCTATCTTCCTCTGAAAAAACATGAAAAAAATCCGGAAAAAATCGAAAAAAAGATTAACAAGTATAAGAAAATATAGTCAGTAGATGAGTATATGGCGGCAAATTTGAAAATTTGTAGCAAATAGATAACTAAAGACGCTTAAAAAGGCACCTTTTCTTCGAATTTTCATAAAATTCTAGGAAACTCGTGAATTCTGGGGGGCGGGGCGGGTGGAAACCCTAGCTGCCTTCCCCCCTCCCCCAAGATCATGTATAATAATATTATTTATATTTTATTAGCCAATCGTACCGTAGAAAATGCAATAAAATTATATGAAAAAAAGGATTTAACGAAATTTAATGAATATAGCATCAAGCATGTTTCAACTGAATTTTTCGTACTTTTACTTTTTGTCCTGCGCAAAAGAACGGCTTTCACTTACTTCTAATTTTGTTTCTGAGGATTGATTTGCCTACTAATTTAATTATGTACATAATTTATTTAATTAATGAATGAATTAATCTGCATACCTAACTATTAATGCGATTTGATATCTTGCCTGTTTAGCCTTAAATAACTAACGTGCATGGCGGGTATGGGAATTATGTGGAGATGAATGCAAAAAATGTTTCTCAATTGCCCCTTTGGGCTCTAACACGATGTATAAGTGTCAAAAAACACCATTTTTGGCGTTTCTGTTGATACTCTTTGTTCCTAGATGATACAAACATGAAAACTTTTCGAGAAAATTAAAAAATACTCAAAAGTGGCTCTTTGGCACCGGAAAATTAGCACTTTCAGTAAACTATCGCAAAAATGCTTAAAACAGGACATTATCTGAAGTTTTCGAAGAATTCAAAAATGTTTTGGCGCGGAGGGGTGACAGAAATTATTTACATCAATTTCGGTAGTTTGGAAGTCGACCGTTTTGTATCTTTTGTTTCAGTCGTTCGTTAGATCGCTTGAATGAATGCGAATGTCTTTGAAAGACGGAAACTTGGAGCAAGAAGCGCTAAAAAGAAAAGAACGTTTATTGAATTTAAAACGAAAACATTCTAACAAAACGGAAGGGATAGATTCTGATGAGAAGCAGCATGAACTATCGCTAAGGTGACAAATGATGCTTTTTTCGAACTTTTTCTTACTTGCTGTTATCTGCCGAAATAGCCAGACGAAACATAATGCCGACCATACATGGGCAGCGACCAAATTCTTTTTATTTAAGTGGTGTAAAACTACTGGCAAAAATTACAAAAAACATGCCAACTATTTATTTCTGAGGGTCTACCGGATTATCGGGGGATCTGCTCGCCCCCAAACCCCACACGCCCATGTGTGATCCTGACTATTTGCATAACTTTCAGAGAGCAAGCAATTTTGTTCTTGATTTTTAAATTCGTGCTTCGGTTATGAATGTCGATAAAGCTTAAAGCAAATATTAAATTCTTTATGTACGTTTTATTTTAAATATATTAAGGATCAAATTTTGCATAATGAACTTTTAATCAAAGTAATGAAATACGAAGCTAATTTGTAATTTTTCCTTTATTACGTAACCTAGCTCTATTAATAGCTAAAGAAATTGAAAAAACTGTTGACAAAACTGTTAAAAATTGGCTGTCCAATTTCGAAAAATGATTTTGCTGTATCAAAAAGTGGTATCTAGCTTTGATTAATTTTAATACTGCTGATTTCAGAGACGTTTGCTAGCTCTTTATGTCGCTTGAACAGACTTTCATTCCAGCTTCTCATTATTAGACTTAAATCCGGTTGATGAAGCAGATTAGAAGCAGAGTTGTTTTTTTTGCACAAGGTCCGTTTGTACATGTACGAAGATGGTCCCCAAAAGTGTTTGTAGAATTTGTACATGTAAATTTTTGTGTACTATAACATAGTGCAGTAGCGATTTTAGTGTGGTAAAATAGGGTTTTCGATCTTTGATAGAGTATTTTAACTAATTTCTGTGTTTCTGACGCCAAAAATTACTGAAAATTGTCTCAAAACGGTGCGAAGCGCCGAAAAATTTGACGTTTTTCCATTCTAAATGTAAATTCTGCCATTTTAAAGATATATAAGACAAACAATTACTCATTTCGGCGCGAAGCGACGGAAAATTTTGTAAATTTTACACCTTTTCACAGTTTTTGTATTTCCGAAAATCTTTGTACATTTTGTACTTACAAATTTTTGGGTACTATAATATGGTGCAGTAGCGATTTTAGTGTGGTAGCAACAGAGTTGCTCGAATTTTGGTAGTGTATTTTAGCTAATTTATGGGTCTCTAAGGGCAAAAATCACTAAAAATCGTCTTAAAACGGAGTGAAGCGCCAAAAAATTTGACATTTTTCATTTTGAAATGCAATTTCTGCCATTATAAAGATATAAACACACAATTACTCATTTAGGCGTAAATTTTTGCGAATTTCGGACCTTTTTTGCAATTTTTGTCTTCCCAAAAAACTTTGTACATGTACAAAGACGGTCCCAAAAAGTCTTTGTACATCGGGAAAAATCTTTGCCGAGTACCAAAAAACACTGATTAGAAGTATGTTTTTTTAACTTGCAGCTAGAAATTAAACCTGTTATAGTCGCCCCCGTCAAAATGCTTAAATTTTCGGCATTGCGCGCCTTAAATTTTATTAAATTCCTTTAAGGGACTTAAGAGGTATACATAACATGTATGTTTCAAAATGTTAGCGAATTTAAAACTCACTTCGACAGAATGTTGCATCGCTATTTTTACCCAATCTCTACACACAAGAAGAAAGTAAGTTTCTGCTGAAAACGTGATACAGTATGAAAAATTGAAATAAATCAGCAATTTTTACTTTTTTTAATCCTTCAAAAAGTGAACACATAGTTTTTCTCGAAAGGAAACAGCGAAAACTTCGTGTTTGCTTACCTATTTGTGCAAATATAATGTGGACAGGGACTTTTTTGATACTTTCGTATGTTTTTGGAATTTTTTCGACGATTTTACTTTTGAGTAAACTCTTAGGGCCTGATGTCTTCTCTTTTTTATTTTCTCTGGTTTTTTATGTATCTTTGTTTTAGGCCAATTTTCAGAAGTTACAACCCAGTTGACAACAAGCTAAAACTAGACGTTCTGCCAAAAATCAAACCCGCGGATTGTAAGTGATTAAGTAATGTTAAACTTTACAAATGCTTGCATTGTGTCTATATATCATTTTATAACTTGTAGTGACGGAAGAAATAGCAAGTCACATTGATTTGACACAGGAAACGCCAGTAGCGCAAGAAATAGTAAGTTTTGTAAATTATGTCTTTAAAATCGTACATTTAGTCTTCAAATAGGCGAAATTAGACTGATCGACCTGGAAAAACAAGTGTTTCTCATATCCATACTTACATGTGCATATTGAGCTATAAATTGCTCTTTTTCATCCCTTTTCATTTTTGCTAGAAATTTTGCTTTTTCTCCTTATTTCCATCGAAAGTGGGAGGTCTATTATTCGTTTTTCAAACACGATTATTTCCAAACCCATCCTGACATTTATAACTCAAAATCGTTTTTATCATTTTTCCTTTTCGTTTGAACTTTCGCTCTATTAGGTTGGTCGTAAGTAATGGCTATTTTGACTATATCGTTCGACCTTGCTTAAATAATTTGGTCGAGAAATGAAAATCTAGTTTATCTATTCTTCTAAAGTTTCGTCAGATTTTGACCTTAAGTCTGTTTATTAACAGGTAGTACAGCTCATGGCTTTTGAAATTCTTTTTTATTCGAGTGATTAAGCATCAATCTCGATTCTGCTGTGCGATTTGGGATCAATTAGAGTTATTCGTCTCTTCCTTTCTTGTCTGCCTTTTTTGGTTCACTAATGTATTTTGCACGATACTTTCTACACTTACCTACTAATATGCGTACCTACGTGTTCTTGGGGGCTTGGGATGGGGTTTTAACCATAGGTAAGCGGCAACGAAATTCTGGGGTTGCAAGATTTTTTTAACGTTTCTCATCGAGCACTATCCATTGTCATCAAAAAATTGAAAAATAAAACAAAAAAAATCAAAAATCAAATTCTGGGGGTATTTTGGTTTCTGGGGGTGCATAACCCTCCTCCAAACCGCCTTCCTCCCACGTTCAATTATCATTTTAACCCCCAGAGTTGTCAGTTTTTCGAAAAAATCGTGAAAATGTGCTCTTTCGAACGTTTTTAGGTAAATTTGGGCTTAAAAAGTGTCAATTTTTTAAGTGGCACGCGTTTCTTCGAATCTGGCATTTATTTAGATTGCCTTGCTGCCTGCTTGTCATTTCACTTTTGCTTGCCTTCTTATTTTTTGCGTTATGCATCACTTTGTCTTGGTTCAAACTGCTCATAGTTAAAGCAACGTTTTGTTTTCGTATTGATCTTCGAATAAAAAATTGATTTTCGATCGGTTTTAGGATTTCACATCGTTAGCTCCTCGGAAGCAAGATTGGGATTTGAAGCGAGATTTGAATAAAAAATTGGAAAAGTTAGAAAGGAGAACGCAACGTGCTATTGTAGAGCTGATTCGTAAGCCTTATTAATGCATTTTATATCAACGTTTTTAGTTCTCGTGGCCGAAATATTAGTTTTTTCAACTTGTTTACAACTTAAAATTGATCTTCATTCGCATTTCCGAATTCAGAAGGTTAAAGTATTCTGCATGAAAGCTGGCTGTTCACCTCTTTATTTTTTAAACTTGTTATATTTTCGAATTTTGTATTTTCATTTTTTATCAATGAGGTTCTTCGATTTTTATTCGAGGAAAGTGGCGGTTTTAAATAGTCAAGCCAGCAGAATACTAGTCCTTAAAATAAAAATTATAAAAGTCACTAATATGATTAGAAAATTTGTAATTAAGCTTTTGAGTAGGAGGATTATGATCATGTACGGTAAATTATTGCAATAATTTAATCGCCTACCCGTATACTGTTCAAGGATTACAAAGTGGCAGAGTCGCTTAATTTTTTTCACCATTTTTCAAAGTACTACAATATAATTTTTGCCCGAGAAGTTACAATTACCGATATGTGCTTCGTTTTGGTACTCCACCCTATATTATCGTTTCAATAAAATTATCTTTTGACTTTGTATTTCTTGAATTTCATGACTCGAAGCAGTCTTTTTTTGTACAAGGTCCGTTTGTACATGTTCAAAGATAGTCCCTGAAAGTCTTTGTACATTTTGTACACGCAAATTTTTGGGTACTATAATATGGTACAGTAGCTATTTTGGTGTGGTAAAAACAGAGTTGTTCGACTTTTTGTAGTGTATTTTAGCTAATCTCTGGGTCTCTAAGGGCAAAAATGACTAAAAATCGTCTTAAAACGGCGCGAAGCGCCGAAAAATTTGACATTCTTCCTTTTGAAAAGCGATTTCTGCCATTATAAAGATATATAGAACGCACAATTACTTATTTCGCCGAAAATTTTTTGCGAATTTAAGACCTTTTCTGCAATTTTTGTCTTTCCAAAAATCTTTGTACATGGACAAAGACGGTCCCGAAAACTCTTTGTACATCGGGGAAATCTTTACCGAGTATAAAAAAACACTGACTCGAAGGACGCAAACAATTTGATGACCCTAAATTTAGAGAATGAAAAAATTTATTGCTTCAATTAATTCATTTGGAAAATAATAAAATAATAAAAATCTTCGATGTGCCGGTTTGTATTTTGACCAGGCGCATAGCTGTGCGGGGATAAATTTCGGAAGTATGTACATACATCTACAGCATGAGAATTCGGGGGTCAAGCCCAAAAAATTTTCAAAAAGTGCCTTTTTGAGTCAAAGACGACGGGTAGGTACACCTTAAAAACACTGCTTTTAGACGTTTTGGACAATGCTCGTTCTTTGTAGAACATAAAAACATTTGAAAGAATTTGGTAAATCTGAAAAAATCGCGAAAATTGAACAAAAGATAGTCAAAAAATGTGTATAGGGCGCGAGGCACCGAAAATTTGAGACTTTAGGAGCCAAAAATGAGGTAACACTCGTTCAAAAAGGTACAATTTTTACGTAAAATTGACAATTATGGGGGTCACAGCCATTTTACGGGCGGTCAATAGCCATTCTTGTGGTGGGGGCATAGGTGGGCAGCGTTAAAATTCTGGTGGGATGCAAGATTTTTCAAAGATCAGAAAAATGGTTTTAAAAATGGTGGTATGGCGAAAAAACACCATTTTTTAATCTTTCTAATCGATCACTATCCATTGACATTAAGAAATTGCGAAAGGAAAAAAATCAAAATTTGAATTCTGGGGGATATTCGAACTTTTTTGGGGGTGCATACCCCCAAACCCCCTCCCGACGCCCACGTGTGGTGGGGGAGGGCAAACCCCCAAACCTCTCCCTTCCCCAAAAAACACATATGAGTACGAATATTTTTCACACAGGTCTCTTAGAATAAGTTAAAAATTCTTAAAGCGCATTTGAAAGACTGCCAGGATAAATTTCAGCACAGTTTTAATTAATTTTTTGGCGATTTGCGCCAGTTTATTGTTTTTGTGCAACTTTTGTCTTCGAATAGCCTAAGTTGGGTGAGGCTTGATGAACATACATGATCTTGGGGGTCGGGGGGCACCTCCTTCCCAGAAAAATTTTTACCCTTCGCAGAAATTTTTTCACGTTTACCCAGAATTCGCGATTTTTCGAAAGGTTACACGAAGCGTTTTTACTATCTATTTGCTCAAAAGTGTAAAAGTTTCGGCGCTTCGCGCCATTTACTCATGTTTTGATTATATTTTGTTTTGAAAATGTTTTTGACGCGTACTGTCCATGCTGTGCCAGCCTGATGATGAATTTATCAAAATTATCTGACGCTGTATTCAGCATTAGGATTTATTTTTCGTACCTATCGATTTTCTTTGTAATATACCAGAATTGAGTACCTATAAAACAAGTAAAGCAATTTTTAGCGGCGTCAAATGTTTAGAAATCATTTGTGTGACCATTTTGTACAACATGTTTTTTGAATTTTTTAAAATCAATTTAAATGTTTTGAATTTATTGAAAATCTTTTTCTTCATTTTGTAAAGCTCGCTGAGAAACGTTCGAAAACGTTACTATTTCTGCTTGTCTACAAGTAACCAACAATCACGAATCAACGCTTGATTTCAATCATTTCCCAATTATACCGCTTCCCAACTGTCCTCCTGGGTAGTTGTTGAGATATCTGGCTTCAAAATTTTAGTCACCCCCGAATTCAGAAGGCCAACTACGTGCCTTGTTTTGACGATCTCCTGTCGCGCATAATTTATAGTCTTTTTATTTCTACAAGATCATTTTATCATCAGCAGCTTAACTCGCATCGATTTTGTTATGGGGTACGTAGGTGGACCATCTTCTGTCCAGGCAAGTAGCTGGCCGTCCTATTTTGGGGGGACCAACACCAATCTTGGGGGACTAAGCCCAAAAAGACCAAAAATAGCACAAAATAACGTTTTGAAGTCATATTTTTCCAATTTTTCTGAATTTTAGGGGGTCCAAGAACCATACATAGGCAGCAAGAAAATTCTGGTGGGGGGTGCAAGATTTTTCAAAGGTCAAAAAATGGCCTTAAAAATGGTGGTATGGCGGAAAAATACCATTTTTCAACGTTTCTCATCGAGCACTATCCATTGGCATCAAAATTGCGAAAAAAGCAAAAATCGAAAAATTGATTTTAGGGGGGTATTTTGGTTTCTGGGGGTATTTGGTTTCTCGGGTTTTTATAACCTAAATCCTCCACGGTGTGGTCCGAACCCTCTCCCCTAGAGATACGTGCCTGCTTTTGTCACCTGTTCCGAAGAACCCGACCTGATATTCGGTTTTTTGTTCATTAAGACTGCATCTGTTGTTGCAAAAATTAAAGTAAAAATTCCAAAGATCACCTTGTTGTCCTTGTAAAGTTCGTCTTTTTTATTGTTAATAGTGGCTCACTAATTGAATCTGTTACCAAACGTCATTTCTCTCTTTTTCGTAACAGTTCGGGCTCAGTCAAAAATTATATGGTACGCTTTCAGACGCTTCTTGACAGCTTAAATCGAAAAATTATGGGCGAAAATAAAAATAATTGGAATTTTCAAATTCGTTATGCTTTCGGATACCAGGTTCGTTCGTTGACGTCAAAAACATTTTTTCTGTTTTTTTTGCAGTCCTTCCGCCCTGATTTCTAAAAAATCTTCGAAAGAATACTCGCGCTACTACCTCAAATCATAATAATGCAGAGTTTGTTGATCAATGCGGACCACTTTCAGTCATTCTCGTCCGTTTGAAAGGCTTAATTTAAAATGTGGTCAAAAATTGCATTACGTACGCATTTAATTTCTTTTCCTTCCTGAAATTTCGGTCCGATCGATCTTATCCTGATCCTATTCAATTTAACTGATGCTTTAAAGTTTATATTCAAATTAGTCGGCTAATTTTATCTATTTTATTATTCGTCTTGAAATTTGCCCGTTTTCTAGACGAACGTCTGCAATCGGGCAAAACCGAATCTTTATTACTCGTCGTGAATTCGACCGAGAAATACGCCGAAGATGCTGCTTTATCAGATGATGATTAATTGTTGTATTCGCTTCTGTGCCTCCGTGCGATTCAAATATGTACCTATCTGTAAATACTGATAATAAAATTAGCTAATGGATATGAGCACATGAGTTAAGAGCAAGATTAAGGATCCTTTATACGACGCATGGGCGAGGAAATCTGGGGACTGGGTCCCCGAGAGTCTGGAAGACTGCCAAAACTGAATTTTTAGTTCTATTTAAACGTTTTCGCCCCATTGGTCCTACCGTAAGTAGCTGCCCGGGATGACATCACCTTGCGATTCACGAAGGTGGGATAAGTACTTACTTTCCCATGTATTCATCGCAGTCATTTTTCGCTTCATCCCGTTCTTTTCATTTAACAATAGAAATCTTGCTCAGCATTAATCAATTGAAAGGATTGTGCTCTAAAAGCTTGTTGAAAAATTTGGCGGTAGAGATTGTGCCAACATTTATTTAAACGGTATTTTCTATTCACCGAGTTTCAGACAATCATTTGAAAAAGAAAAATCTGAAAATCTTGGGTCAGCAGAATTTTGAAGATCAAATGTTTATGGGTGGAGCTAAAGAAGCTTTGTGAGATTGAGCACTATTTACTAAGTTTGCATATGCACGCATAGTCTATTTCACATAACTTCGTGCATAAATTCTAAGACTTCAGCGGCAGTAAGCCGAGACGATAATTATTAGATCAATGCTATAATCGCAATCTGTCAGCTTATCGTCGAAGATGGTTTTAAAATTTATGACCGAAGTTGTGTGAAACAGACTATGTATAAGAGTTACCGAAAAAACTGTCGAATTATAGTTTGTTTCGCATGAATTGTAAGAAATTTTTTATGGATTAAATAGAAAAAGTAATCTAAAAGTTCACAGAAAAGGATGAAATTCAACCAATCAATCTGTTTTGCCGTTATTCGCGTCTCTAACTTATCGAAAACGTTTTGGCTTGCTAAAAGGTTTTCAAATAGTTCATCTATCGAATTCTAATTCGGTCAAAAAGCATTTTTAAATTCTCAATGTTCGCTTTAAGCAACGTACCGGGACTTTCCTCCAAATGCATCAAACGCCTCCTCGATCTTGGACTATTTCGCCCAGATTTTCGATAGAATGTTTTAATTTCATTCGATAAGATGAAGACGCTTGAACTCGATCGATAAAGGTCGCAGTTTTTGAATAAAAACTTATTTTTCAAGGTGATAATTAGCAAAATTTGACAAGTTTTATGTTGGCTTGTGTGCAAACAGTAAGTTGAAACCGTTAGTTGCATGAATGAAACTGTCTGATGCGAAATTGAATTCTCTACAAGATGATATATTGCAATTTGCTGTAGCTTTGATTCCTATAACTACAGGGGTAAGGCCAATCATTATACATCATCCTATACATAATATTCGCTCTGTGTGCATATTGAAGTTTGATTCTATCCCTGTTTGCCCTCATAGTGATCTCGATGGAATTGATTATGTAGCAAGAGGAACATGCTTGTATGTGATTTAGAAACAAATGTCGAAGAAATTTTTAGATCTTTTTGCCTGACAGTCGGTTTCCCAAGTCGAAAATTCTATATATGTGCTCCCCGAGCCGACGTCCTTGCTTGTCCAGTGGTGCACAGACAAACATATGTACATCTTCTTTGGGGTATGAATGACCCCACAGGATAGCAACTGACCCGCGCAAAATGGCTGCAAGCCGCCCGCCACCACCAGAATTGTCGATTTTTGTAACAATTGTAATGGAGTGCCTTTCTAAGCGTTTTTAGCTCATTTTTCGGCTCAAAACTCAAATTTTTGGCGCTTAACGCCAGATGCACATTTTGTGACTATATTTTGTTCAATTAACTCGATTTTTTCGATAATTTTTATGTTTGTATGTTATGTTCTAGAAATAAAGAGTCAAAACGTCACAAAAACAGTGTTTCTGACGTGTACACATCGTTTTTAGCCCAAAAATACACTTTTTTTAAATTTTTTGGTCCTGACTCCTTGAATTCACATGCTGTATGTATGTACATGTATGGTGGTGCAGCTTTATTTGTACATGTATGGTGGTGCAGCTTTATTAAAACTTCTAATATGTGCAAGTTCCGCTGTTGAAAATCATTCGCACTTAAGAGACATGTTCATTTCTTACAGTGGAAATCGCTATTCATTTGGAAATAAGCACTTAAAAATTAAAAGTTGGTTTCGCAGTATCTCTCTGTCTTCAATGCATTCCAATACATGACCGTCTTCCGTTAATAATTTTCCTGCAAAAAAAAGATGAATTATAGTCTGTTTCACACAAGTTTGGGCATAAATTTTGAAAACTATGTCCGACCCGACAATAAGCCGACAGATTGCGATTATAGCATTGATTCTATAGGATCAACGACGTTTTGGCGTCGCAGTTTTGGCGCCAGCAACTTATAAATTATTATAATTAAAATCAATTTCTCGAGAATTTTTAAAATGAAAAATATGTACATTCAGAAAGCAGGTTCTACAAGCTACAAAATTGCATATTGTTTTTTCTTCGATTCGATGAGCATTCATTTTTATACAACTGAAAAACTGTGGAAAATCCAGTGTATTTTTAGGTGCATTTAATTATCTCACTCAATTCGGAAGATATTCTAAAAGTAAGTTATACCATCACGTAGAGAATTGAATGGGCTTTCAGAATCTGTATTATACTTTAATCATAAATGAAATGTAAATAATTAATAATATTACGAAGAGTGTGGCGCCAAAACGGCGGCTGTCCAGGACGTCCGCTATCGGATTATCGTACTTTTTGTTAGTCTTATTGTCGAGAAGATTCTTAAAATTTGTGCCCAATCTTATGTGAAACAGACTATAGAAATTTGTGTCGGAAAATGAATCAAAAAGATTATGTTTCACAAATAAAGAATAAGTTGCGGAAACTTTTTAGTACCTTAATGTGATTACACTCTTTTTTGGCGCCACAAAAACCAAAAAAGAGTGTTGGTTGATACGTAGTATATACACGAGAAGTTTTATAATATGGACCTAAAAAAATTATGCGAAAATAAGGCCAAATCAAGACTGCAAATGTATTAAAATTTGAATTTATCGGCGGGGACGGAAGCATGGGTAAAATCCGGAAACGGAAACGAAACTGATTGTACTCCCCGTTTTCGTAAGTCTTTTCCCCCTGGAGGTGCTTCCAAAGTCCCAGAATGCGGGTTCCTCAAGCAGAGTACGTCCAGGGTGAACAACCCAACTCTGTTACCGGGAAAGTTTCTCCTACTTAAGGGTTTCATGACTCGTATAAACGGGGACCCCAATAAGAACATATGCTATGTATTTATGAATGTATACGTACACCTCAAGTTTCCGTCGGAGATTTCTCCCCCTGTGGGTAATTAAAAGTCCCGGAATGGGGTTTTCCACTGAACACCCCAACCTTGGGAAAAATTCTCCAGCTTATCAGCGGTTTCATGACTCAGGAATAGGGTACTTTAGTTTGAAAATTATGCTAGGACCCCGTTACCGATCAGAGTTTCCTCCCCATCCTAGGGTCGGTTCAGGTTTAGGAAGGAGGTTCCCCAAGTAGGGCCAGCCAGGATGGACACCCCAACTCCATTTCCGAAAAAATCTCTTCCATATTATTGTGGTTTCCAGGCTCAGGAAAGGTGTACTTAACTATTAACGTGCGAAGTTGAGGTGTTCAGCCTGACAGTCCCTACTTGGGGAATGCCTGTTCTGGGGATTTGAACCAATCCCATGGGGGAGAAACCTCCGACGGAAATAGGATGTAGCATGACTTGTTTCATTGTGGGTACCCCGTTTCCGAGCCCTGAAGCCCTCCTTAAGTGTGAGAAGTTTTCTCGAAAACGGGCTTGGAGGCATACATGGGCAGCAAGAAAATTCTGGGGGTGCAAGATTTTTGAAGGTCAAAAAATGGCCTTAAAAATGGTGGTATGGCGGAGAAAACACCATTTTTCGACGTTTCTCATCGAGCACTATCCATTGGCATCAAAAAATTGAGAAAAAAATAGGAAAAATTTTCTTAAAATTCGAATTCGGGGGGGTTATTTTGATTTCTGGGGGAGTAGGCTATTTTGGTTTTTCGGGGGGAGGGTGCATACCCCCCAAACCCCCCAAGCCCAGGTGTGGATGGAGGTCTTCACCATAACGGGTCCTACTTGGGAACTCCTGTTCCAGTGCATGGAACCTTTGGGGAGAACGCCCTTTGGAAACGGGTGAACAGTAATTTCCGTTTTCGGATTTTACCCCTCGGTCCCGTCCCGTTTCCGGATTTCTGCAAAACTATAAAATATTCGTAAGCAAAGCTTTAACTACGAGACGTTTAAAAATGACTTTTTGTCAAATAAGGCAGAATTTAACATGTAAATTTTAGCCGCTCAATCTTTCAAACATTCTTTTGACTTAAAAATTATGTGATAGTCTGTTTCACCCAAGTTTGGACATATTAGTTTTAAAAATCACATATGTACATATATACGACAAAAAGCTGAAAAATAGCGATTATAGAATTATTCTAAAATATAATTATCGTAGTTTCGGCTGACTGTCGAAAAAACTTTTCAAATTTATGTAAAACTTATGTGAAACAGACTATGTCAGCTTTCAAAAAAAATTAAAATTCAAGAAAGAGCTATTTTGTGCATGAAATATTATCATATTGTAAAATGCAGAAGCGCATTACACATGTGCATCGCTAGATGGTGATCAAAAAATTTTCAGATTTGTTTAATAATTTGAGCTGAGGTTCAGTAGAATACGCAGAAATCTGAATATTCCGTCATGTAATCTAAAAGCACGTCTTGATTTGATAAAAGAGCTCTTCGAAGGATACTTTCGGAAAATCATGACTTGCAAGTATTAACGCCTTATACTTTCACTATAAAATTAATTAATAAATCCGGCAATAATAGCATTTTGCACCTTTGCCCGGCATTATTTCGTTCCTTTTACCGTATCGGGGTATGGGACCTCGCTTCAAATGAGCGATGCTCCATTCGTGGCTTTTCTCTACTAATAAGCAAGCGGCAATAAGAAAATAAAGCGTAGGCAAATAAATCAAAATACTAATTCTAGGCATTCTTTGGGATAAAATGCGCAAAGGTAACCTGAAAAACAGAATACTTATGTATTCCACATGCTCCTGGAAAAAAACAATTTTTTATCAGACACATAAGATAAAAATGCATAAACAGCATAGATTTTTTCACAAAAGGTTAAATATTTAGGTAGGCTACATTCGGGCAGATAAATAGAGCAAAATGTATTAATTTGCAGTGTATATAAAGCGATACATACAAAGCAGGGATAGAAACAGGCTGTCTTCCGTGTATAGAGGATTTTTAATTAATTTTACCCCAGAAACAAATATTGAACTATTGGATTGCTTTAAAAACATGGATAATTCGCCTTCATTGATTTCATTTATTGATTCTCAAAGAATCGTTAATATTTTATCGAACATTGGAATCTAAAAAAATTATCTTTCAGCTGAATTATCAAAACAGTTAAATTTTTTCATTTTACGGTTTTTGAGAATATGTGTATATAAATTTGGTTCCTTTTGCACGCGGCTGAATCCGATCCTGGGGGGCACGTCGCCAGTTCTGACCGGAGCGACTCGAGCAAACAAATTAGCGACCCGAGCGATCACTTTTTATTTTAGATAATAGATAATTCTGTATACATAAGTAGGAACAATCGATCAATTCCCCTACCTGTTTTAGTCCTACATGTGAATTTCTGTAAGCTAATAGAATCAAGAGATAGTTCAAAATTTAATTCCAAGACCAAAACTAGAATACTTTCTGTACTCTTAAGAGAAATAGCTATAACATTAAAAATAACTGATGCAATGAAAGATATACCTACTGTTCTGCCTCTAATAGCAAAACTATAAATATACAAAATAGCACATGTCGATTGTATTAATATTATATCGTATTACTTACTGCGCAAAATGTAAGCTAATTTATCTGAACAAATCATCAGGAGCAGAGTAAGCTTAACTGAGTGAATGTTTAAGTTGAGAACCGATCTCCAGTAATGCGAAGCTCATAGTTGAAATCGCTGGGGAAACTAAGTTGACATTAATTTTATTAAGGTTGTTGGAGATTAATAAATGCTTGCTAAGTTTTATCAATTAAACGTCCATAAGTCACTTTGTGGAACCTAAAAACAGTAATTAAAGGATTTCAAATCTCATTGTTTCTTCAGCAATTTTTCTTATGAACATACTACGTTTTCTGGCTTTTCCGGCAAAAAGATAATAATTTTTACACTTTTTTATGCAAGAGCGGATTTAAGGGGCGGGCCATATCAACAAAAAAACGGTCGACGCAAGAAAGACGTATTTTTCAATGATTTAGCCTTTTATCGTGATTATTCAAATTTTGTTTTGTGAGGCTCTAAAAATCTTATTTTCACATCAGAAGAGTAGTTTTTGTACAGAACAAGATTATGTAGTTCGTAGAATAATTTCTTAAATAAGGACTTCGTAATTTAAACAGTTTTGTCTATTTTTTAACCAAAATTCGTAGAATTTGCTGCACGTCATATCCTTTAATTGCAGTAATGAAATTGATCATAGTGAAATAGAAGGGAGCTCTGAGCTCTAACGGCTATTTGCTCTTTTTTTCTCGACGCTTTGTGCCAATTTTCGAACTAATTTTGCGCGTTTTTCCCACAAAATTTTCAGAATTTTAAATCTTTTTCAATTTTATGCATCAAAAATTATTTTTGTTCGACAAAAACAGCAAAATCGCTATTTTACGTGTAATGGACGGATTTTTCGGACAATTCTTGACACTGTCAGGAAAATTTAGGGTTACGCCCCTGTCAGAAAATTTTGGATCCGCCACTGTTTTCATGCATTTACGCCAAGTTCTCTAATTTTGATCATGCTACGAGAAAGCGTTCAACATATTCGTATATAATCTTTTATAAAACCTTATCAGCCACCTAGCGCACTACTATCATCATTTTATGCACTAAATTCAGCTCGGCATGAAAATTGATAATTTTTCTATTATGTATCTATCCGATTGTTATTGTATTATTTTGCGAGCTTAGTGTATTCTTGATGCTTTACACGAATATTACTTGTCAGATTATATGAGCCGATAAAATTCACGAATTTCATATTTTCAAGCCAAAACAGTTCCTTTTTTAGTATTGATAGAATTTGGTCCTACACCGATTGTGCAATATATAGTGAGCTTTGCGAAATAACTAAAAATCAGTCAAATTTTTGTCAATAATTTTTTCTACTATATTGAGAAACGGTTCACCGAGAATCACCAAAAAATTTTAGTTATCTCCTGAATAGTTATTTAGCTAGTTGACTAAGGATACCTATATTTGCAACTAAAATCAAATTCCTGGAAACGGCCTAGACATTGCAAAGATGAATTTAAGTTATGAATACATTGTTTCACTGGGCATAATATAATAATGTACCGATAATTATCGTTTAGTGCCAAGAACCGGAGTTAAGCGAATTTGTCTTATTGCCGCAGTGCAAATTTATTTAACGTAAATGAAAAGAATTTAAGTAAATTAGTAAAACCTTTCGTAGGAATAAATAATGCAAAAGCGCATAATGCTGTAGAACTGGGCGCTAAGAAACCATGAGAAAACAATCAGAAATAATCATCAAAACGCGTGAGTATGCATGCTGAGCGAATTTCGTAACTATGTACCACCTTTATATGATTTAACAAAATGCAAAAAAACAGTACTTTGCGATATGCACTTAAAAAGCTCATACGATAATTGATTCTCAAAGGTATATAATTCCTTCAGTAACATGAGACGATTTAAATATGCAAAGAATGAGAATGCAATGCATATTAGCAATCCCTCTCAAAGAATTATTAGATAAATAATGCACGAATATAAATTAGAATCACAAAAATACATTCACTAGCGTACCACATTATCAGCCTTGTGAGCTCCCTATTCTTTCTAAAAATAAAATAAATGTAATTTAGCAGCCCTGAGCCAAAAAAAATTTAAACGATAAAATGCCATAAAATTATGATTATTCGAAATCTTATTAAAAAAGTTGTCAGGGCTCTCGGAAAATTTCGGATTTTAGGATAAAATTTTTATCCTACAAATTTTTATGTAATAAAAAATTTTTATTTTAGCACATAAAATTTCCATTTTTCAATGTGTTTTATGGATGTGCTCTGAAATCGGTGGAGATGTTCGGTGGTAGAGCAACGATAATTGTTGCTGCTGTACGATGAGAACGCTCAGCTTTTTAGCTTTAGCCATGCTGAAGATTTGCTTTCCTCACTCTCTTAAGGCGAAAACTCGAAAGACAGGGCTCTAATAAAGCTTATTTTCTGAAAAGTTCCTCTGCCTTCCTGTGATTGAATAATACCTTTCCAATCCGTCCTCCAAGTCCTTCCAACTGTATCAAAGGAACGAAAACAAAGTCTTAAAACGATAGGTACAGCTTCCACAATTTATACGATTTTCACAACACTCATCGAATAAACAAACTTTTTGTATAATTCGGGCAACACGATATTATTATATAATTAGTCATTAAGCTGCGAGCTATCTGAATAAAAGCTCAGGCTCAGTCGAAATATTCGCACGGGCGGCGTATTAGTTTACTCTGTTGGCAATGTGGCATCTCGCATTTCAATTTTCGTCTTTTCATATGCAAGCGAATCGGTCAGATTGAACGATTTCGGAATACTAACTCACATTCCTACGCGCTGCATTCATCGATGAAAAATGAGCTTTTTGTGTGGGTTTTGGGAAAATCTGCATTTTCCTCGGAGGATAGCTGCGCCGAACCATAAATAAAATTTTAGCTCACTTTTATGCCATTAATTAAGATCTTATGCGACAATTATGATCGAAAAAATGCGCTTAAATAACAACTAAGCGATCACGCATATTATATATACATATGATATTATATATATATATATATATATATATATATATATATATATATATATATATATATATATATATATATATATATATATATATATATATATATATATATATATATATATATATATATATATATATATATATATATATATATATATATAAATATATATATATATATACTAGTTGAGCTGCCCGGCGTTGCCCGGGCTGAACTTAGGCCTGATAGCTATATGGAATTAATATGTCTCTTGTATTTTTTATTTTTCAAGACTTTTGATGTTTTTGGGATATTTCTAAAAAAATTGTTGGTACAAACCATATTTTATTTTTTGGATTTTTTTAAAATGTCTGTTGTCAACCATTTTTTTGATCAAATCCATATTTTTGACGTTACAGAATGGTTTTGAAAATTGTTTAGCCATAATCATATTTTTGATGTTCTGAGGTGTTCTGGAAATTTTTTTAATAAAACCCATATTGTTGATGTTTTGGGATGTTTTGGAAAATTTTTTTCGTCAAACCATATTTTTGATGTTTTAGGATGTTTTGGAAAATTTTTTTAATCAAACCCATATTTTTGATGTTTTTTGGATGTTTTGGAAAATTTTTTTCGTCAAACCATATTTTTGATGATTTAGGATGTTTTGAAAATTTTTTCGGTCAAACCATATTTTTGATGTTTTAAAAATTTTTTGTTTGTTGTAGCAAAGGGTGTCATATATCACGTGATATGTTATAGCTGATGGTATCTCCTATCTTATATTACTGTATGTTATGGCACAGACAGGGTATCTATACCAAACCTATCTTATAGCATTGCCTATCTCGTAGCACAGGGTATCTTATATCCCATACTATCTTATAACATTGCCTATCTTGCAGCTCGGGGTATCTTATATCCCATACTATCTTATAACATTGCCTATCTTGCAGCTCGGGGTATCTTATATCACTTCCTATCTTATAGCATTGCCTATCTTGTAGCACGTGGTGTCTTATATCTAGTGTTGTAAAAGATAAGGATTTTTTTGCAAGATAAAAGATAAAGATAAAGTTGAAATTTTAAAATCTAAAAGATAAAGATAAAGATAAAGATAAAGTTAAAAAATTAAGAAAGATAAAGATAAAGATAATTTGCAAGATAAAGGAACCAAAAAGATAAAGATAAAGATAAAGATAAAGATAAAGTGTAAATATGGTCGCCTGCATACGTGAGCAGCAAGAAAATTCTGGGGGTGCAAGATTTTTCGAAGGTCAAAAATGGCCTTAAAAATGGTGGTATGGCGATAAAAACACCATTTTTTGACGTTTCTCATCAAGCACCATCCATTGGCATCAAAAATTGCGAAAAAAAACGAAAAAAATTTTCAAAAATTGAATTCTGGGGGTATATTGATTTCTGGGGAGTATTTTGGTTTCTGGGGGTGCATACCCCCGAACCCCCCACGCCCAGGTGTGGTCGCCTGGACCTATAGTCTGGTTCATTTAACTTTGAGGTTTTTTGAAAAAGTTTGAAGCGGTTACAAAAGTGTTTTAAACTAATACAATAAATATGATATATTACAGTATGTTGAGTCATATAGAGACATATGCTTGTTTTGAGCCGCATTACTGCATCGAAAGTTTAAACCGCTTCTGTAGCCTAATTCTTGTGGAAAATTTCAGAAGAAAACCGCAAAGTTAAATGAAATAGACTATAGGAGAATGTTGTTTGTGAAGTGCAATAAACTAGAGTGGGTGATGCAAAGCAGCCAACTGAATGCCTAGCTTTTACACCTTAGGTCAAAGAGGTAATAGGCATGAAGCACACATAAATGTAGGTTTGGTGGTTTACCCACGGTATCTAACTGACCCACGTAAAACTACTACTGGCCAAGCACGTAAGTGGCTGTCCTATTTTGGTGGCGAACCAACACCAATTCTGGGGGAAGCCCAAAATGGCCAAAAGTAGCACAGAATAACGTTTAAAAAGTCCTATCTACTGAATTTTGGGGGGTCCGGCCGGACCCTTCCATTCCCCCCAGAGCTATGTGCCTGCTACTCGCTGACAGCAAGTCATTTCTTTCTTTTCACAAGCATCGAAACGAAAACGGAAACGATGGGTAAAATCCGGAAACGGAAACGATGTGTAAAAGCCGGAAACGGAGACGGAAACGATCCAAAGCACAGGAACCAGGGTTTCCTAAGTAGGGCCCATCAGGATTAACACCTTAAACCCCGTTTCCGGCTAAATTTCTCCCACATAAGGGGAGGGGCTCAGAAACTGGGTACCCCATTATTCATATGAGAAGCTGACCCCGGTTCCGTTGAAAGTTTCTCCGACCTGGGGGTAGTCCAAAGTGCCGTAACCGGGGTTCCGAAAGTAGGGCACATCAGGGTCGAAACACCCAACCCCGTTTCCGGCAAAATTTTACGCATGGAAGCAGCGTTTTTTTGTATTCGGCAATGATTTTTCCCGATGTACAAAAACTTTTCGGGACCGTCTTTGTACATGTACAACGATTTTTAGGAAGTCAAAAATTGCGAAAAAGTTCTAAAATTCGAAAAAATTTTCGGCGCTTCGCGCCGAAATGAGTAATTGTATGTTCTATATATCTTTATAATTGCAGAAATTGCATTTCAAAAGGAAAAATGTCAAATTTTTCGGCGCTTCGCGCCGTTTTAAGACGATTCTCGGTGATTTTTGCCTTTAGAGACCCAGAAATTAGCTGAAATACACTACCAAAAGTCGAACAACTTTGTTTATACAACAGTAAAATTGCTACTGTATCATATTTTAGTACACAAAAATTTGCATGTACGAAATGTACAAAGACTTTTGGGAACCATCTTTATACCCAGTTCCGTCGGCGGTTCCTCCGCTCTGAGGGTAGTCCAAAGTGGCGGAACCGGGGTTCCCCAAGTAGGACCAATCAGGGTCAACACCCGCAACCCTGTTTCCGGCAAAATTTTACCCATGGAAGGGGGTTTACGGGTGCTGAAAAGGAGTACCTCATTATTCATATATGTAGCTGACCCCGATTCCGTCGTGGGTTTCTTCGCACCTGTGGGTGTTCCAAAGTGGCGAAACCGGGGTTCCCCAAGTAGGACCTATTAATGTAAACACCCCAACCCCGTTTCCGGCTACTGAAGGAGGGGTTAGGGGCTTGGAAATGGGGTACCACATAATTCAAATGTGAAGCTGAACCCTGTTCCGTCGGGGGTTTCTTCGCTCTGGGGTCAGTCCGAAGTGTCGTAGCCGGGGTTCACCAAGCAGGACCTATTGATGTGAACACCCTCAACCCTGTTTCCGGCAAAATTTCTCCCAATCCAGGGGGTTTAGGGGCTCGAAAACGGGGTACCCCATCATTCATATATGTACATGAGCAAAATTTTGCCTGGAAACAGGGTTGGGGGTGTTGACCTTGATGGGTCCTACTTGCGAATACCCGGTTCCGTCACTTTGGACCACTCCAAGGGCAGAGAAACCCCCGAATGAACCGGGGTCAGTTACATATATGAATAATGAGCTACTAAGTTTCCTAGTCCCTAAACCCCCATTCTATGGGTAAAATTTTGCCGAAAACGGGGTTGGGGTGTTGAACCTGATGGGCCCTACTTATGTAACCCCGGATCCGGCACTTTGGACTACCCCCAGGGCGGAGAAACCACTGACAGAGCCGGGGTCAGCTATATATATGAATAATGGGGTACCCTGTTTTCGAGCTCCTAAACCCCTCTTCAGTGGGAGAAAATTGGCTGGAAACCAGGTTGGGGTGTTCAACCTGATGGGCCCTACTTGGGGAACCCCGCTTCAAGCATTTTGGACCATCCCCAGGGTGGAGAAACCCCCGACGGTACTGGGGTCAGCTTCACATATAAATAATGGGGTACCCGTTTCGAGTCCCTAAAATCCCCTTCAGTGGGTGAAATTCAGCCGGAAACGGGGTTAGGGGTGTTGACCCTGATGGGCCCTACTTGGGGATCCGGCACTTTGGACCACCACTAGGGCGGAGAAACCCCCGATGGAACCGGGGTCAGCTTCACATATGAATAATGGGGTACCCCGTTTCCGAGCCCCTTCCTCTTCAGTGGGAGAAAATTTACTGGAAACGGGGTTGGGGTATTCACATTAATAGCTCCTACTTGGGGAACCCCGGTCCTCCACTTTGGAGCACTCCCAGGGCGGAGAAACCCCCGACGGAATCGGGTTCAGCTTCACATTTGAATTATGTGGTACCCCGTTTCCAAGCCTCTAAACCCCCAGAGTGGAAGAAATTTTGCTGGATACGAGGTTGGGGGTGTTCACATTGATACGTCCTACTTGGGGAACCCCAGTTCTGCCACTTTAGGCCACCCCAGGGCGGAGAAACCCCCGACAAAACCGGGTTCAGCTTCACAATTGAATTATGGGGTACCCCGTTTCCGAGCCCCTAAACTCCCCTTCAGTGGGTGAAATTTTGCTGGAAACGGGGTCGGGTGTGTTGACCCTGACGGGCCCTACTTGGAGAACCCCGTTTCCGGCTTTTGGATTACCCTCAGAGCGGAGAAACCCCCAACGGAACTGTGTGCAAAATATTATAACTACGTTTCCGTTTCCGTATGTTGCCCATCGTTTTTGTTTCCATTTCCGTTTCCAGATTTTACCCACACCCTCGATATACAGGCATTAGTTTAAGCCGCACTTCGTAGGGTTTAAACAATCGTTTTCTTTTCTTTCCTTGTATTACAGTAAAACTTGAATCCGTCTAAATGTTTTCACGTCAAACCTGCATTTCGGATTACGTGCTAACTTATGTACATACTTTATCTTTTTTAGCAAGATAAATTCCTATCAAAAAGATAAAGATAAAGATAAAGATAGCCTGTGATTTTCCTAAAGGATAAAGATAAAGATAAAGATAAAATAAAGAAATCGTCAAGATAAAGATAAAGATATCTTTATCTTTATCTTTATCTTGCTAAAAAGATAAAGATAAAGATATCTTTTACAACACTACTTATATCACGTCCTATCTTATAGTATTGCCTATCCTGTAGCACAGAGTATCTTATATCACGTCCTATCTTATAGCATTGCTTATCTTGTTGCACATAGTATCTCATACCATGCCTATCTTATAAAATTGCCTATGTTATAGCATTATTTGGTTAAACCCGTATTTTGATGTTTCACAGTGCCGACCAATGCTATAACATATAACAATGTACATAGTGTCGCCAGGCATGCTCCTCTTGGCCGGGGTATCCCTATACAAACAGTATAAACTAATTTTTGAAAAAAATAGCAAAAAATCGGCCATCTCCCGAAATCGTGGAGGCTTATAGCACAGGGGCCAAACCCTGCTCTCTCCCTGCCCAGGGCCAATGGGTGCGTTTGTCGAAATTTCAAGATCGCTACGGCTCCTTCCCCCATTGGACCCGACCTCGGCCCAAAATATCAGCCCATCAAATTTCATTGGGCCGGAGCCAACCCGGCACAAACATACATACATACAAACAAACAAACTTTCAAAAATATATAAGGTATTATATATATATATATATATATATATATATATATATATATATATATATATATATATATATATATATATATATATATATAGGTGAATTTTATTCTTAAGGCAAAAATACAATTTAAACCCTTCACTGGCGTTATCATTGAGACGAAAAATCAAAATTGAAGTTATTTTGAGATTGTCTCCTCGACAGAAAGAGTAAAAAATTTTTCTTCATTCTGAAAAGCATGCCAACGAAGTTTCAAAGAGAAGGGTCCATTTTTTGGAGTTAACGTTATTCACTAACGTTGTCCTTGCTACTACTATGAATCTGCCTTGAAACTTCCACCTTTTTCTGTTAGTCTTTTATGAATACTCACTTTAGTTGTTCAAGATTAGGTTATTATTTAACATCAATTTTTATTGATAATTATTATTGAAAAAGTATGCGTGGCTTATTACTGCCTTATCTGGTTTTTGAAATGTCAAGATACCAATGCAAAATTTTTAATTGAAAGAAGATACGATCCAAATATTTTACTCTAGTTTTCTACTAGCCGCTGAATTTAGCTAAAATCCAGAGATAATTTTCTGAAACTTTGATGACTCAGATTTGCGATAAAGTGCTCAGCGAATTGCCGAAAGTCACTAACCTTATTTGCACCGATTACGGCAAAAACCTCAAAAAAACTGTAAAATTTTGAAGAATTCAGCTATGTTTCGATATGCTGCCGACTTTCGAAAGAAGTCCAAGTGCTTGAATGCTCCAGATACTCGAAACGTATTAAGGTTACTGAAATTCCTTTTTTAGATCATTACAAACGGTCAAAGGTCGCACAATAACCCAGTGGAATGTTAGCAGACATTAGTCGGTTCATTAGTGAGTTGTAGGTCCGTAACTATAACTATGTATAGTTTGGTTCGTTATTGATAAAAAACAAAATGACAAAGATGACCCGGACACTTTACGACAAGGTCGGACGACGTTTTACTGCTCGTGTCCGCCGGACACTTTACGGCATCGTAAAGTGTCCGGCCGGATACTTTTTACCGTCCGGACACTTTAAGACGCTACACCGGCGCTTCGCGCCAGATTTCTTGTTTTCTATATTATTTCTTACCTTTGAGTTCCAGACATAATTAAAAACGGTAATATGACAAAAGTTTTTGGCGCTTTGCGCCGGAATATTATTTTCTGCATTCGCTTCCTTCGGAAAGCTGCAAAGTTAAAGGCAAAAACAAGGATTTCGAAATGTTTTGGAGTTAAGCTTGAACTCGATATTAAGAAATCAGTCATACAGATAGGTTTAATGATTGAATTTTTATATCCGATTGTGAAATCAAGCGATAAAATTTTAAAATTTCGAAAAAATTTTCTCTTTGCCAAGGGATAGATCTCTTCGAAAAACGCCTAAAAATGTCATTATTTTTGTGTATCTCACGATGGTTCTCGAGATAAAGGACTTCGAAAATTTCGGCCCCTCCCCGATATAAAATCCTGGTTCCGCCCCTGTGTGCCTATGTTATGTAGGTACATAATCTGCAACCAAAGACCGTGTACAAGCGCTTATGCAAATTTCAAATTTGAGCGGAATGTGAAAATATGTTATTTTACCTGGTCATTGTCGATATCTATAATCGGTGCAGAAAGATCAGAATATTTTTAAAAAATATGTGATGCATGTAAACACGTATAAGTTTGTATGTACACTTGTATTTAGCTCACTATATCATTACGACAACAAGCTAAAATATGAGAATCATCTAATCTGAATACCAAGAAAATTGACTCAGTTGCAATCATCCATTATCAAAGGTGTTTTCCATATTTCTTATCGCACAATATAGTTGCATTACCATAGGTAGCGTGTTAGCGTGTACCTATAATATACTTGGGTACCCCCAACATATGTCTCCCCCTTACAGCTATAACGTGTTACATCTAAGAGGCGCAGATTTTTTTAAAAGATAGATAATAAAAAAAGATTATGCGCTTTTTTCGTTTACACTCAATATTGAGTTTGTGACGGGCGTGTAAAGTTTTGGTGTAACGATATAACATGTAGGAAATTTTGGTGGTTTTTTCTGCAGCATGTACACAAATCTCTTTTAATGCCTAATACAATTTGATAGTATAAAATTGTAGAAGATAATTTTCTAGATATACGTTTTGTGTTTTTTGAATTTTGCATTAGTTCTTGAGGGAAAGTGTAAAGAGTATAAAAATCAGTGGATGTGAAGACAGATTTTCGTTGCGTTTTTGTCTTCTTGATGTCTGCCATTAACTGCGGTTATGAGTCCTACGAAATTTGTTCTGAGAGAAATGTACTAAGGCTCAAAGGATACTTTTTGCTTACCAACAAACGGAGTTATATCTAGGGGTTTAAACTTAACACCCTCGTAGATGGTGTAAAAAACAGGTTTTGTCTAAGATTTCTCCGCCAACTTCTCCGCTTATAAGTTAGGATAAATTAAATAAAGTAGAAATGGAGAACGTTTAAAGGGCTATACGTCGCAGCAAACCGCGTTTAAAAACTCAATATTGACTTACTCATGGAAGTGTAAAGTTCGAAATGAGGGGTGTAACAATGGTCCAAAAAAACACGTTTTCTGCCCTTTTTTGATTGGTCAATATCTCAAATATTTTGCGGAATAGAAGTTGTTCACACATAAACGTACTGCAAATTTAAAGGCTACAAACTGACCCAAACTGAATTCTTTTACACCCAGTGGGAGTTAGGTTCAGATTTTCAAAGTTTACAATGTGGTGGATGGTAAAAAATACGTTTTTGTCCCTTTTTGTTAGCCACTTTCTCCGTTTAGAAGTCGGGATAAGTAGAATAGAATGAAAATAAAGTACTTTTTAAAGGGGTACACGTCGCAGCGGATTGCTTTATTTACATCAATATCTAGCTTTTTCGGGAAGTGTAAAGTCCAAAATTGAGTGTGTTGAACGTGTTTCTGTATTTTTGCTTCTGTTAATTTCTATGATTATGAGTCTGGAAATAATCGCAAGTCTCAAAATGTGCCAGAAATCAGACAGGATACGCCATTTGGGCGCGTTTTGTTTACATTCAAGAGTGGTGTAAAGTGATTTACACCTGATATATATTTGTCTTCAAGCCATTGTGGAGACTGAATTTTTTCATGTTGATCGTAACGTAAGAGTAATATCGGAATTACGAATCCGACTAAAACCTTCTTTACACTCAAAGGTTGTGTAAAGTTTACACTAAAAATTAACTTAAGCTCCAAAGCCTTGCGGAAGCTTAATTTTTTAAAAATGTTCTATTTAACGTCAGAATTACGAATCTGACTGTTAGTTTTCTCTACACCCAGTGGTTGTGTAAAGTTTGCACTATTTATTTATTGTTGATGTGTAAAGTAAACACTACAAATTTATTTAATTTCTAGAGTGTTGCAAAACGAACGTTTTTAAAATATGTTCCGTAAGGTCAGGATTACGAATCTGACTGTATATTTTCTTTGCACCCAGCAGTAGTGTAAAGTTTACACTGAAAATTAAATCTAGTTTCAGAGTATTGCTGAAGCTTTTTTCAAAATGGTCCATGGTACGTCGGGATAACGAATCTGAGCGTAAGTGTCCTTTACACCCAATATTTGCATGAAATTTATGCTGAAAACCTTTGATCTGTTCAAATAAGGTAAGGTTGTTTTGTTTAAAAAAGATAATGCTGATGTTCAGAACAATATTGTTTTCCGCGTTCTTGGACTGCTGTCATTATTGTGGCATGTTACCGTATGTGTTTACCATACATGATCTGCGGGGTTTAACCCCCAGGAAAATATTCACTCCCGCAGAAGTTTTTTCACCCCCACCTCGAATTGGTGATTTATCAAAAGTGTCCAAAACTTTCCCGAAAATCGGTAGCAAAAGTCTCTTTTTAAATGTTTTTAGCTATTTAATTGCTCAAAAGTGCCCAATTTTCGGCGTTTCGCGCCATATACTCATCTTTTAACCCATATATAGTTCAATTTATTCTACTTTTTCCGATTTTTTCGAAATTCTTTTATGTTTTTATGCTTTAAAAGGATAAAGCATCGTCAGAAATGCCAAAAAACGATGTTGTTAACGCGTACCCACCATTTTTGCGCCCCAAAAAACACTTTCAGGATTTCACCCCGTCCCCCTAGAATTCTCACGCTGTGCATTTATGGTGTTTACTGACTGATTAACTCAAATCATGCTAATTAAAAGTTGGGTACTACTAGCAAAGAAAACTGCTCCGATGGAAGAAAAAAGACGATTATGCTCGGGATTGTGGATTATTGAGGATGTAAAACGAGGGGATTAGGTTAAAGCTACCTAAGTACCTACATGAATGCCTAAAGTCGCAAATTCTGTTAAAAATCAGACTTCCTCTAAGCAACGCGAAAAATCGAGGTATTTTCTGTGGCCTCTGAACAATTGAACCTTCTTCAAATAATTTTCAATGCATTACATAAGAATGTATAAACGTAATCTAAAATGTATACTATTTGACTTATTGCAACTATAGTCTGTTTCATTTAACTTTGCGGTTTTTTATTGAATTTAATCCACACGAATCATGCTACAAAAGTGGTTTAAAATTATGATACAGTAAAGCGGCTTTACAGTGGCAGACGTCCCAGCGTAACTCGGTATACTGTAGTACCTATATCATAATTGAGGCGTTAGTTTAAAACACTTTTGTAGGCACTTTAAACTTTTTCAAGAACCTCGAAGTTCAATGAAACTGACTATAAGCTGACTTGCTTTGCATCGTGACTGATAGAAACCTAACTGTGCAATTGTATTTAAAGGTGTTATATTTTGTTATCATGAGCATTAAAGCAAGCAAACCTGGCGTCAATTGGTTAGTGCAACAAATCGTTGTGGACATGCAAGCGTACCTTCATGTAGTCTGTTTTACGTATGCTTACGCGTTTCCTACTGCCTTAAACCAACAATTTCTCTAATTGTCTTGAATACAACGATGTTTGATATTTCATTCAATTGGCTTACAAAGTCACTCCTAGTTTACCCCATCTACTTTCCCATAGCTTGCTACTTTTTCAATCGTTTTTTGGTTCAATAGCTTATTTCAATCTGCAGGCCGCAGAATATACTTCCATTTTTGCGTTGCTTAGAGCGTTGCTTAGAGAAAGTCTGATATTTAACAGTTTTTGCGACTTTAGGCATATATTTGCATATGTAGGTAGCTTTTTTATAGTTCCCTCCTCTTACATCCTTAATAATCCACAATCCCAAGTATATTCGTTTTTTGTTCCATCGGAGCATTTTTCTTTGCTAGTATTCGTATGTAAACTTGCGTTTCAAAATAAACATGTATGTAGAAAGATAGATGAATTATGGATTTTACGGATGGATTATATGCATTATGGATTATATGGATTAAACATTATGGATTATGGATTATGGATTACTATGGATTATGGATTATTATTATTATTATTATTATTATTATTATTATTATTATTATTTATTATTATTATTATGATTATTATCATTATTATTATTATTATTACCATAGTTCTTTTCGATATTTCAGCATCTATATTAGGTATTTTTAGGCCATTTTGACCCAAAATGACCCCGCGACCGGCATCATGCAACAGCCAAATTCCCAAATTATATAGGGTCCGTTGGTGTGTGCGGCCCAATGTGCGGCTAACACTTCTAGACCAATGGTCACGATCAGACGTGCGCATGGGGGAGGGTGATTTGGGGTCTTAACTCCCAGAATAAAAAAATGGAAAATTTTGTGGGGATAATGAGGCAAAACGTAGGCCAAAAACGGATGAAGTTTGAAAATTTTCTTCAAGAATGCTTCAAATTGACCAGAAAATGTGGGATAACGTAGTTTTAACTCTATTTTAGCGCTTATATCAGTTTTTTAAGTCATTTTAGTCCAAGAAAGCTCAATTTTTCACCACCCCAGACCGGCCGACCCCCCCCAGATCGGCCATGTTGATCATCTTTGCTTACGATTATACCGATTTTAACCTTGATCTCTGTGGAATCATGTTTTAACACGATAATTAACCTGGCAAAACTAATATTAAGATCCGTCTAAAATCTGTTGAAGCTTAACATCAGTAATGCGCACAACGAAGCAAATCAGTTATTCAATTCAAGCATTTCATTATCTTGCATATTGCGTGCGTCATAGCCTTTGTTTTTAGGCATTCGAGATCAAAAGCGTTAATCTGCGGATAGACTTTAAAAAGCTGGGCACGAATCTCATGCAGTATGCAAATGTAAATGCATGCAAGAATGATCAAAATTAACCTCGATCGATCGAACGCACACGCCCTTTGATGCATGAATTTGCACTGTAACGGTAGTCGTCATCAAGTGGCAAAATAGAACTAAATTTTTCACAAATCGTTCCATTTTTTATTTGCAAATTCACACAAAAAATGTGAAACAGTGTTAACCTAAAAGAAAGAACGCATGAAGTGACCAAAATATTATTTATTTTCTTTTCTGACTATATTGTTTTTTAACCATCATCGTAAATAAAATTAATGTATCATCAGTCACGTTTTCGGTTCGTGTTTACTTCCACATGAGTGGAATAATACATTTAGTTTAGTTTACTTATAAATAAGGCTTTCATATTTTCTGAATTTGAAAGTAAAAATTAGAAAATATGTACGTTCTTTCAGAGAATCTACTAAACCTATAGTCTGTTTCACATGACATAGTTTTTAAAATTTATGCTCTAAGTTGTGTGAAACAGACTATCATAGGTAGCCGCGTTAGCGCGTACCTATAATATACTTAGGTACCCCCAACACTGGGCACCCCCTACAGCTATAACGGGACACTTCTGGAAGGTGCGGTTTTTTTTAAAAGAAAGATAATAAAAAAATTCGCTGCCCGTGTTTTTTTGTTTTTCTTGAAACTCAAAATTGACTGTGTAAAGAAGGTGTAAAGTTTTTGTGTAACGTTATAACATAGGACAAATTTTGGGACCTTTTTACTGCGGCATGTGGACAACTGAGTATTGATGACTCGAAGGATTGAACAGAATAGGATAATAGAGGGATGAATTCTACAGATGACACTTTTTTGTTTTTGAAATTCGCATTATTTATCGAACGGCAGTGTAAAGAGTGCGAAAATCTGGGGGTGAAAAAGCACTTTTTGGTCGAGTTTTCAACCTTCCTATGTCCGATACTAACTCCGGTTATGAGGTTTTTAAAATGTTTTCTGACAGAAATGTAGAGCGGATCAAGGGCTACATTCTGCATATAAGCAAAGTCTTCTATGCTCTATGGTGAGTTAGATCCTGGGGTTTAAAGTTTACACTCTAGTGGATGGTGTAAAAAAACGGATTTTAACTAAGATTTCTCTGCCAAATTTTTCCGCTTATGAGTCAGTGCAAATCGAAGACAGCATTAATAAAGTGCCTTACAGGGGCTAAACATCGCAGCAAACCGCATTTAAAAAAACGCAATATTGAGTTATTTATGGGGGTGTAAAGTTCGAAATCAGAGGTAAAAAATGGGCTAAAAAACACGTTTTTTCCGAAGTTTGATTGATAAATCATGCCAAATAATTTTTGCAACAGAATTTTGGCACACAGGAATGTACTACGATTTAAAAGCTACAAATTGTACCAAACCGAATTTCTTTAAACTCAATGGGGAGTTCGGTACGGAATTTTAAAGTTTACAGTGTTCTAAATGATGGAAAATACGTTTTTGTTGCGTTTTTTGTTCGCCACTTTCTCCGTCCAGAAGTCGGGATAAGTCTAATAGAATAAAAATAAAGTGCTTTATATCGGATGCATGTCAAAGCAAATTGTCTATACATTAATATTTAGCGAGTGTAAAGTCAAAAATTTGGAGTCTAAAATGCGTTTCTGTCTTGTTTTTTCTGCCTGCTTCTCCGGATACGAGTCAGGGACACGTTTATCAAGTCTAGAAATGGACCAGGAACCAAATTTGATATGCCAGTCTGGCACATATGTTTACACTCTACGGTGTTGTAAAGTAGTTTACACCAATTGTTAGTTTGCCCATAGAACATTATGTAGACTTAATTTTTTCATAAATATTAATCGTAATATCGGAACAATATCAAAATTACGAATCTGACTAAAATCTTCTTTACACTAGGTGTTTACATGAAGTTTACACTACATATGTATTTATCTTCGTTTTTGAGCATTCCAGAAACCTAATTTTTTCCTGGAGTCTAGAAGTTTTCAAAGGATCATATGTGAGACGTCACGTAGGTGCGTTTGTTTACATCCAACAGTGATGTAAAGTAGTTTACACTCATTGTTTATATGTCCTCAGACCATTGTAGAGACATAATTTTTTCATGAATGTTGATCATAATATCCGAGTAATTTTTTACACTGCATGTTAGCCTTTGTTCTAGAGCATTGCAAAATCCGAAATTTTTTCCTGAGATATAAAAATTTACAGGGAATGAAATATATACGTCAGTTGGGCGCGCTTGCTTACACTCAGCAGTATTGCAAAGTGGTTTAAACCTAATGTTTATTGTCTTTAAAACATTATGGACTCATTTTTAAATAAATGTTGAAAGTAATATGGGAGCAATATCAAAATTACGAATCCGACTAAAATATTCTTTACGCTATGTGTTTGTGTAAAGTTTACATTACGTGTTAACCTTAATTCGATAGACTTGCAGAGACTTTGTAACTGAAGTCAAGAAATTTTCAAGGATTCATATGTGAGACATCAATTAAGTGAGTTTGTTTACCCTCAAAAGTAATCTAAAGTGATTTAAAAATTATGTTCAAGTGTCCTTAGATCATTGAAGAGATGTAATTTTGTCTTAAATGGGTTGCATTAAAGTTAAATCCTTCTTAGCCGTGTTTATAATATGTTTCACAAAATCTTGCACATGGAGAGCTATCGTTTAATTGATGTAAATTGCCTGCAAAAGTGGTTTAAAATGAACCAGCAATCACACTACTGTGCACAGAAGTCGACAAAGATATGCAGCTTTATTGTAATCATGTACATTAATAAGCCGTAAACTGTTAGTATTCTCTACACCTAGTAGTTGTGTAAAGTTTGCACTATTCATTTGTTGTTAATATGTAGTCTATACTACAAATTTATTTTACTACCAAATCGAAGCGTTAGTGTTCCTTACATTTGATATTTGCGTGAAGTTTTTGAATTTTTGCCGAAAAACTTTGCCTTCTAATTTACCAACATCCCGCCTTTTCCATTTTCTTAAAGTTTAAAATCTTTTATAAGTCTCTTAATAATTTAATAGTAGGTTTTAACTTTAAGTTTCTCTTGGTTTACAACTCTCGCTTAGCAAGCTCATTTTTCAAAACTTTTTCATAGTGATCAGATTAGTCGCGTTTAGTTTGGAATTGGTGGACGGTCGTTATTTTATTACTCGGCTTAAATAAACCAAGTGACTATCTTTTGATTATTTTCTTTATCGCAAATTCAAACACCCTATTTTCAATTTGAAAATTGACCCAATTTTCAATTTGAAAATTGATCCAATTTTCAATTTGAAAATTGAAAATTGGGTGTTTTCAATTTCAAAAGTCACAACACATTGTGCTTGTGTATTGATTGAGTGAGGATTTGCAATGTGAATTCGTTGGTTAAATATTTGTGCTTGATTATAAGTGAACTGCACATTAAGAAGAAATAACTTAATGGAGTTTTAATTTGAAAATGGATGGTGTCAATAAGGTTGTCTTGTTTAAAAAGGATAATGCTGATGTTAAGAACAATATTGTTTTCCGCGTTCCTGGACTGTTGTCATTATTGTGGCATATTACTGATTGTGTTTACTGACTGATGTACTGAAATCACGCTAATTAAAAGTAGTGTACTAGCAAAGAAAAATGCTCCGATGGAACAAAAAAGATGAATATACTTGGAATTGTGGATTATTATGGATGTAAAAGGAGGGGACTAGGAAAAATCTACCTAAAGTCGGAAAATCTGCTAAAAATCACACTTTCTCTAAGCAACGCAAAAAATCGATGTATATTCTGCGGCCTCTAAAAAAGTGTCTTTTTTAAATAATGTTCGAAGTTTCAGATAAGAGTGTATAAACGTAATCTATCAAGGTTACTTTTTTAAATTGCTGGCACCTGATTGATAGAAAACTAAGAGGTATTGTATTTAAAGTTCTTTATTTTGTTATGAGCATTATAGCAAGCAAAGCAGGAGCCGATTGATTAGTGCATACAATCGTTTCGGGCATGCTAGTGTATCTACATTTAGTCTGTTTCAAGTCAACTTACGCGTTTCCTACTGTTTTAAACCAACCATGTCTTCAATTGTCTTCGATGTTTGCTATTTCATTCAATTGGCTTGGAAGACTGTTAGTTTACTTAATATCATTTCCCATAGCTACTGCATAGCTAACGTGCTGCTGTTTCAATCATTGTTATGGTTGAATATTTATTTTAATCTGTTGGCCGCAGAATATACATCGATTTTTTGCGTTGCTTAGAGAAAGTGTGATTTTTAGCAGATTTTCCGACTTTAGGTAGATTTTTCCTAGTCCCCTCCTTTTACATCCATAATAATCCACAATTCCAAGTATATTCATCTTTTTTGTTCCATCGGAGCATTTTTCTTTGCTAGTAATAATCTGATCATGTGGTGCCTCTTCCTTTCTGACTATAGTCTGTTTCACATAACTTCGTGCATAAATTCTAAGAATTTTCATAGGGTTACGATCATACGTGGGCAGCATGAAAATTCTGGGGGGGTGCAAGATTTTTTTGAAGGTCAAAAAATGGCCTTAAAAATGATGGTATGGCGATAAAAACACCATTTTTCGACGTTTCTCATCAAGCACTATCCATTGGCATCAAAAAATTGCGAAAAAACGAAAAAAATTTTCAAAAATTGATTTCTGGGGGGTATTTTGATTTCTGGGGAGGGGTATTTTGGTTTCTGGGGGGTGCATACCCCCCAAACCCCCCCCCCCGCCCAGGTGTGGTTACGATATCACAGCGAGTGCGAAATTTGTGTCCCCCTCACAGCAACAACGGCACACACCTGGGAGGTGCGCTTTTTTTAATCGATAGATAATTTAAAAAAATTGATGCCGGTGTTTTTTTTGTGTTTAAACTCAATACCGAGTTAGCAATGAGTGTGTAAAGTGTAAACCGAAAAATCAAATAATTTGCGGAGGGCCAATTTTTTTAAATGTTACCCCTGAGCTGTAGATTACGAATCTGACCTTAAAATTTCTTTACACTCAATGGTTGTTGCACAAAAATGTAAAGTATACGGGTTTTTTACTATTTACGTGTCCTTCAGCTTATCTAACTCAATTTTAGTTTCTGTACAGTCCAATTGGTTTTATGTTGTAGAGGATTACAATATCTCAAAACCCTTTTTTTCTTTTATTACGCAATATTTGTTGTTCTGTGATCGTTTTAGTGTAAAGGGTTCGAGACAAGAAAAATTTCTTCAGCTACTCCGCTAAGTAGGCGGATCATGCTGATTATGCTTAAAAGGTGCCCTGACCTTAGCGTTACAGATCCTAGTTTATTTTGTTTCTATACACCCAATATTGCGGTATTAGCATAAGTGTAAAGTTTACACCGAGAAGCATTTTTCCGCCCAAAGCATTGGGTGTCAAAAAATTAGCGAAGGGCCAATTTTTTAAAAATATTGCCCCTCAATTGTAGATTACGAATCTGACCTTAAAATTTCTTAACACTCAATGGTTGTTGCACAAAAGTGTAAAGTATAATGTGACTAAGTATTAAAATCCGCCAATATGTTGAGTTGGTGCAGAGGCTGATGCATCCGTTCCATGCACTCTATTTGACTTATTCATCTATCTAGGTTCTGCAGATGACACTTTTTGTGTTTTGAATTTCCCCTCAGTTCTCGAATGGGAGTGTAAAGAGTGCGAAAATATGGGGGGGGTGAAAAGACACATTTTGGTCGAGTTTATCAACATACAATACCAGGGGTTCAAACTTTACACTCTAGTGGATGAGTAAAAAAACAGATTTTGTCCAAGATTTCTCTGCCAACTTTTTCGGTTATGAGTTGTGATGAATTAAATAAAATAGAAATAAAGTAACTTTTAAGGGCTACACGTCAAAGCAAGCCGTGTTAAAAAACGCAATATTGAGTTGTTTATGGGGGTGTAAACTTCGAAATCTGAGGTGTAAAATGAGCGAAAAAACAGGGTTTTTTTCGTATTTTGATTGGTAAATCATATCAAATATTTTGCGGAACATAAGTTTGGCACTTACAAACGTACTACAATCAAAGGGCTGCAAACTGGCCGAACTGAATTTATTTACACTCAATGGGGCGTTAGATTCAGATTTTTAAAGTTTATAATGTGGTGGACAGTGGAAAATACGTGTTTGTCCATTTTTGTTCGCCACTTTCTCTGTTCAGAAGTCGGGCGAGGTCGAATAGGATAAAATCAAGTACTTTCTAAGGGGTACGCGTCACAGCGAATTGCGTTTGTTTACATCAATACTTAGCTTTTTGGGAGGTGTAACGTCAAAAGTCAAAAAATGGGGAAGTTATTCGTGTTTCTGTCTTGTTTTTTTCTGCCAAGTTCTTGGTTATGAGTCTGGACATAATCTCAAGTCTAAAAATGAACCAGAAACCAAATGTGATACGCCAATTTGTTTGCACTCAACAGTGGTGTAAAGTGGTTTACATCTGATATTTATTTGTCCTCGGGCCATTGTGGAGACTTAATTTTTTCATAAATGTTGATCGTAATATCACAGTAATATCAGAATTACGAATCCGACTGAAATTTTCTTTACACTCTGTGGTTGTGTAAAGTTTACACTGCATATTAACTTTAGATCTAGAGCCTTGCGGAAGTTTAATTTTTTTAGATGTTCTACGTAAGATCAGAATTGGGAATCTGACTGTTAGTTTTCTCTACACCTAGTAGTTATGTAAAGTTTGCACTATTCCATTTGTTGTTAATATGTAGTTTATACTACAAATTTATTTTACTTCCAAATCTGAGCCTTATGTTAGAAGCATACGTAGATAATATTCAGCTTTTAATGCGGCAGATAACATTTTTAGGGTTAATGTACGTAACACCATATTTTGCTCATCAAGCTACTTAAAAGCACACATGGGCGTGGTGGTCTGAAGGTATACACCAGTCGTGTTTTTTGGGGAGTTGGGGGTGTGATGACTCCCAAAATGGCAGCTGACCCCCGAAAAATGACTGCGAACCACCCGGAATTATCGATTTTTTTGTGCAACTTTTTAAAAGTGTGCCTTTAAGCGTTTTCAACCCATTTTTGGCTCAAAAAATCTCAAAATTTCGGTGCTTCGCGCAATACACACTTTTTTGTTCATATTTTGTTCAATTTACTCAATTTTTTCCAACATGTTTTAATTTTTTTAAACGTTTTTATGTTCTAGAAAGAACGAGTATTGTCTGAAACGTCAAAAACAGTGTTTTTGACGTGTACCCTTCGTTTTTTTTGGCCTAAAAAGGCACTTTTTAAAAATTTTTGTGCACGACCGTACCCCTCGGAATTCCCATGCTGTACATGTAGGGTATACACCCCCGCAATTGTTGAAAAACTTGCCGCAGATTACTGTATATCCCCGAAATTATATTTTTAGTAACATTTTTGGCAATTTTTGGCAATTTTTAGCGATTTAGCCCCCACCCCCAGAATTTTCTTGCTGCTATGTATGCTTAAAGCATATGTTACGAACTAAAAATAATTCTTCGATTCCATATCGTAGATAACTATCCTCTCCAAATTAGTTCTTCCAGTCTCGTTCGTCCGCGTCGCGCTTCTTTTACTTTAATTATCGCTTGTCAATAATTAAATTATTGTAGGTACCTACCATTAATATCGTGTTTTCATAGTTAAATTGGTACACCTTCCGGTTTTGTCTTAATAACATCTTGCATTTATTTCACGCAAGTGTGATCATTTGCTTTAGAAAATCTTTACAGTAAATTGACTAATCACGGGAAGCATCTAATTTATGTCCATTCTTGATCAGCGAAATTTTTCGCCTCGAAATCGTTGAAATTATTGAAAATTCTGCAAAATGATTTTAAGCAGACCATAGATGCATTTAGGCACAGTGACAATGACTAAAACGTAAAACCATACGTGTTCTTGGAGGGGTTTGACCCCCACACAATGTCTACTTAACCCCGCCCGCCCGCAAAAGTACTGCGTGCGATCCTCAGAATTGTCGATTTTTCGTAGAAATTATAAAAGTTTCGCGCCATATACACAGTTTGTGACTAAATGTTTTGTGCAATTTATTCGATTTTTTTTCAATTTTTTTGAGATTTTTTATGTTTTTATGTTCTGAAGAAAATAAGCAATGTCCGAAACAGAGTTTTTGAAAAAACCAGATATTCAATGCAGAGAAAAATGTAAATTGAAGGTCGGACATAGATAAAATTACAAATTTTCAGGTGATAAAATTACAAATTTTCAGGCAAAAGTGCAAGCTGATGATGATAAACCGTGGATTCATGCTATTTTTAGCATTTAAAACAGTTTCTGAATGCGGCTCAAAAGCTCTCTGGCTGATCCCCTCCAGCCGGACTGACCGTGCTTCTCTTTACTCTGTTTTCATAGAATTCAGATCGATAGGTACGTAATCTAAAATCGAGATACTGACTTATTGATACCGACTTTGGCACACGACAAATCTGATGACAGAAAAGTAGAATGGCGCTAAATCTATATGATATGAGTCATCTAAAACTTCAATCTATCCAGCCTTCCACTTAAAAAATAATGAAAAATTAATAACTTGCTAAGCTATCATTCGAAGCACGATTATTTCTATTCGATGGGTTTTGAGTCTAATTGTCTAATCTAAAAAATAGTGCTAGCTTATGGCTACAATATGCTCTGCTCTAAAAACCACAGATTTTGCTTTCTATCTTGAAAAGTAGCAAAATAGCTAGATATTTTTGAGCTCTAAACATGTTTTTCTTTTTCTGTTTCCTGATAGTTCGTCCTGCAATTTCAATTTAATCTCTTCCAATACGGCTGCCCCATAAGATATGCATTTTACTAAGCGCGCTATGTTTCACATTTTTCAGTGTTTAAGCACATTGTGGAAAGCCAAAAAAAGCTCTTTCGAATGATATCGTATTTGTTTGATTTAGTAAGGAATTTAATTATTTCAATATGGCCACCATGTAAGACGGCGTCCTCACAGATGTTTGCCACTAGGCCCATCTTGTGCGAGCCATTTACAATAGTTGCTGGTAAGCATCCCTACCGCAACGTAATATCGTTACTTATTCATACTGTATATACTCGCGTGTTTTGCAATAGCCATACCTACTATACAAACATATGTTGAATACCCAAATTTCGTGTTTACTGTAATGAATATATTGTAAATGTAGGGGCCTGTATCTACAAGAGCGACACAGACCGGCCTAGCATTACCTTCGAGATTTACCTAGGTACGTAGGTACTTAAGTCTACGCTTAGTGCTGGCCCCGATCGCGCGGCTCTAATGGCTTTCGATCTTTGGACCCTTAGAGACCTTACGGCTTCGATCCCCTCAGCCCTAATATTGCTGGCCGCTTTTATGTCGGGTGATCTCAGCAGCTACGCCCTAAGACCTAAGGCTACCTACCTAGTCTCGGTATTGCCGCGGAGGTCAGTTGACCTATCTCAAGCTCAAGTTGTTATTTAACTTATTTTCAATCAGTGCCTGATTCGAAATGTTTTTGGTTCCTAATTTGTGTAGCACGCTGAACTATGAAAACAACAACAACGAGCTCTATGCTGATCAATCATCCTTAAAGATTAGATAATAATTTTGATCAATTTTTGGCTTGAGAGATAAATTATGATTTTCGAATAAAATAGACTATCATACGAAATTTACCTATCAGTCCACTAGATGGGTGGAAATCCTCGACGTAGGGATGGTGGCCGACCTAACCCTCGGTATAACCAAAACCACTGGGTAGGTTTTCTATATTTTAATTCGACGCAGAATTCACGGCCTATAGCCGGACAACAAAATACGCAAAAGAAAAACGATAATGTACAGTCGAACAACCGGCCAACGAAAAAACCAAACGCCAGACTAAACTACAACGTTACGTACACTGGCCTCAAGGACCATTACAGTAAATTAAAGAAAGATCAATTTAACGTAATACTGAATCACTTTTATCTCAGATCGAAAGTTCTCGATTCACGTAAGCGGTATGCATTAAACAATTACTATTATCATACACTTAACTCTATGCTACCGGACAAGTATCTAAATGTTTTTTATTATTGAAAATTTGGGGAAATAATGGGAAGACCGAAGGCATAGCCCACAGTGCACTATCATAGATAGCTACTAGTATTGGCTATGTTATGGCTATCGCGAACTGCTAAGGCAAGTTCGCCTACACGTGTAACTCTCGCAGTTACAATATGTATGTAGTTATTTAGTCGTTTCATTTTTCGCCCCGTCTCGTCCCTTTTGGTTTTTTAGCCGCTCCTTGCCGCCGCTTCTCGCTAAGCTCTTTTGGTTCGTCGTCAGTGTTCAATTACGTTTTGTTTTTGGTCTCCGCGCCCTCTCGCCTTTGCTTCTGATCGTTTGACAAGCGTCCGTTCCTGTCTCGTTTATGTGTTCAAATTTGGGGCCTTACCCATGACGACCCGGCTCCGTCATCTTTTATTGCCATGTACAGTTTGAGTTGAAGGATAAAGCATAGAAAATCGTGAGTGTTCACGTAATGATTAGTTTGAAGGATTTCGAATAGAAAATCCTAAAAACTAGCCAAACATTCATATGTTGAGAAGATTATTTAGCTGTAACTAACGTCCTCGGTTATTGCTTTAGTTCAGCGTAATTCATTAGTGCTACCAACACGACCTTCTTATTCTTCAAAATCTTCCAATCATTTTTGGGACCACATGTCCTCCTTATTTTTGCCTACCTAAAACAATTCAGTTTCATTTAAATCAATTTCTTAATCATGGAGATTAGGTGGAGGTTTCGAACCAGTTGTTGAAATTGGGTAAGTACTTTAGGAAAAAGCTCTGACCAGCCTGCAGGGCGGTCCAGCTAGTGTTTTAGGGACATTCGGACCGACATCTTATAGAAGGGCTACACCCGATTTTCCATTGTACATACAGTCAAGACCACGAGTAACGTTGCTCAAGCACAGGCACGACAGGCAAAAGGCGCCTGTGACCTGCTTGTAAGTCGGCCGACAATTTATGGTAAACACACGCGTCGAACAGTGGCGGATCTATGAGTTTCCTAAGGGGGCGGTATCCCAACTCTTCCAAAAACAGTCAAAAATAGGTCCGAAAATTTGCCCTTAACGCGCAAAATAGCGTTTTTTCAGTGTTTTACATTGTATACTTTTACATAAAATCACTTTTGACGCAATATTTTTTTCAGAAAATTTTAAATTTTCCAACAATTTTGTGCGAAAAAATCTTTAAATTTCTTTGACTTTTACAAATATTCGGCGCGTAGCGCCAGAAAATTTATAAAATTAAGGCGGATAGACGTCTAGAAGCATGATTTACTGCTTGATTTCCTGTTTTTATAGCATTTGATGCGAAACATCGAAATTTGTAATTGAAAATCGAAGAAAACTATGCAAAAATAGAACAGGAAATGGTTTCCAGGTCTCCAAGAAAGTTAATAAGTGTCATTAATAGATATCATCTGGCGCGTAGCGCAAGAAAAATTTGAGAAATTATGGTCACTGACGGCCAAAAATCATTACGAATTGCATATCCATTCTTTATCTCGCCAAATATTTTTGGCCAATGAGAGGGCGGCCGCCCCCCACCCCCCCCTTAAATCCGCGCCTGGCGTCGAAAGAAAATTGCCTGTGCGGTACCTGTCACTTTGACTGCCAGGTGCCAGGACATGCGCTTGTGTAGCAGGAGTGCCACTACATGGCTAGAAATGCCTACTTTGTAGTTTAACCCGTGACGTTTATGTTTCATTGTTTCACAATATTAATCAATACTTTGCGCAGTTTTTGAGCAAGAGCCCGAGTAGTCGGTTGGTACTACACACCATGAGCGTAGCTACGTGGAGGCACTTGAGACACGTGCCTACCCTAGAAAATTTCGAATTATGTTCGGCCACAACTTCACTGACTATGAACTATTACAACTTTGTGTTCTGTTACTGTACGTGTTAATATCGTCTTAGAGTTGTTGCCTCACCTCACCTGTCTTGCTTGGCGGCGTCGATTCGTTTTTTGTAGTGCCGTATCACCATGAAACGCCAAGCGACTTTATTTGATTTTTTTAATCAGCCTATTAGAGCCAGGCATGCCTCCTCAGAGTCAAGCTCAAGTAATCCACAATATTTGATAAATGGCGATGAGAATGAAACGATTGCTAGTAGCGGTGGGGTTCATGCCTCAGATCATAGGCGTAGCCAGGATTTTTGCAAGGGGGAATCCAAAGGAGAATTTTTCCGTCTGAAAACTCATAAAAACGGACGGGGCCTCTAAATAACGAGTTTTCAGGGCTTTTCACATCCTCCTGCACTATTATTGCAATCGGAAAATTTATTTTTTCATTTAAATTTTTTACGTTTTTGACGGAAAAAAATGTTTATTATGCGCTGGAAGCAGTGTTTTTTTGTACAAGGTTCGTTTGTACATGTATGTACAAAGATAGTCCCCAAAAGCAGGGGCGTAGCCAGGGGGAAAGGGGAAATTCCCCCTGGGGAAAATTTCGAATTTTTAGAAATGGAGCTAGGCGGTTGCATAACGCTGTCCTGCGACGATTTTGTTGTGAATAAACCAAAAATTCGGCGCTTCGCGCCGATTCACGGTAGTTTTCGCCATTATTTAAACTTAATGGCAACAAACAAGAGAGACAAAACAAGAAAATATCTATCGTTCAGAAAAATACAGTAAATTTGGTAAAACATAAATACATGATAAAAGAGTGACAGAACAAAAGGACATACAGATCACGGAGTGTGATACAAGTAGGTATGCTTCAACAATAAAATTGTAAAATCAATATTTAGCAGCTCTTTTTTGAACGAACCAACGTTAGGAGAAGCGACGACATGATCAGGTAACTTGTTCCAAATTTTTGAATATCTTTAGGAAAAGTTATTGAGGTGAGCATATTTGCAACGGACAACTGCTGAAGTAAGTTGATAAGGAAAACCGTTGATAATTTGATACAGAAGACATAGACATATGTAAAGACAAAGAAAATAAAAATAACAAAGAATAAAGCGTTTGTCGCCATGAGAAGATTAAGTACCTTTTTGCAAACATTTCTAGTCAAGTGAAATTCAAAAGTATGGAGGAGATTCGTTCGCTTTGTGCAGATTGCGTTTTTAAAAGCTGTCTTAGCACTGGGAACATGACAAGTCTACAAAATATTCGCACCTCATGCGTGTTAAGAACAGTCATTCTGGCATGAAAATATCAGAGAATTTCCGCGCTGCGCGCCAGTCTATTTTATCTATTCATCAATTGAATTAAGGACCATGATTCGGACGATTTTATGAAGATTTTAACATTGAAATTCAAATTTTCATTGCTTAATTTGGCGAAATTTTCGTGGCTCTGCCCCGGACCCCGCTGGGGCGCTTGAGCGCGCCACCCCAGACCTACCAGCTCAAAAAAGATTTTTGGGACGACAAAACTGTAAAAGGTGTAAAATTCCCAGAAATTTTAGGCGCTTCGCGTCGAAATGAGTAATTGTTTGTCCTAAATATCTCTAAAATGGCAGAATTTGCATTTAGAATGGAAGAATGTCAAATTTTTCGGCGCTTCGCGCCGTTTTAAACAATTCTCAGTGATTTTTTCCTTTAAGAGACCCGGGCCAGAAATTAGCTGAAATATACTACCAAAAGTCGAACAACTCTTTTTACCACACTAAAATCGCTACTGTACCATATTATAGTACTCAAAAATTTGTGTGTACAAAATGTACAAAGATTTTTAGGAAGACAAAAACTGTAAAAAGGTGTAAAATTCCCAAAATTTTAGGCGCTCCGCGCCGAAATGAGTAATTGTTTGTCCTACATATCTTTAAAATGGTAGAATTTGCATTTAGAATGAAAACATGTCAAATTTTTCGAAGCTTCGCGCCGTTTTAAAACAATTGTTATTGATTATTGCCCTTAGAGACCCAGAAATTAGGTAAAATACACTACCAAAAGTCGGACAACTCGGTTTTTACCACATAATGGAAAAATGTCAATTTTTTCGGCGCTGCGCGCCATTTTGAGACAATTTTTAGTAATTTTTGGCGTTAGAAACCCAGAAATGCTAAAATACACTCTCGAAGATCGAAAACCTTGTTTTACCACACTAAATTCGCTACTGTACTACATCATAGTACACAAAATTTGGACTTGCGTATGATAAACATTCACAAGGATAAAGATTGATATCAATGTTGTTCTTGATGATTTCATGAGTTTAAAGCCAATAACGAGGCGTCTTAAATAAATTTGCATTTTGTTAAGTTACTTGGCAAAAATGATAGTGTTTTTTAGCTTTTCACAGTGAGATCTACTCACTCAGAAAATTTAAAGTTTAACTTTTTTGAATTATAATAAAAAATATGCCGTATGTATATGAATAGGCGCAAAGCGCCCAAAAATTTTAGGCTTATTCAAAAATGTGTTAAAATTTATTCAGGCGGTGATTCAGATGAGCTTTAAGTATTTTCTATTTTTTTTGTTTGAAGGATCCCTGTAAAAAATACTGCTACTTCCAGAATTTTGGGAGCCAATCCCCAGGCACGTAGCTGGCCGTCCTATTTTGGGGGGACTAACACCAATTTTTGGGGGACCAAGCCCATAAAGGCCAAAAATAGCACAAAAAATGTTTAAAAGGCCCTATTTTCCCGATTCTTCTGAATTTCGGGGGGTCCGGACCGACTCCTCCATTCCCCTAGAGCTACGTACCTGCTAATCCTCCAATCCCCATAGCTGTTCTAGTAGCAACCTGATGGTTTCCCTGATTGGTTAGGCGGTGATTTTGTGATCCATATGGTACTTAATGCAACAGCCAGTACATTTATTCGATTTCTAAGGTAGGTAGCTAATGATAGTGTCTGAAAATTGACTATTCATTTTTTGGGCGGTTGACTTTGAGCATCATATGCGATTAGCAGGAATAAAATACCGTATTGACTAAACAATTCAAGATTTACAGCTTTTTTGTTTTCTAGCAAATTTTTATTGCTAATTGCCATGAGCTTGTTACATTCACACTTACACACATGTAGTCCTTTAGTATGGGCAGACTTTTTGTATGTTAACTGGATGTGCCTACCCTAGGAAAAAATCCCGGCTACGCCTATGCACACGCGAATCAGAGCGGAAGATCCAGGAAACCGGTGCGGGTAAAATTTTGCTCACGTAACGGTGGGAGGCGGCGCCCCCGTTACATATTGGAGGTCCCAGAGTTCGTTCTCTGGAGTTGTCTGCGCTTACGCTTTCTCCTAGAGGGGGAGGAGTGTAGCAGGAGTGCTACTACATGGCTAGAAATGCCTACTTTGAAGTTTAACCAGTGACGTTTATGTTTCATTGTTTCACAATATTATTCAATACTTTGCGCAGTTGTGAGCAAGAGCCCGAGTAGTCGGTTAGTACTACACACGCGTGTCAGAGCGGAAGATGCGAGAGACCGGTGCGGGTAAAATTTTGCTCACTGAGTAACGTGGTTGGCAGGTTGCCACATTACAATTGGTGGTCTCTGGAGCTTGACGAACTCAGCTTGTCTGCGCGGTTCTCCTCTTAAGGTGGAGGAATGTAGCGGGGAAGCTACGGATCAGTGGAAATTGTCTACTTTGGTGTTAAACCCGTGGGGTTGATGTTGTTGTGAAACATAGTCTTAATGAATATATTGCGCAGAAGTGAGCAAGAGCCTGAGTAGTCGATTAGTACTACACACGCGAATCAGAGCGGAAGATCCGGGAAACCGGTGCGGGTAAAATTTTGCTCACGTAACGGTGGGAGGCGACGCCCCCGTTACACTTGAGCAAGGTACATTTGCCCCGTGCAGTGTGAAGATTTTTAACGCTAGGCGGCATATCTGTCGATTTCCGATCGGCAAACTAACATATTTGTCGATTTTCGGCAAATTTTTACATATATGTCGTAAAATGAGTGTTCCATACAATTAGACTGCGTTTTTTTGCGAATAAAATTGACGCCTGGATTTGACCGTTTTATCAATGTGTGATTTAGGTCGTATAAGTATAAATTTTGAATTTTGACGTGTTTTTAAGATCCTGTACAAAAACTCATGGAGTTTAGCCTGATTTTTTTTACAAGCTGTTTTCAGAAAAATTTGGCCGAAAAATTTTGGACAAAATGACATCGAAAGCTATGATATTTAAATACTGTAATAGCATCAAAAACATGTTATTTCACAGTTTCTAGGCACCCATGGAGTAATTTTTCAACTTAAATTCAATTTTTGGCCTTTTTTAGTCTTATTTTCCGCAGAAAATGTTCTTTTTATGCCAAAAAAGCTAATTTTACTCCCGGCTCGTGCACTACTTATACAATCGACATAAATTATGTAATGTCTACGACCATACCATGGTGAAAATACGGCATCTCGTCCGATCTGCCAAGTCAAGCACCATTGGCGCACGTGTCCCTTTACATAGGTGTCCGCGTCGTGGCAGAGCAAATCTTTCTCTCCTCGAGCCGTACAACACCCCAAGGCTCACTCGCTATCTATAAATTTACAGCCAGGAAGGCTGTCACACTGTAACTTTTGATGTTTTCAGCTATATTGCTTACGTGATTTCCGACCACACCTGGGCGTAGGAGTTTTGGGGTTATGCAACCCCCCCCCGAGAAACCAAAATAACCCCCAGAAATCAAAATACCCTCCCCCAGAATTCGATTTTTGAAATTTTTTCGTTTTTTTTCGCAATTTTTGATGTCAATGGATAGTGCTTGATAAGAAACGTCGAAAAATGGTGTTTTTTCGCCATTACCACCGTTTTTAAGGCAATTTTTTACTTTTGAAAAATCTTGCACCCCAAAATTTTTCTTGCTGCCCACGTATGGTTCCGACATTTTTAAAATTTTTTACAGCAAATAGCTAGAAAATTTAACGCTCGTTCTAACGAGCTATGTATGTCTTATGTTCCAAATTCTTCTAGTTCTTTTCGGAATATTCAGAAGGGTCGGATGCACTTCCGCCACATAGATCACTTCCGCCGCCTAGGTCATTTCCGCCGCATAGTTCACTTCCGCCGCATAGTTCATTTCCGCCGCATAGTCGAATAGTAGAACGGAACAGTCGCTATGGTTATTAAATGCACAAAGTGTATTTTAGAGCAGAGTAATGAGCATTTGAAACATAGAACTTATACGGTTTTCCGTTTAATTAAACAAAATGTAATAAAAGTTTTTTAGTAAAAAATAAAATGTCCGACTACAAAATGTAATTAAAAATTTTCAGTTAAAAATATTATGTCCGACTTAGATAACTGGGTTGATAGTCATAAAGCCATATTATGCAGCGTAAGCAGTTCCTTCCTGGATCATCCTGTAAACTTCAATCAATAAATGAGGTAAGGCAAAATTTTACCACTCATTCACTGTTAAAAATTGAATTTTAAATGAGCTTTTCTTTGTCGAAAAATTTGATGCTAACAACGCGAATTAGTTTGCTGTTATTAATTGAAAACGAAGTTTTATCAGTCATCGAACAATTGTCTTAATAGTAGTTCATTTTTTGTTGCATAGTGTTGTCATTTAAGACGAATGAGCACTTCCATGCACCTGATTTTATAAATTCTTTTCAACAGATACAATCACACATAAATATAGAGCACAGAAAAGTATGAGGATAAGTGGGGTGTGACTGAACCCCGTATATATTCGTATTGGTGAGACTAAATAAACGAGTATTGAAGCTAGTACGAATTTGCCTAAGGAGAAAATTGCATTTTTATGTAAGAAAGTCTTAAAAATGTAGGTGGTTCGCATCGTGAGAATTATTTACCATGAATTACCTTAAATGTGGCTCAAGATGACACTTTTACAGCCAATATAGTAGAAAATTATTGAAAAATCCTATTTTATGACGTTGTGTTGAAAAATGTAGGAAAATGCAGTTTTTACCGGCTATCTCAGCGAAGTTTACAAGAAATAAGACCATTTTATGTTGGGTCCGCCCCGCCCCCTCACTTTGGCAAGTCGTAGCGCATATAGCAATTATTCCGTAATATGCGGTGGAACTGTACTATGCGGCGGAAGTGAACTATGCGGCGAAGTGACCTATGCGGCGGAAATGCACCCCAATCTGTTCAGAAACCTCCAAATTATTTATAGTGCGGTGAAAACGTCGTGAAGCATATATGTAAGGTCATACAATATGTATGTAATTACGTATACGTATATCGTAGGTACATTTGTAAGTTGCCAGGTTGCACTGATATCACGAAAATTCATTAAGTTATAAAATGCGTGAGTGTTACAATTTGAGGCATTATGCGTATACTGTAGCGAAGCAATTTTTGTCGGAAATGGGTTTGTATATATCTTGAATATTTTATCTATTTTATGTTTTTATTTTTAACTCCCGGCTGTTTCTGCTTTTTGTCGATTGATCGAGTGATAGAATTGAAAGATAAAACAGATTATGTCACATTTTCAATAATTTTGCTACTGGAGCGAATCTAGAGTTATAGTTACTGTGGATTGCTTCACTCCGCTGCGCTTTGTCGAAGGCAGAGCAGTTGTTGCTCTTTGGAATACTCTGTCCACACCGCATGCTTTTTAGCGTCAAAGGCCTGCTCAGACAGAAGATGTAAGTATGTGATATGGAAATCTATAGCCTATGACACGGCATTCGTGTAGCAGGTTCACATATGTATTGAGATAGCCACGTTATAAGTACGTAAGTATACAGCAAGTAGTATCCGGGGAAAGCTGCCGCCTAACTGGTTTGATTTAAGTCAAGTTGAAAACAAATAAGGCAGTCCTCGGATTTTTTCAGTAGATTCATGTGACTTACCAAAATGTTGGTGCCAGCGTTTAAAATAAGCCTAAGTAATGGGATGCAGCTCGCTCCGCTCGTCGCATCCCATTACTCAGGCGTATTTTAAACGCTGACACTAACACTTTGGTCGGTCCATGATAATAAGCCTAAGCCTAATCAGCTGGTAAACCAGCAAAACATTACGAATTCCTTGCAATCCTCTTTTCGAAAATAACCAGCGTTAGCCGAACTGGTTATGGTCTCTTGACTTTAGAGCCAGAGGTCCACGTTTCAAATTCGATGGATTTTTTTGCACTTTACCGGAATTTTTTGTTTTTCTCATGAAAACAACTTTTTCTGCCATTTTAAAGGTCGCCGATTCCAAAAAAATCAATCATTTCGCGCGGAAAACACTGTATCATGAAAATTTTCAACACAAAATATGGAAATCTTATGTATTTAATAACCATTCTTACGTCGATATAAGCATCTATACATCGTCCTAAGCATCTATACATCGACCTAAGCAGCTATACATCGACCTAAGCATCTATACATCGACCTAAGCATCTATACATTGACCTGAGCGGGAGCGATACATCGACCTAAGCATCTATACATCGACCGGCTAAACTTAAGAATATGGTACTTCTGGAAAACTTGCAAAACGAATACGGAATGCCAAAATTTTTTTGCCAAAATGGTAGAACATGATAAATTGAAGCGCGGAAAAAAATTTGGTGAAAATCTGAGCCATGCTCGCAAAGTTGCAGGCAACTATCGATTTGAGTGTTGTGTGGGACGATTTAGCATCGATCCAAGGACTTACACACTTGTCAGAAATGAATAATATGGGCTGAAATTACGGAAGGAAGCAAAGAAATGAAGGAGAAAAAAGAAAAAGGCGCGGAAAGCTGTTTGAAATTTTAAAAAACTTAAAAAAATTTTCAGATTTTTTGCATGTTTTTTCGGTTTTACTCGATAAGATATACGGAAATCTAAGTTTCTGCTTCTATTATACTCAGGCTTAGGCTTAGTATATCTGGAAAGGTGTTTCAAGCTGCTTAGGTCGAGGTCGCTCCCGCTCAGGTCGTTGTATAGATGGTTAGGTCGATGTATAGATGCTTAGGTCGATGTATAGATGCTTAGGTCGATATATAGATGCTTAGGTCGATAATATAGATGCTTAGGTCGACGTTAATTGGGTATCTACATGTGATTCTGCATTCAGCTGTTTGAATCTTCAACTATTTAGGTCGAGAAGATGCTTGCTTAGGTCAAGAAGAGGCTAATTAAAGAAACTCATAGCTTCTGTAATATTGATCATAGACGGATGAAATTTCTCTTCCGCGCTTTCTTTCAACATGTTCTAAGTACTGAGCAAAAAAATCCACTCTTCTGAAGTTTATTTTTTGGTATTCTGAAAGTACCATATTCTTAAGTTACTCCACATCGACCTAAGCATCTATACATCGACCTAAGCATCTATACACTGACCTGAGCGGGAGCGACCTCGACCTAAGCAGCTTAAAACACCTTTTCAGATATACTAAGCCTAAGCCTAAGTATATTAGAAGCAAAAACTTGAGATTTTCCTATATCTTATCAAGTAAAACCGAAAAACATGAAAAAAATGAAAATTTTTTAAGTTTTTTTCTTCAAAATTTCAAACAGAAAAAATAATAGTTTTCGCGCAAAATGGTTGGTTTTTTGGAATCATCGACCTTTAAAATGCCAGAAAAAGTTATTTTACGAAAAAATAAAAAATTCCGGTAAAGTGCAAAATACCCAATTCGACTGCTAGCAACTTTCTCTCGTTTCCTCAGATGCTACCGACTGCACACATACGCCCTTATAATATGACTATGTTAATACATATGCGAACCAGCTACACAAATGCCCATCATACATAAGCAAATATGCAGGCGACGTAATTCTAATCGGCACAAGTTAAGTTGCTTAAGGCCTTACAAGTGTCCGAGTAATATTGGATTATATGGAGCAGGGTGATTGGCATTCGTAACATAATTTCTTTATTGTGAACGCGTCGTGCTCTTCCCAATGTAGTAGATTATGATGATAATAATTCTTGAATGAATGCCATCTGTTTATTAATATATACGCTATTCTGACATCAAATGGATAGATCCGTTTCGCATTGTCTCCACGTAGTATGATCATTTCAATTACTCTTTATTTCAGCTTCAGTTGCTCAATGATTTCTTGTTCAACGGAATGAAACAATGAAACGGGAATGCATTGTTGTCAATGGATGTGGTTTTACTTGTGCAAGTTTAGAAGTATGTGCTTCTTATGCTTCTCTGTTTATGCTTTTATTAGTTTAGCATAAGTTATGTGCGGAATGCAGAAAACGTAGTAATGATAAAAATGCCGTTAGTCAACCATACAAAAATTTCAAGTTTTGATTGCCTATATTTCTATCAACATTGGCTTTTTTTGCCATATCTTTTTTCCGTTGTTTCTTTGAGGGCGTTTATGTAACAGCCTTAATCAAAAATCCTGAACGTTCAAGCCAGGTCATTTTGACGGTTTCCAACCCTAGAGCTATTATGCAGTTTAGCCCAAGTTCTTTCTACTGTATAATCAAGCTATAATAAGTTAAATAGGATGTTATATAATAAAATATAATGAAAATAATATAAGAATATAATTTTAATGAAATTATTAAAGAATTGAAGTCGACATGTTCGCACGACTCGCCCTTGTATTCAATGCTTGCAAATTATAGGATTATTGTATAAACCGTAGATTTTTGTTTGTATGTATATGTGTATCAAAAACAACTGAATTATACGTTAGTAAACAAAATAGGTACCTTTTTATCATAGATGCACTAGGTCAGCGTCGGCCGCTTAGGTGAGCAGCACCAAAGTTCCGGGGGTGCAAGATTTCTTGAAAGGTCAAAAAATGGCCTTAAAAATGTTGGTATGGCGAAAAAACACCATTTTTTACGTTTCTCGTCGAGCATTATACATTGGCATCAAAATTTGCGAAAAAACAGAAAAAATTTCTAAAATTGAATTATGATGGGGTATTTTGATTTTTTGGGGTATTCGGCCTTCTGAGGGGTGCGTACCATACGTGGGCAGCAAGAAAATTCTCGGGGGGTGCAAGATTTTTTGAAGGTCGAAAAATGGCCTTAAAAAATGGTGGTATGGCGATAAAAACACTATTTTTCGACGTTTCTCATCAAGCACTATCCATTGGCATCAAAAAATTGCGAAAAAAACGAAAAAAAATTTCAAAAATTGAATTCTGGGGGGTATTTTGGTTTTGGGGGGGGGTGCATACCCCAAACCCCCCACGCCCAGGTGTGGTGCGCACCCCCAAACGCCTACTTGTGGTGTGGTGAGCACTAAATCAGACAAGTGTATGAGTAATATTGGATTATATGGAGCAGGGTGATTGACATTCGAAACTTAATTTCCTTATTGTGAACGCGTCGTGCTCTTCCCAATGTAGCAGATTATGATGATAATAATTCTTGAATGAATGCCATCTGTTTAATAATATATACGCTATTCTGACATCACATGGATGGATCCGTTTCGTATAGTCTTCACGTAGTATGATCATTTCCTTTCTCTTCATTTTAACTTCAGTTGCTCAACGATTTCTTGTTCAACGGAATAAAAAAATGAAACGAGATTGTACGTTGTCAATGGATGCGGTTTTACTCGTGCAAGTTTAGAAGTATGTGCTTCTTATGCTTCTCTGTTTGTGCTTTCATTGGTTTAGCATAAGTTATATGCGAAATGCAGAATACGTAGTAATGATAAAATTGCCGTTACTCAACCATACAAAAATTTCAAATTTTGATTGCCTATATTTCTATGTATCAACATTGACCTTTTTTCGCCACATCTTTTTTCCGTTTTTTATTTGAAGGCATTTATGTTATAGCCTTAATCAAAAATCCTAAACGTTCAAGCCAGGTCATTTTGACGATTTGCAACCCTACCGCTATTATGCAGTTTAGCCCAAGTTCTCTCTACTGTATAATCAAGCTATAATGAAGTTAATTAGGCTGATATAAAATAAAATATACTGAAAATAATATAAAAATATAATTTTAATCAAATTATCAAGAAATTGAAATTGATAAATTCGCACGACTCTCACTCTGTACTCAATGCTTGCAAATTATAGGATTATTGTAGAAATCGTCGATTTTATATCGTATGTATATGTGTATCAAAAACAACTGAATTATACGTTAGTGCACAAAATAGGTACCTATGTACATATCATAGATGTACAAGGTCAGGGTTGGCAGCATAAGTGGGCGGCACCAAACTTTTGAGAGGTGCAAGGTTTTTTCAAAGGTCAAAAAATGGTCTTAAAAATGCTGGTATGGCGAAAGACACCATTTTTAAATGTTTCTCATCGAGCACTATCCATTGGCATCAAAAAATTGCGGAAAAAGAAAAAATTTCAAAAATTGAATTCTGTGGGTATTTCGGTTTTTGGGGGTGCATACCCCCAAACCCCCACGCCTAGGTATGGTCGGCAGGGAGGGTGAAATCCTAGAAATACAGAACAGTTGATTTAATGTTCACGATTTTTTGCTATTTAATTGACCAAAATGGTATAGCAATAAAACTTTGTTTTGTAGTAATCTCGCATTTTCAAAGCGTTTTTAGTCCATTTTAACGCATTATGTCCATAGGTGGGCAGCACCAAAATTCTGAAGAGAAGTGCGAGGTTTTTAAAAGGTCAAAAACTGATATTTGAAATGGTGGTATGGCGAAAAAACACCATTTTTCAACGTTTCTCATCGAGTACTATCCATCGGCATTAAGAAATTGCGGAAAAAACAATGAATTTTGGGGGTATTTTAGTTTGTTTTTTTGGGGGGCTATTAAATTGATCAATTTTGGACACTTTTTCAAGAAGTAAATAAAAATTTCAGCGCTGGAAAGATTTTAACATTCATACTAAGATCACAAGATGAGGAAAACGTTCCGTCAGCTCAAAGTTGCCGGACAGTACCTGTCTGGCTGATCTTTCAGCAGGGGTAATACCACCTCTCACTTCCTATGTGCACGAGTGCTACATATACAACTTTAGATATACAATATTTTTCCTTAAACGCTCAAATGTAACAAGGTGGAAGAGGGATTCCCACCCAGAGTTGGCCGTACCTTTATCCTCCCCTCTCGAGCCAAAAAAGTTTTGACTCTTCCCGTTTCCGATTTTTGGCAATGCGCTTTTTTGGTCGTTTTTGGCCAAAAATCGGAGGTCATTTATCGCTCCCTGACTAAAAGTGGCCTGGGAGGTGATCCCCCACTCAAAATTTCGAGCCGTTACATGTATAGCTACACAAGGGATTACGCTTGTGGTTTTGTTATGTGACTTATTCATTCCGGATCTTGATCACGCGCTTTAGTTCGTGACGTTTTTGTCTTACCGTTTGTCTGCTATGAAATCATGATGAATCTTAGCATACTTGCTGAAATAATAAATGTAAATCGATCGATAGGACTGAATCGCAATAAAAGCCTTTGCCTTTGCGAATTTTTTCGTTCCAGTGTCTCAGTCTATTTTGTATTTGCTCTAGCGACTTATAGCTCCGCAATGGAATAGCGAGCGCAATGAGTGCGGTAACGATTGCTGGCCTATACAATAGGGTATTGATTAATCTATAGTATCTTCTCGTAAAATATGCTTTGTTAAAAAATGATTTCTCAAATTATTAGGATTTGTTAACTTATTAATTTAGGAATTGATATCAGGTATACGTGCGAAGGATCACAATTTTGAATGATGTAATTAATGATTTTTTCTGAAGTGGGTTAGGAAAATGATCCTTCAATTTTAATCAGAATCACTTCGAAAACAAGTTTTTGCCCAATTAGATGAATTAGACTATGTACATAATACCAGATATATGGATTAGGGGAGGATCTAGATTTACAGATTAGATACGCAATTTGTGCGCGGGAAAATGATGCGAAAACGGGCAAAATGAAAACTTCATGCGCAAAACACGCTTGAATTATTTTAGCTTAGGAAAGCTTTTTAGCTCAGCCGTAGAATTGGCATGTTGTTTTGTGAAAATCTTTAGGTTAGGTACTCTATTTATCTAAGCTAGTTATTCTTTGTGCCTATTATTTAAAATATTTTTGTCTTCGTTGACGATAATTCTTAGTATCACAAAGAATGCAATGATGACTACACGAATTTGCTGTGAATAGTTAAGTTTATGATATATACGCTATTCTGATATATAGTCTGAGCTGCTCTTTCATTAACGCATCGCTGTTATACATACAGCGAAGCAATTTATTGTTTCAGTTTTAATTGGATGCAATGGTCTCACTTCGGCCGTAAAATACGAGCCGCTAGTTTTCACAAATTTTGATGGTTGCAGTTCAGAATAGCGTAAGTATGTCGTTTTTGGTTCAATCTTATTTACGTACTTATTATGTAGTGTACATTTGGGCATGTTGGGTCTGCAGTCTGGACTCCCAGAATCATACATTGAACGGCCCGATATTTAGGGATGGGTTCCCGGCCTTTTTAAGACGGGGGATGGGGGTAAATTACCCGCGATATTTGGACCAGAATGGCAAAAAAGCACCTGAAAGTGGCCAAAATCGCAAGTTTTCGTCAAAAATCGGGTGATTAACAATGTCCTGAATTTGTGGGATGGATGGACGACTGACGTTGAATAAGGGTGAATTGAATTTAATTTACAAGTAAATGCTAAAAATCAGTAAATTTTAAATTTTTTTTATTTTTTGCGATTTTTGACGTCATTGAATTAGTGATGTCCTGAGCATCGGCTCCGGTGCCGGGGCTTTTTAAAATGCTAAAAATTGCTAAATAAATAATGAATGAAACTCTTTTTCCATAAACATATCGAACAGGAGACAGACTTATTACGAATGTTTATGTTGTACTGCGAAAAAACACCATGTTTCAACGTTTCTGAACGAGCACTATCCGTTGGCATCAAAAATTGAGAGGAAAACAAAATTTCAAAAATTCAATTCTGGGGGTTGCATACCACACCTGGGCGTGGGGGTTTGCAGTAGTATGCACCGCCCCCCTCGATAAACTGAAATACCCCCCGGAATTAATTTTTGAATTTTTTTGTTTTTTTCCACAATGTTTTGATGCCAATGGATAGTGTTCGATGAGAAACGTTGGAAAATGGCGTTTTTCTCGCCATACCACCATTTCTAAGGCCATTTTTTGACCTTGGAAAAGTCTTGTACGCCCCAGAATTTTGGTGCTGCCCACGTATGGTGCATACCCCCACGCCAAGGTATGGTCCTATCCTTTGAAAATGGCTGGCTAGTGCTACTCACTCTCAAAATTTTGAGCCGTTTGTTTTACCTGTTTGGCACGAATGTGATGAATAATATTGCAATACAACGAATCAGAAATGATAATGATCGATAGGACTGATTGGTTTTAAAATAAGCGTTACATCGTGTTCGCTTAAACGTCATTGTAGTTAACTATTTAAATTTAAGGTCGCTAATCGCAGGAAGGATTGCACTGTGATCTTTGATTTATTTCCGCTGTCATATGCTCGGTGTATTACGTTTTAAAATCGTGCTTTTGAAAATAAATTTATTCTTTGTAATAGACGTTACAGCAAAGCACGTATCAGATCATACCTTTTTTGAGGCTTTGATCCTTCCTAGCGGCTGTCTAACAATCATAGATGCACTTAAAATGTGAGTAATTAAAGTCGGCCGCCCCTCATCCCTATTTCAAATTTTTAACCCATGTATTCCTGATTGATTTTGCCCAGGTATGCTTTATGTAGCTATCTACTATTCTTTCGCGTATGTATCTTGTTACGTAATACTCGTTCGTGGCGAGGCTTTTTCTTGGCAGTAATTTTCCAAAAATTAAACTGTTATTTTCTGGCGCAAGTATATCAATCTTTTCGCCTCGCGTCGAATGTTTTTAATCCTAATGACTCAGCTTTCTCTGTAGCTCCAATTTCATCTACTTGACGAAAATTTATGTTTGTTCGAGCAATCAGAAAAGTTAAGCGAAAAACACTTCAGTAAACCTTTTAGTTAATCTTAGAACCACACCTGGGCGTGGGGGATATGCACCCACCCACCCCCCAGATTTCAATTTTTCGTTTTTTCCGTAATTTTTGATGCCAATGAATAGTGCTCGATGAGAAACGTTGAAAATGGTGTTTTTTCGCCAACCACCACTTTTAAGGCCATTTTTTGACCTTTGAAAAAATCTTGTACCCCCCAGAACTTTGGTGCCGCCCACCTATGCTTAGATATCCCGCTCCTTTGTACGCGTCTGCCTCTTCCTTATATGACCATTGTCTTGTATGCATAGCATTAAATTCTGAGAAGTCAAGTCCGAAAAATTTTTAGAAAAAGTTGAATGACTTCGTCAACAAGTTCGATCTTTCATTCTTTAAAATTGAAAATTTTGTGAGGAATGGGACAAATGGATGAAAATTTCCTTTAATATGTCTTCAAATTGACCGGAAACTGTAATAACGTAGTTTTAGTGCTATTTTAGCGCTTGTACCACTTTTTGAGGTCATTTTGGCCTTAAAAATCTCAATTTTTGATCCCCCCACATCGGTCATGTTGTACATCTATGCCAACGCCCATGTGTGCCTTTCAGTCCCTAACAATAGGAACATTGTTAATTTCTTACGATTCGAACTTCTCACTGTTTGATAGAAAGAGCTATAGGAATGTAGTTCATTTCACGAAATCTTGTGTCACAATTTTCAAGCCGGTGTAGGCGGTTTAAAATGAAGCAAAAATCGCGATATTCTGCATTTCTACATTTTACTGTGGTCTGCATAGAAGCATTTTTGTAGCCCTCGCTTGCGCACTGACAGGGTTGCCAACTTCGCCGGAAACTAACGATTTTTCGCCGTTTTTTTCCGCCGGCTGAGATTCTTCGCCTTTTTCAGAAATTATTCACTACTTTTTTCGCCGGTTTTGAAATTTTTGAATAGACGTTTTTTGAGCATTTTCCAGCAAAATTTCAAAAAATTTTCGATCGTAATATTAGACTCCGACCGTGTGCATAAAACACTCCAAAATTAAGCTTTGTAGCCCACTCTGTTCTGCGACGATTTTTTGAGAATAAACCCTACAAATTCGCGCTTCGCGCCAATTTCTTCTATTTTTTGGCTATTTTTACTTAATGACTACAAGGAGCTACATGCGTTTGTCGCAATAAAATGATTACCTATCTGCAAACTTTGACCCGCTTGCTTTTAAAGATTTTCATTCCTGTTTAATTTAAAACAATCCTATATAATTTATTTATGTATTTACTAATAATTTTGCTTGGTTTCGAATTTTAATGATTCTGAAAAAGAATTTTCTGGAATCCGGGTACCAAATTAGTACATGTAAAATACTATGTAATCAGTTATCGACAAATACGAAGCGGCTCGCACCACCTAAAAATTATGTACACCCGTACATACCTCACGTACATATGTGTATCTTGATTCATAAAATTGAATTTATCTTTGATTTTTCAACTACTTATGAGTCGCTGATTTTTATGGGCGCTTTTCGCCGGTATTTAGGGCTACCTTCGCGGCTTTTGATTTTTAGAGTTGGCAACACTGAGCTCTGAGAATGTGTTTTTCATGCGCAGGGTTTTACATATGAATCAAACTATAGATTCGAAACGTGTATGATAAATTTTTGGATCGTTCTAGGCCCTTGTTCAGATGGGCTGCCCCCATAGGTGGGCAGCACCGGAATTCTGGGGGGGGGTGCAATATTTTTCCAAGGACAAAAAATGGTGGGCTGAAAAACACCATTTTTTAATATTTCTCGTCGAACACTATCCATTGGCATCAAAAAATTGCGGAAAAAAACAAAAAGAATTTCAAAAATTGAATTCTGGGGGTATTCGGCCTTCTGGGGTGTGCATACCCCAGAAACCCCCACCCCACGCCAACGTGTGGCTGCCCCACATACATGCACGTACATACAGCATGGGAATTCTGGTGGGAGGTCGAGCCGAAAAAAATTTTTTAAGGTCCTGTCTTGTAAAACAAATGCCTGGTTCAGACAATGCTCGTTCTTTCAGGAACAAAAAATTTGAAAAAGTCGAGTATGTTAATTGAACAAAATATAGTCAAAAGTGTGTATGGCGCGGAGCACCAAAAATTTGATATGTGTAGAGCATGTCAAATTTTTTGGGCGCTTCGCGTCGAATTATTTATTCTGTGCATTGATCCAAGAAATTATTCATCGAGTATAAATGATGTGAAATCAGCTGTATTTACGAACAGTTCAAACCATACATGCACAGCACGGGAATTCTGGGGTTTGCAATTATAAAGTGTCTTTAGGACCGAAAAATCGTAGGTACCATAGGTGGGCGGCACCGAAATTCTGGGGGTGCAATATTTTTCAAAGGTCAAAAAATAGCCTTAAAAATTGTGGTATGGCGAAAAAACGCCATTTTTCAACGGTTCTCATCGAGCACTATCCATTGGTATCAAAAAATTGCAAAACAAACAAAAAAATTTTCAAAAATCGAATTCTGGAGGTATCTTGGTTTCTCGGGGATGCATACCCCCCAAACTCCCCACGCCCAGGTGTGGTAGGTACGCATCGTAAACATCGTTTGTGAGCGTTTCTGACGATGCCCTATCTTTCTAGCGCATAAAAAAAATTCAGAAAAAAATCAGAAAAGTCGAAAAAATTGGACCAAATATGGTCAAAACATGAGTATAATGGCGCGGAGCGCCGAAAATTCGGCACTTTTTAGCAAATAGATAGCTAAAACGCTTAAAAAGTACCTTTTCTAAAAATTTTTGGATGATTTTTTGGAACTTTCGAAAAATCGCCAATTCTGGGAGGGGGTTGAAAAAGTTTTGCGGTGGGGGATGAAAATCCTCCTTCCGTAAAACCCCCAGATCATTTATGGTCCAAACGATAAATTTGTTGTGTAGGGATATTGAATAAAACGAAATTTTTTAAAAATTGAAAAATGTTTCAATTATTGTATAGAGCTCGCCGGGATACACTCAAAATTTCCTTTATTTTCGCTTATCTCCTTATGGTTCTAGGGGTATATGTATGACCTCTGACTTCTCCCCGCGTAAAAAATAATTCGGGTTGCGGGCTTGCATATAGGTATATACATACGTTTCTTCAAATTTTGAATTTGAATGTTGAAGTTATATGTAGTTGTCTTTCCTATGTATTGTTATGCAATAATTTATTAATATTGGATATACATCTTTTGCACTAAGATGCTTTCGAGCCTCTAATGTTTGATATTTAGTTTTTCATTTTTCTCATCTCACTCTAATCTGAGGAAGGACTTCCCGAATTTTTAGTGTTTCAAAAAGGCTATCGTTTTTTTAATTGTTAGGTAAGCGTTTGAATAACTTCTTGAAAAATTTCAAAAATTTATTGATTTCTCTTTCTAACTACGCAGGATAACGAAGATGAGTGGCAAAAAGGCTGCCCCTGTTATGTACGTCATTTTGAGGCGTGATCTCCAGACAGACTTGAAATGGCCTTTGGGCGCTTTGATTACTCAAGCGTGTCATGCCTGCACGGCGATAATTTGGCTATCCAAAGACGATCCGACCACAGTCGATTACGCGCGAGATATTGATAATATGCACAAAGTTACCCTGGAGGTAAGTCACTGGCAAAATAGGGCTATCTCCGGTTCAAGCAGACGGATAACTTTCATAAAATGATCTTAGAAATATAAATGCCCTGCTTGACTGTGTTTAAAGCGAATTGGTACCTACTTTACTCGTTATAAATTATTCACCTGAAAATATGAAATTATCTATCTTTAGATTTCGTATTTTCCTACAATAGCTTTTCTTTAAAATTTTTTGTTTACACTTAAGAGGTCGAGACAAAAGATGCATATCATGACCAGACTGATAGACTACGTAGGACTAGCACGGGCATCAGGGACTTGGAACCTAGATTATTTGAGCTTCACTGACCTCCGATTAGGGTTGTTAACATAGATGCACCGCATGGCCGACCGATCTACGGAGGTCAAAAGTCGTTTTCGGGCTAAATGAACTCAAAAACAAGTATAAGGGCTAAAAATAGCGTTAAAACTTCGTTATTCTCGCAAATTATGCTTTAGAAATAAGAGCTTCTGAAGATTTTCCGGCTTCAATTGAATTCTTGAACCATTAGCTAAATCACGAGCTGACTTGAATTAGCATCCGCTGGACACAGATTTCATAGGCGGGCTGAGGTATTTTTTTGAGAGCCAACATATAGAAGCGAGCATACATGATCATGGGGGTTTGGGAGGGTTTTCGACCACCCCCCCCCCAATTTTCACCTTCCGCAAAAAATTTTTCACTCCCCCAGAATTCACACTTTTTTAGAAAAATTATTGGAAGTGTCCAGATTTAAGCGTTTTTAGCGTTCAAATGGCTCAAAATTGTCAAATTTTTGGTGCTTCGCGCCAAATTGTTATTAAATAGTAACTTTTTGACTATATTTTGGTCAATTTAATGCAAATTTTTTGTGTTTTTATGTTCTAGAAAGAAAGAGCATTATCAGAAATCCTTTAAAATTGTGTTCTCAACGAATATCAAGCGTTTTCTGGTCAACCTGAAGCCTTTTTGGAGAAAATTTTCAATTTTCATCCATTTTTGGCCTTCATTTTGGCTCATTTCCCCCACAAAATTTTCCATTTTTCCAGTCTGGGCTCTAGACCCTTCGACCCCCTCACGTGCACGTCTGGTTGTTAATCGTTAGTTGTCGGATAATGAAGCGTTCATGAAATTTTGGTGGAATGCTTTATACAGTGAAAGAATGTTTTGACTTTTCCCGCTGAAGAGAAGATTTTGAAATAGTTCAATTTAGTTTTTGATCTCAATATTGAGCTAGTGGGTTCTAAACTGCATTTTTAGCTTCAGCACAAAATTCTCTAACAGAATATTTAAGGAATACAAAAATGTATAAAGAATGTGATACTGAAGAATGCGTTATATAACTTATCTATGTATATTTGAGTAACATTATCATTTAAAAATCCTAAAATAGTGCATGAACTGCATTGAATCATTGCTTATGATTGATTTTAAGCATTCTTTTGCGCATAACTAAATTTTTCGCCTCAATCTGCGTTCTTTTTTTAAAATAAATTTTACGGCTTTTACCTCGCGTGAATGTCAGGTAAAATTGCCCGAACGCTCCTCGTGCTTATCTTTTAAAAAGAGTAAAAACATTGATTAATTCAGTGTTTTTCTTTCATTCCTGATTGAAAAGTTAAAAAAGATCAGGCACGTAGCTCTGGGGGAATGGGGGATCCGGACCGGACCCCCGGAAATTCAGAACAATCGGACTTTTTAAACGTTATTTTGTGCTGTTTTTGGCCTTTTTGGGCTTAGTACCCCCTAAATTGGTGTTGGTCCCCCCAAATAGAACGGCCAGCTACGTGCCTGAAAAAGATGCTAGAGAAATAAATTGAATATTTAAAAAAAGAGAAATAGGAAAAGATGATTTGTCATTTGACATGTTTGTCACCATATTACATTTTCTTTGGAAGAGGCTGAATCCCTCCCCAGAACGACTGCTGAGTGCTGACTGACCCTCGCCAAATGACTGCTACTTACCCCCATATACATGCACATAGGGGTGAGGGGGGTTACTCCTTGCTGAAGCTTCAGCCAGACAGGCACTGTCCGGCGATTTTGAGCTGATGGAAGGTTTTTTTTGTATCATTTTCGAGGTCAAAAGCAGTAAAAATGTCAAAATTTTTCCATGTGTACCTTTCACTCAAAAACTGCCAAAAATTAATCAATTTCTGCATTTTTTATTGTTAAAAGTCATATAAGGCAGTCAAAATGGACTGAAAATGCCTTTAAAATGCGATAGTATTACGAGAAGACGTTTTATAGGCTATTTTGACCATTCTGACTGTTTAAACAACAAAAAAATCGTGAACGTTAAATTTACTGTTTTGGATTTCTGAGATTTTACCCCCTGCCCTACCGATCCTGACCTTGTGCACTTATGCCCCTCTCAGAATTGTCGATTTTTCAAAAGAAAAATCGTCGAAAGTGTAATGTTTTAAGCGTTCTTTCAAAATAAACTTATGGCTGTAAAGCATCAATAACCATTTTTTTACTATAATTTGTCTTTACTTGAAGTTTTTTAATTTTTTGTTTTTCTGATCTGTAAGGTACGGGCGTTGTCAGAAACGTCAAATAACTAGTATCTTTCTATCGTTTTTGACCCAAAAATAACACTTTAAAATTTTTTTAGGCTGACCCCTAGAATTTCCATGCTGTACATTTAGCACTTGCGAGATGATTGATGCTGTTAAGTAGTGATTCTGTTATCATACATATCTCTAAATTGAAAATTTTTGAATTTTTATAATCTTGTATTTTGTAAAAAAAATTTGTTTTACCTGACAATTATTAAATAAAAATTTGGCTAACAATTTTTCGAATTTTTGTATTTTACAATTTTTGATTGGCTATCACTTGGAAATCGAACCTTAATTCGCCTCTGGATTTCGTTGAACACCATAAATTAGAGCTTTGTATCTATATTTACGTTTTTGTTTTTCTCAAGGTCAATTAGGTACCCAAAAATGCGGAAGATTTTATTTTCTTTCTATTTGTAGAAGCATCACTGATTTCTTCATGTTCTTTTCCTACCATATATATCATTCGTTGACGCTGGGTCGCAATCATACCTGGGCGTGGGGGTTTTGGGGTTTGCACTCCCCAGAAACCAGAATACCCCCAAAGAATTCAATTTTTGAAATTTTTTCTTCTTTTTTACACAATTTTATGTATACCACCATCTTTAAGGCTGGTGTTTTTTCGCCATACCACCATCTTTAAGGTCATTTTTGACCTTTGAAAAAATTTTGCACCCCTAAGAGCTTTGGTGCGATGGCAAGCCACGTGGGTTTGCATTGCAACCGAGTATCAATCAGTGTTGTATCTGGTTGAAACCCTCCTTCGCATGATACGGTAGACCCCAGAATTTGATTTTTTGGCTGTTTTTGTGATTTCTGCCAGATCGCCCCAATTACAATTCTGGGGTCTATCGATTCGGTGAGTCCGCCTAATTCTTGGGAGGAGCGGGGAATCCACTAAGTTCTCGGGGGATAAGTCCGTCAGATTCTCGGGGAGGGTACGAACCATACCTGGGTTTAGGGGAAGGAACCCCCCAGAAATCGAAATACCCCCAGAATTCAATTTCTGAATTCTTTTGTTTTTTCGCAATTTTTCGACTCCAATGGATAGTGCTCGATGAGAAACGTTGAAAAATGGTGTTTTTTCGGCATACCACCATTTTTAAGGCCATTTTTTGACCTTTGAACAAATTTCGGTTCCCCAGAATTTTGGTGTCGCCCACCTATATTCCAGACCCCTTCACGCCCATGTGTGCTTATAACGATGTACATATTACGTAGTTTCATTTCAAGCTTATATTTTCACTGTGAAATCGTACCTGCAGTACTAGGGATGCAACGGGTACCCGGACCCGTTATTACCCGGTTCTTTTTTGACTCGGACCCGGACCCGCTATTGAAAATTTTTGAGACCAGGAACCGGTAAAATTTTGCTTGAAAAATAACGGGTAACGGGTATTAAAAAAATTTAGAAAGATGCGAATGATGAAAGACTTGAATGACGACTAAAGACTTTATTTCCAACTTCTAAATCTTCACATTAATACTAGCTAGTATTTCAAAAACAATCAGATTCATCTACTTGTATCAGTTTAAGAGGCAATGAACCAGGGTCAAGGTGTTTTTGAATTTGTTCAATTTTTTTCAGTTTGCAGGGGCGGATTCAAGGTGGGCGGGGGGGGCGGCTGCCCCCCATTGGCCACAAATATTTGGCGAGATAAAGAATGATATGCATTGGCCGTCAGTGATCATAATTTCTCAAAACTTTCCGGCACTGCGCCGGATGACATTTATTTACTTTCTTGGCGACCTGGAAGCACGGTTTTTTTTTATTCGGCAAAGATTTTTACCGATGTACAAAGACTTTTCGGAACCGTCTTGTACAAGTACAAAAATTTTTAGAAGACAAAAACTGCAAAAAAGGTTTAAAATTCGCAAACATTTTCGGCGCTTCACGCCGAAATGAGTAATTGTGTATAATTGCGTATCCTATATACCTTTATAATAGCAGAAATCGCATCTCGAAAGGAAAAATGTCAAATTTTTCGGCGCTTCGCGCCATTTTAAGACGATCTTAATGATTTTTGCCCTCATAAAACCAGGAGTTATATAGCTAAAATACTTCACCAAAGGTCAACAACTCTGTTTTTTTACAACACTAAAGTCGCTACCATATTATATCATAGTACTCAAAAATTTGTGTGTACAAAATGTACAAAGACTTTTAGAGACCATCTTTGTATATACATGTACAAACGGACCTTTACAAAAAAACACTGCCTGGACTGGAAGCCATTTTCTGTTCATGTAGGTTTCGAAACAATTTTAACAGCAGAAACAGCTATTTTTGCATAGTTTTCTTCTATTTTCAATTAAAAATTTCGATGTTTCGCATCAAATGCCATAAATATAGGAAATCAAGCAGTAAATTATGCTTCTAGACGTCTATATGCCTTGATTTCACAAATTTTCCGGCGCTTTGCGCCAGATTTTTGTTAAAGTCAAAGAAATTTTACTGTTTTTTTCGCACAAAATTGTGTAAAATTTTAAAATTTTAAGAAAAATATTGCGTCAAAAGTGATTTTATGTAAAAGTATACAACGTAACACACCGAAAAAACGCTATTTTGCGCGTCAAGGGCAAATTTTCGGACCTCTTTTTGACTGTTTATGGAAAAGTTGGGATACGCGTCCCTAGGAAAATCCTAGATCCGCCACTGTCTGTTTGAGTCGCTTCTGTGAAAATGGCCAGCCATTTTTCGGCAAATAAGGCGCACTTTTAACCGTTTGCTGCTGTTCTAGAGCCTGGATAAATGAGCTGAGAAGTATGTACATGAAACTTGCGAAAAAAATAAGTTTTTTTCACTACCGCCTTAACAATTAAATTCAAATTAGGCTCCGCGCAACCTGAACTTGGTAAGTTTGAATCCTCTAACGCCTCAACTACATATGTTTGTACCATTATCGCGTAGAATAACGTGCCACTGCAAGAAATTCATAAAGATATTGTATGACTCGTAGTTAATTTAAGAATCTACGCGCTAACTCACTAACTATTTTTTAATGTCCCACGAATAAAGCATGTTTTCGGGCACTTCGCTTAAATATTGTGCTGTATGATGCTCAGCACCTAAAGGTGATGCATGCAAATTCCACTTTTTCAGCTTAAAGTCGTCCGAAATTGAATGTGCTGTTAAACTTAAAAATTAAAATTTAATCAATTATGTTACAGAGTTTTCAAGGTTAAGAAAACTTGCCTAAACAATGATTCGCTGATGCCAGACCAAATGTCAGTCGTGAATGAAATACCGATTTCAACGCATTTCTTAACCTGCTCAGCTATTTTTCCCGCACACTTTCATATTCACTCAGTACTTCATTTTTATAAAATGTTCTTGATTTAAGCTCATATAACGGAATCTAGAAAATAAACTTGATTAGTTTATATTAAGCGAAATTTAATAGGCAATTAAAAAAGAGGATTTCTCGCTTTAATTCCATAAAACCAATGTTTTCAACAGACTGAAAAGGCTGATCGTCCAGTGCAATCATTCGAGCAATTTTCTTATCAATACGTCTCGAATTTGGATCGTTTCTGCCCCACTTTTTTGCTAAAAAAATTATAGATATATATCACCTTTGGATGTATAAATAATTATTTAAATCACTTATTCAGGAACTTTAACTTTTTGTTGACTGACATTCTGAAAACAAGAAGCAATCACGCAATCTGAGTGCATTAGAAAATTAGCTGTATATAAATAATAGGACCATTTTGTTCATATAAGACATGATTCACAAATTCTCGTGGACCCGGACCCGGACCCGAACCCGTTATTTTTTTAGACCCGGACCTGGACCCGGACTCGTTATCTGAAAAATTTGAGACCCGGACCCGATATTCCAAAAAATCTGGACCCGTTGCAACCCTATGCAGTACAAACATCATTTTTGGTTTTAAATAAAAGTGAGTATCGTAAATGAAAAATTGAAAACCACTTTTTAGTCACTAGGGCATAGTGCTAGTGAATATGTCTGTTATTTACATACAGTGCCGCTCAAACGTTCAAGGCCACCCTGACCCATTACTCCAAAATCCATTGGGGTTTCAGATCGCTTTTAGCTGTGGAACTAAAAGGCCTATATTTCACTTTGAAAAAGTTTCTAGATTAGTTCTCTCCGCTGATTTTAAAAAAGTGTAGTCGTTTTTATTTTCTTAACTGCTAGCTGATTTGTTACGGGTTAATTCCGGTCCATTTCGCTGGTCTTTTGATCAAAAATCGCATCTATGTTCAAGGATACTAAACTGTTCCTAAGAGACTGATGGCCGGATGTTTCAATATAAGTTAGTGCGTCATACAAAACAGACTTAAGAAACACAAGCCGTTCGATTCCTTTACTGATCTTCCTCGACCCGGGGCGGTCCTCTAAATTGGTCATTAAACAACTATGTGGTCTAAAGCGAACTTCTTTAAAAATTGGCGTCTGACCACTCCTGACATGCAGGGTGAATTGTCTATTGATTGTGGATTATTAGTTTGGAGGTAGACAATTGGTCGGCATCTTTGTCGTATTATTGGATCGTCATAAAAAGTCTTGCGATCGAGTTTAACAGAAAAAAGTATTGATTTTCGCTCGAAATTCCGTTCGTTGGACTTTTCTCGATGGTTCAAAGACTTTCATTTTTTGGGGAGTGAAAATTAGATTATTTTACTTTGAAATTAAGGGGTTTTGTCCGCAGACGTTCAGACAAAAAATACAATGTCAAACGCATGGCCCGAAGCGTCAAACATAGAAGAGAGTTCAGTGCTCTTGTCTTGAGTCGATTTGGAGCAAAATTTACAACCACTTCATATATTTGCTTAATTAAGAAGCACTTGTTTCCTTATTTGGTGAACTGCCTCAGAAAAAACATCCAAGACATTTTTTCCAGAGATGATCCAAAAACGAGGCAAAAACCACTGTAGCATATTTTGTGGGGAAGAGATTCACACATGGGGGTTTGGGGGTATGCATCCCCCAGAAGTTGAAATACCTACCCAGAAATCAAAACACCCCCCCCCCCAGAATTCAAATTTTGAAAATTTTTTTGCTTTTCTAGCGATTTTTTGATGCCATTTGGATAGTGCTTAATGAGAAACGTCGACAAATGGCGTTTTTTACGCCATACGACCATTTTTAAAACCATTTTTTGACTTTTGGAAATTTTTTCAACCCCCCAGAATTTCGGTGCTGCCCACCTATGAAGAGATTGCCTTAATTACTGTGAACCCTACAGTCCCAGGAGGACCTCGATCCAATTAAAAATATTTGGCGAATTGTTTGAGAGAGACTTCAGAAACATAATCCTAAAGTGTATTTTATGAGCAAAAATGATTGAAAAATGAAGGATATCTGGGGTTCGATCCCAAAATAAAATGCGTCAAATTGATCAATTCGATATCACTTTGTATACAAGCATTAATTCAAGCTAAAGGTTATCGGATTTCCTTTTAGTCGATTCTTTTTTGTTGACTGTTAATTGATGATACTTGTTATTCATTGTTCTGTTCAATTTTGAAACTCGAACAATAATTATTTAAATTTTACGATTCAAACAGACGCTGCGTTTAAATCGTGGGTAGCCTTAAACTTTTGAGCGGCACTGTATCTTCGCTGTTTTCATTGGTGCACGTGTTTGAATAAACATTCTAACATTTTGCAGGTTAAGGATCAAGAAGCTTTGATGAGCATTTCTGAAAAGCTAACAGCTAATCATATCGATCATAAGGTGTGGATTGAACAACCAGAAAATATTCCAACTTGTATAGCTGTTAAACCGTATTTGAAAAATGAAGTCCATAAGTATATAAAACATTTATCTTTGTATACGTAATGCCTTGTTTCTTATTCGTGTATTTATTTGCTTGTTAATAAATGCTGCCCCAATAAGTGTACAACTTTGCCTAAGAATGTACTTGAGCATGAAATTTGTAAAATAGTGGTGCATTATTATTCATGAGGAGAACTTCTAATATGCGCTAAGTTGACAACGTGAAGTTTCTGGTATCAAGCGCGTAGGTAGAGATTTTTGCAGAAGAATTTTCGAGATAATCTTTGTTTTCTGACTGCATTAATTATTGCACTATGTGCTTGCACTAAATTCTCTTGATTGCTCCAGTCGGTCAGACGAAATCATCAATCATGGGCAATTCCGATGGTCTGATGGTGCGAATTCGCTGAGAAGTCAATTCAAGGGGACTACACATGGTGTGGCGGTTTAGACCTTCCAGATTTCCATTGATTTTCTTTGCGATTTCACCGCAGCAGACTCCATCCAGAATTTAGTGAATCTAAAATTTTCTCTAGAAGTGCAGTTGACCATTTTTACGCTATTTTGTCGTGAGTTCCTTGTGGCCTAAACAAGACAATAACTGATGTCGTCCAAGCCGGATTACGATTTATAGTTTTACTTGGCAGATAGTATTGCGCAACCGCGAAGTTGGGGTAGGCGGTCGCCCCCCTGTCGTCAAAAAATAGTTGACTGCAATAGAAATGTGTATTTTTCTATGATTCCGCTTTTTATGACAATTTTTCGAATTTCCCCAGCGCTCTGCGCCGGGTATGTACATATACATACATCTTAGGTACTATTTATCGGGTGGATTTGAGCGGGCGGCCACCCCTCCCCAGTTGGCCAAAAATATTTGGCGAGACAAAGAATGGATATGAAATTTGCAATGATTTTTGGCCGTCAGGGATCATAATTTCTCAAAACTTTCCGGTGCTTCACGCCGGATAATACCTTTTAATGACACCGACCTGGAAGCCATTTTCGCTCATGTAATTAATAGCTCCTGGGACAATTTCAAGAGATTCAAGAGCAGAAACAGCTACTTCAGCGTAGATTTCTTCTATTTTCGAGCGTAACTTAAAAAATTTTCGACGTCCGGCGTCAAATGCTACAAATACGAGAAATGAGCAGTAAATCAAGCTTCTACGTCCTGCAGCCTAAATTTCGCCAATTTTCGCTAAAGTCAAAAAAATTTAATGATTTTTTTGCATAAAATTGTCAAAAATTTTAAAATTTTTCGGAAAATGTTGCTTCGAAAGTGATTTCAAACAAAAGTAAACAATGCAAAACGCTGAAAAAAACGCTATTTCGCACCTGAAGAGCAACTGTTTGGACCTATTTTTGACTGTTTTTGGAAAAGTTGGGGTACCAACCAACCCCCTCTAGGAAAATCCTAGATCCGCCATTGTTATTTATTATAAGTATGTACCTACTCATTAATGGCATTTACTGGCTTTCTTGACGCTACATGCGTCAAAAAAGTATGCAAGTACATTAATTTATGAGAGATTTTTCGTCCTACAATGATTTCTCGAGTATTCGTTGAATTTTGCACTGTTTGAAGCGTTTTTCATAGAAAACTTTCAAAAATTTTCATTTTTTCGGATCATAAAGACGACAAAATAAAGCGCAAACGATTTTTTGGACAATTTTTGATATGTTCAGGAAAATTTGGGATTCTTCGTTCCCTGTCAGGAAATCCTGGATCCGCCACTGGTATTGTGCAATTTTTATATGCTTGTTTTTCGCTAAAAGTAATTTTGCGAATAGTCGTGATGAAAAACATGCGAGCATGGCAAGGGTTTGGACATTCAAGCAATAAGCACAAAAGATTTCAGTTGCGTAGAAGACAATCTGATTGGTAGTAAGAGTATTTTTCAAAAGGGTCCTTCGAAGTAAAAAAATTGAAAATTCTTGAAGCGTAGGTATTTGAAAGATCGGTAAAATAGATTTTACTACTGATAAGCCCAAAATTTTCGGGCCTTTCGCGTCGAATAATTGTTTTTGTATAACTCTTGTCTTGCAAAGAGCCTAAATTTGAGCAAACATGATGAATCTGTAAAAATTTTCCGACTGTACAGGCAGAAATAATCTACTTTCCATATTGCTTTTCTTGACAATGTACAAGAATTGATTATAAAGCAAGTTAAACAATTAATCGAGCTAATGTTAAGAAATCATTTCTGTAGTCATTTTATATGACTTAAGTTTTGAATATGATTGGAATCAACTTAAATCTTTTAAATTCTTTCCAGATTTTTCCTTCAATACGTAGAGCTCGCTGAGAAACGCTTAAAAGTACCATCATTTTTGTCTGCAGCACATAGTTGTAGAGATATCATACCTCAAAATTTTAGTCTCCCCAAATCCAGAGAGCCAGCTACGTGCCTGGGTAACAGACCACCGAGTTTGTTCCAATCATTGGACCAGAACTTTATTTTCTCTTTTAGTATTTATTCGATAAAATATGCTAATTTTTCGAGACAATCACTTCACACTAGCCAAAAGATTTGAAATGATTTAAGAGGGCTGAAATGAGGCTACATATCAAATTTTAGTTATTCATAAAAATTTGGAAAATAGAAAAAACGCTTAAAAACTGATCGGCTAGGACGTGGTCTCAAGCACAGAACATGGGCGTGGGGGCTGAACCTCCAGAATCCGGTGGACCCCTAAAGATTTAGACCCCGGAATCGAATTTTCGGTGTTATTTTTGGCATTTTGACCCCATCGGACCCCCCAGAATTTCGTTGCTGCCCAGGTATGGTCACGGGGATTTTTTGTTGCTGCTTTTATTATATATGCGAGTAGTAGCCTGTTTTAGGAAATTGTACCTACCTATCTCCGATTTGCACTTGCACCTTGTCCATGTAAAGGGTACAAACATATATATAAAAGGACAATGTGCGGTAAATTGATTCGTACAAGCACATTGTGATTCTATAACTCAAAGCATAAGACACGTACCTATTACGGATACATAGCACGGCTGGAGGTCAATTAGAGAAATTTTTTGTGTTCAAATGACCCTTAAAATTGCTGAACGGCACAAAAATTTTAATTAACAGTTTATGGTCAGTTTCAAGCATTTCTGTAAGAAAATTGTAATTTTTCCTGTTTTTGATCTCTATTTTGCTTTACTTTTATTCATAAAATTTGCGATTATGTCTTCTCGGGTCCAGCCAGACCCAATGTGAGCGTGAGTATGGTCTGGACTGCACCCCTAAGAATCGGGCGGACCGCTCAAAAATTGATTTATCCCCAGAATTGAATTTTTGGTGCTATTTTTTGCGATAATGCTCCGTCCGACCCCCAGAAATTGCCATAGTGTGGACCCCAAACTCCCCACTTGCATGTCCGTCCGTCAAGCAAGCGTACAATATATCATACGTAAACCAAATATCATAAGAAATTTCAGTTAGTAAATTTTTTCAATGCACAAAAATTTTATTTCCCATTCAACCGTGATGATAGCGCAGCCACGAAGGATAAACGTAACGAGCTCTTTTGCTCAGATCGTCGTTGTTCCACGATCTTTCTGACTGCGATTCATAGTCGGCATCACCGTATGGCAAACTCACAGATCTAAAAATTGGCGATATTATCAATCTTCATATGACTCGAAAAATTGAAGGTTACCAGAATTAACAGCGCATTCGTAAATCTGACACATGCCAACATAGTCTCTCAAATTATTTTATTATAAAAAACAGGAAACAAGAATTTTATGGTCTTAAAAAATCTAATAAATTGTTCCGAATACATGCATAGGTGCATATATCTGATAATAATAAATCCGTTAAAAACAATGCACATACAATATGTTGATATTTTAATTTATTTGCACTGTGCACGTTTCAGAACTTTGCGATGAAGAGGGAATTTTGAAGCGAAATTCAAAAACGGACATAATCTATGAGTCGAACTGATAGCCTGAGTGAGATGGACCAAATTTTCGTATCCTTGTCATCTCAAGAAATTTTCGACTGTCACAATAATTTGCCGGGTACAGTAAATATAATTTTCTGAATTTAGGTATTCCTAAAAGAGGTGGTTAGTCCGCGTACCTCTGCCCATCATACCCACCTATAACAACCTCGATGGATTACTTAAGGTGTAAATAATGCACAAAAAATACGTACTTGAAATCAAAGTCACTAGGCATTATGCAAGAAAAACCAAATTTCAGGAAACGGATCATGTACGAGAGTACAGCGATTAAAGCATAAATATTTTGATCTTACATCAAAAGTCACAAGACATGAACATTAGGAAAAGAATGTGAGGAGGTTTACTTGGTTATAATAAATTTAAATGCAATGATAGCTGTTTCAAAATTATTTCTTTTTATAGTTCTTAGCTTACCTTATAAAAATTAGCTTATTGATCGGTTCAAATATATTGTTTTGCAATCCGAAATAAATCATTGAACTCATTATCACATCGACAAGCTGATCGTTCATTTTAAAAGACTTGCAATATATGCACCTAACTAATATGCTCATTATTTCTAATCGCTTACCTTTTGCTTGACTCTGAGCTTGGACCATTTTCGTCCAAGTCGTACCACCAAGAAATAGGTCTTTTTCTGAGATTATAATAGTTACGACTTCGGTGACGATACGGTCGATAAGCGTCGGCGTAATTGTCACTGCCCCCCAAGAAACGGCCGCCTGGACGCTTGTTCATTAGATGTAAAGAATAGTATTCAGGTTCAGAGGACCTTTTTGCAATCAAGTGCACGTTGGTTGCGCAAGTGACGCGTTCTAAGAGTGTTTAATGAATTAGGCTGTTTTGGATAAAACAAAATAATTATTTTGAAACGCCATCTAAGCTTTTATAGGTTGGAAGGCACAAAAAATACAAAAACCCATTATTTTAAGTCAATATAAAGTTTTAGACGTAGGTATTTGAAGAACAAACATTTCAGTAGTTCGATTTCCGAAAATCTCAAATGAGAATGTGATTTGGTCTTGTTTTAAAGTTGTTTTATTTTATTTTATTCGAAACACAAAAATACATAAACACATTATTTAAATTAATATCAAGTTTTAGACGTATGTAGGTATTTGAAGAGCAAATATTTCAGTAGTCAGATTTCCAAAAGTCTAAAATGAGAATGAGATTTCGTCTTTTTTAAAGTTGTTTTATTATATTCAATTTAGGACACAAAAATATATAAATTCATTATTTAAGTCAGTATCAAGTTTTAGACGTAGGTATTTGAAGATCAAACATTTAGTAGTTAGATTTCCAAAAATCTAAACTGAGAATGAGATTTCGTCTTGTTTCGAATTAGCTTTATTATATTTAATTATATTACTACGCAATGGGTATCATAGGTACACGATTAGTGCCCCAATCCTGGTGCGGAATTGATAAGGAACAAAAAAACCATAAGACGTTTCTTTAGTTTCTAACGTAGACATCAAAAAATTGTAAAAAAAGATAAAAATTTGAACATTCAATTCTGGGGGTCTTATGGATCCTAAGGGCTCCTGCCAGACTCCCTAAACCTCACGCCTATGCGTAATAGATATTTTCGTCCTTGTTTCAGGTATTTATTATCAATAAAAGTGTTGATCTTTAAGAGTAATTTGATTTTTTTGTCTTTTTACATTTATTGTTCGGGATATATGTATGTTATGACATTGCAACAGGGATATCGGAAATGAAGTCGATATGGCATAAGGTCTCAATTATTATTTTTAGCATTTCTTGTCAAAATCATTTTTCACGTTTCTGTTCACTCACCATGTATTGACAATATTGCAAGTATCGTAAGCTGAATCAAGCAAATGAAATTTCCAGAGGGACGCATGCCGTCAAACTTCCTCTAGCTCTAATTATAAATCCTATAAAATCTATAATTATGTTTATGGCGCGTATTCCGATCAGACTGCCGGTGTCACACTCTAAAGTGTCCGGATTCACCTTCCGAGCTATAGTACAGCCCATAAATACATAGGAGAAGACGTTTAGAACATGATTGAATGAGAAAGGCACGAAGACATGGGAGATTAAACGGACAACCCCCATAGACCCTTAGACTTGAACTCGTCTGTTTTATTCTTTTATGCAATTATTGATGCCGATGCATACATACAACATAATGAGAAACGTCAAAATACTTTGCTTTATTTTATTACCATGAAGAATAAAGTATTAATTAATGATGAGTTAGTTAACAATTAATTAATGAATAATTAATAAAAAATCAGTTGATAAATTTTAATTAATAAACTTGTAATTTCGGGTTAATTAATTAATCAATTTATTATGATTAGTTAATCAATAAAAATTAAATGAGTCGGAGTTCAATTAACTTAGATAGGGCTAAGTTACATAATTATTTAATTTACTTTGATTAATTTATGACAGGGCTAATTACTAAGAATAACTTATCAAGTTCAATTAATTAACAATTAATTCATTTTGATTAATTACGAGTTCAATTAAATATAAGTTAATTTACTGACTAAGATTAATTTACGGGCAAAACGAGAGAAAATGATTTGAGCATTTTTATAATCGATTCGATAATTTTGTTAAACGACGTCACTGACGTTGCAAACATAATTGTATTTTCCATTTCAGTTTAGTTATTATCCGTACCAATACAAACGCACATTAAGGTAGGTACCTTAAAGTGTCCGGCTGGACATTTTAGGGTACGACACCGGCTGTGCTCACGTGTGGCACAACCTGCAAATATTCACAAACATTGGAATTTGAAATTAAGATCGAAGAATGCAAGACACCAAAATACAAAGCAAAGCTGAAAAAGAACCGCAACTGGAGTTTATTTTGTAAATATCTTCATATGTGAAAATAAATGCATTTTCATATTTCAATTTTGAATTGCATCGTTGGATTGGTTTCACTATCATAACTACCATGATGAAATTCACGGAGGAGAGTCAAATTTTAAGCCAGAATATTTGCTTTTGTTTATTTATAAGCAATTTTTCTACAAAACTAAAAAATCCTGTGGGTACTAGTGCTAAAGGAGGCTGCGCCCTTGTCGGTTCCCTGTGAAAATTTAATTCATTTTCAAGCGAATCGGCAGAGGACTCTTATTTACGATCTGACAATTAAAAAAAACGATTATCTACAAAAACGTGCCTAGCCTCGATCAGCTGGAAGTGGTTTAATGAATACGTACGCAATAATACCAAGAAAAAATTTTTTTACTCCTTCCATGACTCCTATATATCTTAGCAACAATGTGCTCTTATAAGCCCTTTAAAAGCATCGACAGTTATTACGTAGTTATTCGCGATCGGAAAACTAATGACAGATGCAATAATGAGCATCGGATGTTCATTAAACAACCACTTTAACAGCAATTTTCGTGTACGAAAAATTTTTGAAATCGAATAAACCTCATCAGGATATTCAAAAGATGTAAAAATCATCTGCGTGTCTGCTACTTGCAAAAACTCTAAAAAATTCAATTCTGGAGTCAATCGTATCCGCGGTGATTTTTCGGATTCAGGTCTAAACAAACACCCTCTCCAATTCCCATGCCACTTGCCCACGTATGGATCAGGACAGGATCTAATGCATTTGAGGACTTTGTCACAAACACACTGCTATGATCCCCCCCACTCGGATACCGGTAAGAGGGCGATGAGAGACGTCGAAAAATGTGTTTTTGCCTCACAGTATCACCCTTCGTTTTATCTTTAACGTTTTAAAAAATTTTCGACCCCTTGCTGCTATCCAGAATTTGTAGTTGCCCATACTTTACATCACAATTAACAGATCTAAAAATTATGTAGTTCTGAGTTTGAAGCATATGCATGCATCTTTTTGTTGAGGGGATCTGAGCTTCGCTTTTCAGTGAAAGACCACTAACGTTCACATATTGCTCAAAAAAGAGCATGTCGATCAAAATTTCGCTTTGTTTTTTTACGCTTGGTACCGATTTTACGGTTTAATTAATTCGAATTGAAATAAGAAATTTTAAATTTTGATTTGTCTCTTAATACTTTTAGCGATTGATAATTCGACAAGTCACTGGATTTAAAAAAAATTCTTTCTGAAGAATTTGCGCTTTTACATTCATTGAGAAAAGGGAATCATAGGACGGAATACGTGCGAAATGCCATGTTTTCTGATACAAGTAAAACGTTTTTGAGCTCAATAAGAGCTTTGACACGTTTTCTTTGAGATCCTGCAGAGCATTCGAGCTATTAGGTCTAATTTATTGACATTTTTCAATAGAGCAAGACACTATGGCTAATTCAGAAAATTCGTGACAAAGCTCTGGATACTACATACCAAATTAGCTCACCTTTAGAGTCTTAAGACACAATTTCTGAGAAGTTCGACCAACTTTGTGATAAGTCAAAAATAAATCATACCTCAGAATAACATATATAGCAAAGTTTTTTATTCTTAACATCATAGTGCTATTCATTTGACTTGAAAAGAAAAATTCGCTGTGCTACAGTACGCCAAACATTGAAATTTTCACCATTTTCACAATTTTTCATTACTTTTATTAAAATTCGATTTTATCCACGAATAATTAATATAAATCCTTCAAACTGCTTTCAATCGATAGAAGAAAAATTTTTCTATCAGTTTAATGCCAGAACACATCAATTTACACTTTACATTGCTGTTTAAACTTATTCGTTAAAAATTACAAAAAATTTCAACTTATTTTCGTTTCCTGCAAGTCCCTTAGATAAACAGCAAAAACTTTTGCCCTTTTTAAACAGCTTGTGCCTTGGACTAAATACAAAAAAAATTTTATCAAAAAAAAGTACCCTGGACTACCAAAACAAGCGTCCGATTCCTCAACGAATACTCAATATCATTCGTTAAAACTGCTACTAATTGATAGAAAAAATTCCTATCAGCTAAATGCAAAAAAATTGTTATAAACTTTACTTTACACTTTACACTGCAGTTTAAACTTAATACATATTCGTTAAAAATTACAAAAATTTTAACATATTTACGGTTCCTGCGGGTCTGTTACATGAAAAACAAAATAGTTTGCCCTTTTTACACAGCTTATCCCTTAGTCTAAACATAAAAAAAATTTTAGTTAAATAAAAATACCCTGGACTACCAAAACAAGCGTCCGATTGACCCATTATACCCAAATTTGCATATAAAAACAGTGCATTGTATGAGAACAGACATAACCATCTCTTAGTGTTTCCAAAATCTATGAGCCAAACATTTTTTCGAAAATAAAATGTCTTTTTGACTTTTAAATTTACTACAGAAGTTGGTGCATAATTATATTGATTGTCCTTTTGAAAAAATCATAGTAACTTACATTCTTCCGTAAGCATTGCACTGAGATTAGTGTATATTATTTATCCTGTTTGATCATAAGTATAGAACAAATCTGGAGTCTATAAAATTGAATTTTGTCTCTGAAAAAATTTTTTGCATACAGCAAAGCTGTACAATCTACATGGACATGCCAGTAGGTACTATATTTTGCATTCATAGAAAATTTTGAATATCTAATGTCTGAGTGCTGTGTTGATCTGAAAGGTTTTATTGAACAGCTGATTGAACGATTTGTGTTTCTCTTATAATAAAACGCATTGTACAACATAAAGTAGGTACTGCAATTGCAAGCCCTTCATCAATCAAACCATAACTGATTATCCCATAAATGTGAACAATATTCATGAGATATTCACATAAAAAGTAAATTGGTCAGAAATTCTTCATAATTTTAGTGCGTATTTAGGTCGTAGCACAATGGTGTAATCTAACTTATATTTCAGTAGAAAAATTCTCTTGCATACATAATGCTGGTAGTAAAGTTTTACTAGTAAGCGATCTTTTTCTATTGAATGTTATTTATTCATTGAAAAATATGATGAGAAAAAGACTAGAAATAAATGAGAAAAATTATAAAAATTTCAATGTTTGGCGTACTGTAACAATATTATAACATTAAATGCATGCCATAGTACATATGTACGTGTAACAGGTAGCTTTGGGGACTCCTAACCAAGAATGATTGTCTCCCATTCCTAAAACTGCGAATTTCGTAACACTTTCCCATTTTACCGGGAAAAATTGCAAATAAGGAAACATTTTAAGCCATTTTAGACTATTCTTTACAATTTTTTTGTTAAAAACTGGTGATTTTATCCCATTAGAAATGGCTGCGGCCCCACACACCCAAAATTTTGACCTGTTCATGTATAGTGCAAACAGCAAGCAAAATATTTAGGATAAATCCTCCTTATTCAGAAATTTTCAGCCTGTGGCTCTACTAACTATAAACGATTTTTTTGCACAATGGTCATGCCTCTGCTCATGCAATGCACTGCTTTTATATGCGAATTAGGGTATAATGGGTCAATCGGACGCTTGTTTTGTAAGTTCAGGGTACTTTTATTTTACTAAAATTTTCATTCTGTCTAGACTAAGGGATAAGCTGTGTAAAAAGGGCAAACTATTCTGCTTTTCATGTAACAGACCCGCAGGAACCGTAAATGTTAGAAACTTTTGTAATTTTTAACGAATATGTACTAAGTTTAAACTGCAGTGTAAAGTATTAAGTGATGCGTATAACAATTTTTTGCATTCAGCTGATAGGAAATATTTTTCTCCTTTAATTGTAGTTGTCAACGAATGATATTAAGTATTCGTTGGAAGAGGCTGTGCTTATGCAATGCACTGTTTTTATATGCAAATTTGGGTATATTGGGTCAATCGGACGCTTGTTTTGGTGGTCCAGGGTACTTTTTTTAATAAATTTTTTTCATATTTAGTCCAAGACACAAGCTGTGTAAAAAGGACAAAAGTTTTTGCTGTTTATGTCAAGGCACCCGCAGTAACCGAAAATAAGTTAAAATTTTTTGTAATTTTTAACGAATACTAATTAAGTTTAAACCGTAATGTAAAGTGTTAATTGATATCTATCAGAAGTTTTTGCATTCAGCTAATAGAAAATTTGTTTCTCTATCCATTGAAAGCTGTTTAAATGAATGATATTAATTATTCGTGGAGAAAATTGAATTTTAACATAAAGTAATGAAAAATGATAAAAATAGCGAAAATTTCAATGTTAGGCGTACTGTTGCACAACGAATTTTTGTTTTCAAGTCAAATGAATAGCACCATGATGTTTAGAATAAAAAACTGTGTTATACATATTGCTCTGAGGTATGAATAATTTTTGACTTATCACAACTCACCATTGTCGAAGGTTGAACTTATCAGAAATTGTGCCTTAATTCTGGAGAGCTTGAGTACATAAATGTTTTTACTGATAGATTCTCTAGTTATAGGTATGTATGTATATTAAATAACGCGAATAACTGAATCACTGAATTACTTTATCATTGTTTTATTTTCATTATTAATAGTTACTCAATTGTTACTTTATTTGTTTATACTTTTATTATTGTACTGTAGGTTCTCAACAATGTTTGATTAAAGCATTTATACTAATTAGACTACTTGTACATACGCCAACCAATTAACTTAAAAGCATTTAAATCAGACTCATTTGATATGATAAACTAAAATACGGTACTGTCCAACGTGGCCGTCCGTCCTCAGGTGGCCCTCCGTCCAGGATGGCCGTCCGTCCATCTTGGTCGTCCGTCCAGGGTGGCCGTCTTCCTGTTTATTAAATTTTCCGGGGTGGCCGTTCGTATGTGGCCGCCCATCCAGCCTGCAGCCTAGCCATCCGTCCAGGGTGGCCGGCCGCCCAATTGACTAGATGACTTAAGCGCTCCGTCACTTTGATTCGACCGTCCCAATTCACCGACTGTCCCGATTCTCCTTCTAGGAATAAAACAGGTCATTTTTATATTGCCCAACATCCCGTTTCTCCGACCGTCACGATTGTCCGACTTGTTGTATGATAATCGTTTTTATAAAAGATAACCTAAGGGTGGTGTATAGATTTGTTTTAGTGATATAGCATAAAGGAACAGGACCTATTTAATGCAGGCTACTATTCTCACTTACCCAAAAAGTTTTTGCTGTTATTTAGTTAGTGAGTGACATTTTCTTGCAACTAAACTACTGTAACACAAGAGTTATTATGAATAGCTGTTACAAATTTTGTCTTACCTAAATCATTCATGGTTTCAGGCGACCATCTCACAACAGAACAAGAGTACGTACTTGAATAAAACTGAAAATATGCTTTTTGCTGACGGGAACATTCTGCGCACACATTTCGCTTGACAAGAGCATGGACCAAATAAAAAAACAACATACAAATAAGGAACTTTTCTTACTGTGCGAAATGCATATCAATTAAGCGCATTTTGTACGACAGAGAACGCCGGTACATGGTACACGTTTCAGTAATGTTTTAACGTATTGTTGCGATATTATGCAACATTTAAAATAGAAATAAATGCAGCATAGACGGACGGCCACTCTGGACAGTATAATTAAGCCATATTTTACTATGGACGGCCATTCTGGATGGGTGGCCAGACTGAATGGGCGGCCACCCTGGAAAATTCACGCCCTAATTTTGCACTCATACAGCATGGGACGGCCACCTTGGATGGACGGCCAGGCTGTGCGGACGGCAAAGCTGGTTGGGCGGCCACCCTGGATGGACGGCACTCTGGACACAATCGAAATAACGAATGTCAGATCGACAGAAGTTAAAGAATCTATGAAACATTCAAGAAATGTTTCATGTTTATACGCCTGACTGGATATTGGAAATGATATTGACAAATCTGACTTTTAAATTTTTTTGTCCTCCTGGAATAAAATCCTAGCTACAAGTCTGTGTTTACACAGAGGGCAGAGTTCAGTAAACTAGGTTCATCTCTGTTCTATTCCATCGCTTGAGAAATAGATATTTGTGCTCACCGCTGTCCCGGAATCTGAGTACAAAATTATACAAGGAAAAGCATATTTGCGTCACATAATTATACAGTCTGATTAATGATAATTTGCTTATTATATAATACAGACTTGCATAAATATACATAAAAATAGATGAATATATGAATTTTTTCTTCAGATTAGCACAATAAACTAATTGCCACGTTCATTAGTTTAGCGCACGTGATACATACATTTGTAATTAAGCGATAGAGGTTTTTATGCTCGCAAAAAATAATATTGCACACACTCATTATGTTCTTGCCTTAATACTGTTTTAATCTTGGATTAACTCAGTAACAATCTGTGATTAGGCTAGAATCGAATGACTCTCGCACCTAACGTCCTACAGTATGTACCCCACGCCTTAAGATTCGCAATGAAGTCGTCCAAAATTCAGGGAGCTTATAAGCTAATAATAAAGCAAGAAGACAATCTGTTTGACCACGCAAGATAAGAAATTTGGCTTTTTTCAAAGTCTGCCGCAACCAATGTGTTTAACGAATCGTCTCGAGGGACTCTGATTGTCTGATTTTTCGGGAAATCGCATAATTGCTCCTCGATTTTCGTAAAATACGCGACGAGAATAAATGTGCTTGATTTTATAGTCGAGTTTCTTTTTCTCAAATTCAACGACTAATCAGCATCGAGGGAATTTCAGACTAAAATCATATTAGCCGGATGCATCCAAATCCGCAACACGGATAAAAATAAGTAAAAACGACAAAATAAGCAGCCGCATACTCACTATTTTGACTGATGATGTAGCGGAGGCGCAACGTAATTTTAAATAAATTGGGCACCGCAAACGATATTGCAACCTCGATCGCAGCAGCGACAACAAAACATTTTTTTCAATTTTGTAAAAAATAAGAGATACGTACGTTTACGCCGTAAACATTTGCGAAAATTCGAAAATTCATCATTTTTCCACGGCAGTAATCCTCCTAACTAGATCACTAAAGCTCCAAAGGAGATGAGTAGCAAGAAGATAGTTCTAAAATCATAATGTATTTCGAATTAGTTGAAAAAACTTGTAATTTGGAAAACCCCATGGTTTGCGAAACGCACCTCTTGCGTAATAAAATTGAGTGACCACTACAAATTTCGCAACGATGCAAGATTTGCTAAAAAAATTGTTTTATCCAGGCGAACATGTGCGAGTATCATATGTGTGTTGCCTCCATATATAGGCAGCAACTACATTCGGGGGTTCCGATGGAGTGAAATAGCCAAAAATAGCTCCCAAAATTCAATTCTGGGGGTCTATCGAATTTAGCAGGCTTCGCCGGATTTTGTGGAGGGGGTCCAACCAGATTCCCCCTCGCGCTCATATGTGGTTACCACCCTAAGACCAAAATGATGGCGTTATTTCATGCTTTTCGAAAATAAAAATTATAAACATGGCTGATTTGTCCGTTCAAAGAATCGGTAGAAAATATCGGAATGATAAACGGTTTATTTATTCTTAATCTACAGAAACGTGCAATAACAAGAATAAACAATATGTTTTAGTCTCGATTTTTTTAAAGTCAATATTTTTAGACGCTGATCACGCGGTCACCTTTTATGCAGAAATAAAACGTGAAAATTAAAAAAGATTATTTAATTAATCTAAATTTAAAAAAATTATTTCCAAAATTCCCACAGAAAATATTTGCAGCATATGGAATACATGCGTTTCATTTTCTGGACTATTTAGCTCTGATTATTGTTGTCTAAAAAAGCCCTTCTTCTAAGAACGTATTGTCAGCGAACCAACGAGGTACCTTAATTATGCACAAAGCTCAAGATTCCTAATACGAGTAGCATATGAAAAGCAAAGAAAAATGCTCCGATGTAACAAAATGGACAAAACGGAGAAAATCGAAGTATTTTCTGTGGCCTGCAGCAAGGAGTTGCATACACCTTCGTTGTAAAAATAAATAACATGAAAAGCTTATTCCTTGAAAAGAAGCGATTACTAAATAAAAAACGACTTAATGTGCACTGTCCCGTTTGCATGGCATGCGCATTGGGCTGCAATCACATGTGGGCGTGGGGGGATTATGCACCTCCAGTAAGCCGGATACCCTCCCAGAAAGGAAAATACCCCCCAGAATTCAATTTTTGAAATTTGTTATGTTTTTTTCGCGAGTTTTTTGATGCTCGATGAGAAACGTGGAAAGAAATTTTTTCTTCGCCATGCCACTCATTTTTAAAACCCTTTTTAAACTTCAAAAAGTCTTGCATCCCCAGAATTTCGGTGCTGCCATGGCTGCAATCATAACTTGGCGTACTTTTCATAATTCATTTATTAAGCCTTCGACGATTATCTAAATATTGGTTAGAGGAATTTAATATGTATAACAAACGAGTGCTAATTTGATTTTTTTCTGAGTCAGTGAACAATATTTCGTGAAGGCGTTTTTTCCTCAGAGGCCGCAGAACATACTTTGATTTTTTCGCGTTCTTTTAAAGGAAGGCTAATTTTTAGCATATTCTTACAACTTTCACAGGCATAGGTGACTTTTTTCTAGTCTCCTTCTTCTGTGTCCATAATAATGTGTGATTCGAAGTACCTTCACTCGTCCTTTTTGTTCCATCAGAGCAATTTCCTTTGCTAACCATACTTTTAATTGACAAGATTTGAGTAAATCAGTTAACACATACGGTAACACGCCAAAATAATGACAACAGTCAAAAACATGGAAAATAAGATTGCTCTTGAACATCAGCATTATCTTTTTTAAACCAGACAACCTTAGCTTAAAGAGATCAAAAATTTAGAATCAGATTCGTACCTCCGATATTGCTAAAAACAATTTAAAAAATAACCTTCCCCGATGTTCCCAAACTAAAGCTATTTTCTCAGTGCAAAGTTTAAGAATTCTTAAATTTAAACAAAATTTAAAATCAGATTTGTAATTCTGACGTTAGGGAGAACATTGAAAAAATTAAGCTTCGCAATGCTCTGGAACTAAGAGTAGTTGTTAGTGTAAAGGTTGCACAACTACTGGGTATATAGAGAACTTACAGTCAGATTGGTCATCTGACGCTACGTATCACATTTTGTTTGCAGCGCTCGTTTACTAAAAAATACTTTTTAGTGAGAACTTTACACAATTACTGGGTGTAAAGAAAATTTACAGACAGGCTCGTAATCGTTACGTTACGGATAATATTTTAAAGAAAAATTAGGCTTTTGCAATGCTCTAGAAGTAAAGCTGATTTTCAATGTGAATTTACACAAATACTGGGTGTAAAGAAAAGTTACAGTCAGATTTATGATTCTGACGTGACGGAAAACATTTTGAAAAAATTAAGCTCCTGCAATACTCTGGTACTAAGGTTAGTGTTCAGTGTAAACGTCACGCAAATACTGAGTGTAAAGAAAACTTACAGTCAGATTCGTAATCCTGACTTTACGGATAACATTTTGAAAAAAATCACTTTCTGCAACGCCACATTGGGAGAAGCTGATAAACAAAAAACTTACCAAAAATATCTTTTTTTAATCCCAAACTTGTAGCTTTACACCTCCAAAAGTATCTCAGTATTGAGTGTAAAGAAAGGCGACCAAGTACGATGTGTAACCACTTGCATGCACCTTAATTTCAGAATAGTTAACGCCAGACATGCACGTTGGGGTTGGGGTCTAGACCCCTGGAATGGAAAAATGGGAAATTTTCTTGTGAAAACGAGATAAAATGGAGACGAAAAATGAATAAAAATTGAACATTTCCTTCAGAAGTGCTTTAAATTGACCCGAAACTGTAGAAACACGTAGTACTTTTGAAGCTTTTTGCGCTTATACAATTTTTTGAAGTTATTTTAGTCAAAAAAGCTCAATTCTTGACCCCAGACCGGCTGACCCCCAGATCGGCCATGCTGTGCATCTGTGGCTCGCACTATCCGGTTCATGACTGAGTTGACTGCCAAAAACAGTCAAAAACGTTTTTTAACTTAGAGTGTAAACTATACACTACTAGATTTAACTCTGTATTGAGTTTAAAGAAACGCGTCTAATTGCGATGTTCAGGGTGGCTCATGAAAAGACTACACTCGATGTTACTTCATACCTTGGGCAATTATGCACATATAATTTTGAGATCAGCTGCACTAGATAGATAAACATGCCTTTGTTTTAATCGCATAAGAAATTTTGGCAAGGTATCAGCGGTTCGTGTAGTAGGGTGATTTGTTTACACATCACTTTGATATGTTTAAACCCCAGAGTTTCTGCATAGTTTCACATTACTGAGCATATGGGTATCTTTTTGACAATATATACTGTCAAAAAAATTAATTATCACATTCTTTAAACATCCAGAGCAGGTTTGCGCCTTACTAGGTGTAAAAATTTTAAGATATCGTCAAAGAAAGGGCGTACATAACGCTTTATTATTCGTCTACATTGTGCGCATGAAAGAAATATCTACACCTCTGAACCCCCTGAACCTCTAGAAAGTACCTCTGAACCACTGAAACAACAACCTTTCTAGAAGTCGTTGGTGCAACAGAACACCTCTGAACCTCTGAAGCGCACCACTAAACCACTGAACCACTGAACCTCCGAATCACTGAATTGGTGCAACAGGCCCCTGAGCTCACTCAATAGCTCACATTTTAAAAAATCTAGACTAAACATAATGCAAAACTGTGTTAGATAAGTCGTGTGACCGACCAGAATTTGTAAAATTATTTGTCATAACGTTACAATGAAACTTTACACGCTCACTACTACGTGGGTACAGAGTGTAAAAAACCTCCATAATCTTTTTTAATTAATAATTTCCAGAAGTACAAATAAAAAAGAAATAGTAACGTTCGATGTTCATATAATTGAAATAAGTCGACTCATCCCCTTTTAATATCAAACATAACTCACTTTCAAATCCGCTTTTTCAACTGACTATTACATCACATACTCTTAGCCATATAAAACTTTATAAAAGGCCTTTTTGAGCTTAAAAACGATGCGCATGCGTTTTTTCCTAGAACATACAAAAAATTTTTAAAAAAATTTGGGAAATTTTTAAAGAAGATCGCTAAAAAGTTGAAAACAGCACCTTCTCACGATTTTTTTGGGAATTCGAAAATTCTGGGTAGTCGGCAGCTATGTATTTTGCAGCGGGTCAGTAGCCATTGCAGGGGTCGAACCCACCTAAACCCACAAAAAATCTGATTTTTTATGATTTCAGGAGTCAAGACCATGTTTTGAAAGTGAATGCCTAAGACGACCAAAAGTCTGCGGTAGATGACAATTTTTCCCATTTTTGCCTTAATATTTTAATTACTGGTCCACCAATCCGTCGCTCATCGTTGCTCATAGCTAAAACACTGGTGTAGTCAACAACTGCATTGTGATTTTCTGCTTGCGAAATTCAGGCTCGGCGTTTTCACACAAACTGACAAATTAACTTCATTTAGGCCTATGACTTGAGATCCTTTATACTCATGGAAAACGTAAATAGAATATATAACGGCGAGTCATTGGGATTTCAGAAAAATTAGTGTAAATTAGATAATATTTTGCCTTTACAGTGTAATTGCAGTTCAAAGACCACTTAGCGGATTTCAATGAACTAAAAAAATGTTTTGGATAATTTTAAAATAAAAGTATTTTGCTGAAAATGTTCTGCAAATGCTGTAGAAACCACTGTAGTTTTGTGTAATCACACACACCGCAGCTTATAGGTTTTCCTTTTTACTTTTAAAAGTAGCAAAATAGTTAGATATTTTTGTGCTCTAGATTTCTCCTCATCGTGTTTTTTTCTGTTTTTTAATAGTGCGTCCTGCAATCTCATTTTAATTTTTTCTCAATAGGATTGCCTCCATAAAGTATGCGTTTTGCCACTTGTACGTTTCACATTTTTCAATATTTTAGTTTATTTTGGAAAACCCATAAAAAGCGCTTTATAATTCAAGCTTGTCTACCTCGGAGGATTAGCATTTTTCGATATGGCCGCCATGGAGGCAACCATATTGGGAAATGCTATAATTTTAGACGTTCTCATCTATTATTTTTTACGGTGTCAACATGTTTCGAAGTTTTTCAATAAATACCTAGAAAATTTTGTGCTCTTTTCAGTGAGCTGTCTTAATTTCTTTGAGTAGCTCCTTTTAGTTCTCCTGGGAAATTTAAAAATTTTTTTATTGTATCACGCTGAAAGCGACGTGGGCTTGCATTTGAGTGATATCTGCAAATCGTGGGACCACCTACAAACAAAGGTATGTAGTCTGAAATTATTTAAAATTGATTCGAAATTATATTGAAATAAATTTTGAGCAGTTTGAAATTTTAGCCAGGCTGAATTCAACAGTTCTGCGCAACTTTTTCTTCTTTTTTAGCCACCTAAAATGCTTTTGTAAAAGGCTCATCAAAATTTTCCCGATGTCACGTGGTTAATTAATCGGAAGCAAGGAGATGAATCGAAAAAACAAAACTGGTTCAATTTTCAGATTAATATTGCGCCCCCTCTCGCCGACTTTTATCTATTTGTGGTTGAGAGTAATCTTTTTCAGCTGATTGATTTCACAGCAAGTTGTCGCCACCAAAGAAAGTTATTATCACAGCTTGCGAGCGCAGACCAACGCAAATTTGACGCGGTCGTGGAATAAGTAATTTCCGTAATTTCTTTTGATTTGCTTTCCTAAGTGTCAGGATTATAGATTATGTTAAAAATACGCTGGAAAATATATACGATTTGGAACTTATTCGAACTTGTGAAGTTACAGCGCTGAATTATGAAATTACGGATCGCTTTTAGTAATTCTACTAATAATCTTTTCATTTACGCAATTTTAGGCTTCTAGGAGAGTGAGGGGGAAGATCATGTATGGTCATGGCTTTCACTGTCACTCGTCGACGGCCTTGAATAAATTAAAACTAAGTAAAAAAGATCGTCTTCATCACACGACTCGGCAGATATATCCATACACTACTAGTTCAAATTCATCATGAATAATTGGATTTGATGGACCTCTTCGTACGATCATATATTTTGCTGGAGATGCTACGCGAATACTTTTAGTGAATTATTAAGATTTTTTAATTTTTTCATCGAAATGGCTACTAAGGTAGCAATATCACAACGCCTGTTGTTTCATACTGTAAGAATAAATGTTCTGGCGCAATAATTGTTGTAAAAGTTTTTATTTACGCTTCTTACTTATCCATCGCGATTTTAGCAACGCTTACATTCGTATTGCGTATACGCGCATATGCATTTATATTTGACAGTCTTGATAACGCGTCCGTCGTTTACTATCTTAGTCGCATTTCTCAGCTTGACGAATGAAACCTCATTAAAAATGCATGAAAATATTTCGTTTGTTTCGCTGACGGTCAGCATTTGTAATGGGGGTTGAACCACAGAAATGGATTATTTGTCGTTTATATGCAACAGCTCGCTTTTTTGCCCCCGATCTGAACAATATCGCTGCTAGGTCTGACACCCCATAATTTCGTTACACTCAAGGTCCAGCTATGCTTTTTTGATGAATGAGGTGCAGGGCCGAAATTAAAATCGCGGAAAATAGTCAATGGCTAAGTACTTGGGACCACGATCGGACAGATGTTTGTTAGCCATTCACTGACCGTTGAATAATTGCTGTTTTGAGTCATTTACCAGCTTACGCTATTAGTTTATTTAGTAATTAGAATAAAAGTACGTAGGAAGTTATTAATGCTACTCGAAGTCCGCTATAAATCCCCGTTTTTTCGTATTATATTCTCCCATTCTAATCAACGTGTGATCCCATTATCTGTGACTCAATTCGCGAATTTTGGCGTCCGTAATGCTATATTATCCGTTTGAGCTCGGAAAATGGTACAGTAGCGTGAGTAGAGCTGCTAATCTTGCGATTCGAAAAACCGAAGGAAATAAATTAAAAATTGACTAATATGATCGAAAAATTGCATTTTCGATTTTTCTCATTAAAGTCTTCTATTAAATAAAAAGAACAAATAATTTTTTTTATGCTTTTATTAATTTTGTCGCATCAGCCAAAATGCCGAATTAGCATTAAGACTAATGTTACTTAGAGTTTCTGGCCAATTTCAACAACTTTTGCAGAAAAATTTTGATTCCATTTCATGTTTGTCCTTTATTTTGACATATTTTCATATAATTTCCCAATCCCCAAACCCTCCTTCCTTTCGTGCATGATGCTTGTAACGCCAGTTTTGGAAATTTCATATGCTATTGTTTTAAGATATTTGAACACTAAGTGCATGCTTACTTGTACTCAAGTTTCAAGCAATAATGTCAATTGTGCTGAGTGCTCAATTTTGAAATCAGTCAACGTATCACTCAAATCAAGTCTACTCAACTCAACTCGACTCAATCATGAAATCAGCCCAAATCATAATCAAATCAATTTAAAATTAGATCAAGTCAAGTTCAAATCAATAAAACAGCAAAGCAGTTTTCGAGTTGACTTCAAAATTTGCATTTTTCGTTTTTTCTGTATTTCCTTTTATTTTAGATACATGGATGTGGGGAGAGCACCGCAGAGGTCAGGCTAGTAAAGCCAATACCATCCCGACTACTCTTGCTATTTTCCTAAATTCGGTAACATCCTTTGAGTCAACCTGAAAAAATCTGAGTGAGAATCAAGAAGGTTGGTATACAGCAAAGAGGCATTTGAACTGTATGATTACAGAGGCCTGGGATTTCGCTTGAAGGTCTTTTATATCCAGAAGGTCATCTGGATACAAAAGGCACAACATTAAGGGCTTTCATTTAATGACTCAAAAAAACAGTGTGTGTTAAATTTGCCCGAAAACTATCTCAATTTATAAAACATTTTTTCGAAGATTTTTCAAAAAATTCATATTCGTCTTTGAAAAGCACTGGCACCTTGTGTTTCTCACAAAATTTACCTTACTTTAACAACGTGCGCGTTTCATTGAATTGCAAAAAGTTTTATAACTCATCTAAGTATCCATAAAAGTCATTCGGACAGATGACCGAAGCGTGAAAAAATTTTATCTATGAATAAATCACTTGTGACAGAAACAAATGCAATAATGAAAACTTAATGAAAACCATAAGTCTCTCGAATTTACTTTGTCTCAGTGCCGTGAAACATCGATTCATGAAAAACGGAAAAAATTGCTTTCGTTTTTGCTCAAAAAGGCGTGCAAAGTCTCCGAGACAACCGAATGCAGTTATAGCACACTTGTATTTTACTGCATTAATTATTCATCTTGTTTTTTTGCGATATTCGTGTCATTCTGGACGCGATCTCAGATTTACTTCCTTTGCGCTTTCCTGTGCTCTCTATGATTTCAATTTTTCCGCTTGCAATTTTTATTAACGGCAATTCGATTATAGCACCGATGATATTGGCTTAAAACTGATCATCTGTTAAAAATTTGCAATGGTCACTATTCAATTTCACTTAGGAATGAATGTATTTGAAAATCTGGAAATTCTACACAATTAATGCCTTGTGAACATGTTTGGCATATAACGACGAGTACATTTTCATGGTAAATGTTACGTGACCAGTCAAAAAAATATTTCGACTAAAACCATCAAAAATTATGAAGCGTCAATCCACCCATCAGTCATCCCCTGCTTTTTCAGGCGAATAATAATAGAGTACGTAAGCATAGCTACAATCGAAAAAACGATTGTATTTTGAGCAATGTTTGATTAGTGCACTCCATTCATAGATTATTTTGCTCTTGTTGACATAAGATTCATGCTTCGTCTTCACTTAAATAAGACGTTTTTTCCTTATTATTCCAACCAAAGTTTAAATACATAGATTTGATACCTATACATAATTAAAAAAGTGCAGCTGAAGATGCTAAAATGAAGAATGTTAGGGGTTCTACGTAGAAGTAGAGGGTCGCTTCCACGTGTTCTTGAGGGAGGGGAGGTGGTTTTGACCCTCCCCAGAATGGCTACTAACTCCCCTTCCCCCACGAAATGGCTGCGACCAACCTCGGAATCGTCGATTTTTCATAAAAATTAAAAAAGTATGCCTTTTTAAGCGTTTCATTCCCTTTTTTGGCTCAAAAGTCAAAATTCCGGTATTCACATTTTTTGACTACATTTTGTTCAATTTTCGCAATTTTAAAATTTTTTCCTTATTTTTTAAAATGTTTTTATGCTTTAGAAAGAACGAGCATTGCATGAAACGTCTAAAAACAGTGTTTTTGACGTGTACCCGTCGTTTTTCGGCCCAAAAAGGGCTCTTTTCGAAAATTTTTTCGGGCCTGACTCCCCTCCCCAGAATTCCCATGCTAAACATGTATGGTCCCTCACCTCACCAGACATGCATATAGGGAGGTTTTGGGAGTCTAGGTTCTCAGAATGAAAAAATAGAAATTTTCTAAGTAAAATGAGGCAAAACGAAGGCCAAAAATGTATCGAAATTTTAATTCTTTAAAGTGCTTTATTTTGACCATGAAATATGGAATAATGTAGTTTAAACGCAATTTTAGCACTTATATCAGTTTTTGAGGTCATTTTAAATGAAAAAACTCAGCTCCATCTTAGATCGGCTGACCTTCTCAGATCGGCCATGCTGTGCATTTATGATTGCCACCAAACATGGGCAGTAGCCTAATTCTGGGGGTCTGGGTGGTGTAAAAACAGGCAAAAATCCCAAAAAAAGCATGCCAAAAATTTAATTCTGTGGTCTGTCGATTTTGGGGAACGCTTAATCGGATTATCGAGGAGTCTTAACCCCTCCCCCAACCCCCACGCCCATGGGTGATCTCCACTCACCATAGATGCACAGCACGGTCGGTCTGGGGCTAACCGGTCTGAAGGATCAGCCGGTCTGAGAGGTCATCCAGAGAGCTTTTTTAAGTCAAAATAGCTTTAAAACGGGTATAGAAGCGTAACAATATGTTAATCCACAGTATCGGGTCAATTTCACGCACTCTTGCAAAACTAATTTATTTCCGTTTATCCTTGGCCTTAATTTTGCCTCATTTGTCCTACAAAATTTTTTATTTTTTATTCTGGCGTCTACCAAAAACTCCCAGCCCTCCGCGTGTATACCTACTCTTTGATAACCCTGGCGCTCAGATATTTTCAGAATCAAAAACGGTCAAAAATTTATGTCAGGACACGAAATTCAGACAAAAACTCATGAGAAATTTAGGAAAAAAATCAATTTGACAAGATTATTGAAACAATATTCTTCTTATCAACAGAACAGTTGTGCGGATCCTTGTGAAAAATCCATACATCATGAAACAACGCATTAAACTATGAATTTGTTTGCTAATACTTCTATACTCCTCGATATTCTCTATTTTACACATAAAAATTAATAGAAAAACCTGAAATTCTCAGCTGTTGCGTTAATTTCTTTCATTATCATTAATAATCGATTGCATGTCATATGTGTCTCGCCGTTTTTTCCCAACCTTTTACTAAAGTGAGTCGGTCATCGGTCTACATTAGAGCAATTCGTCATTTTATAGTCAGGCACGTAGCTGGCCTTCCGAATTAGGGAAGGACCAAAATATTAAAGTCAGATATCACAATAACAACTTGTAGATAGGCAAGAATTATGGTGTTTTCAAGCGTTTCTCAGCGAACTCTACGTATTGGAAAAGGAAAATTTTAAAATTTTTTTTAGAAAATAAAAAATTCAAGCTGATTTTAATCGTATTAACACAAATTATTTTAGCATATCCAAGCTCGACCCTGCTGAAAGATTGTATGACTTGTTTTGTACTCACTTTTGCAAGGAAAGCAAAACAAAAAATAAATAGATTGGATCTTCAGAAAATTTTGACATATTGATCATATTTACTTAAGCTTGGGCTGTGTTTGGAAGACGAAGGTTATATAAAAACAATAAATTTGGCGAGAAGCGCCCGAAACTTCTAGGCTTATTAGCTCAAAAGTGTGCTAAAATCTATTCTGGCGGTCTTTCACATCTGCCTCAAAAATTTTCAATTTTTTTCTTAGAGGGATCCTTGTAAAAAAACTCGTACTTCCAAAATTTTGGGGGGACTAGTCCCCCTATTCCCACACAGCTACGTGCCTGGTTATAGTTCATTTCATTCGTTGAGGGTTTTTACTTATATTCACACATGGGCTTGGGGTCTGGACTGGACCTTTCAGAATTTAAAAGACCTCCAGAATATGGTAGATCCGCATGATTAAATTGCTAGTGTTTTTTTCGCGATTTCGCTCCATTCAGACCCCCATAATTAAGTTGCTGACCATTGATGCTTATATCGAGTTAAAGGATGATCTTGCTGATTAAATTTAGGGGAAAGGTCATTGAATAAATGAAGCAGACTAAGTATGTACAGTAGCCTCAATCTGACTCTGTATATTGTCCAATTTGCTTTCATCAAATTTGAACATTTATGAGCCATATTAAAAATTAATGTAGTTAATCATTCATATGCATTTACCTTTCTTCCCATTTGATTTCGCAATTGCGATAACTAAGATAAAATGATTACAAGATCAGACTTATTCATGTTTTCCATATACTGAATAGGTACAGTATCTACAGCGCGATATATAAACACAGGATCGGTATAACACACGTTCTGATCTAAATATAAACTTTATTTAGTTATGCATAATTTGATTAATGGCGAAATTTTCTTACTTCCGTTCTTAGATGCGTAATTTCATTACGCATCTAAGAAATATAATGGTTGGTTAGTTTTCTCATCGACGATGAATCTCTTTTAGCATATATTCATAATCTATGCAGCTCTGCATAAATTTAATGAAAAATGCGGCTGTAAGTCATTTCGGGGCTATATGCGACTTTAATATTATTCATCATTTTTTTAGCTCGAAAAACTTATATGTTGTCATTTATTTTTTCTCAAATATGTAATCTAATGACGCGTCAGTTTTGCTTAAACACGTGTGCAATGTTTCATGGATGAAGTTTATTGTGCCAACGTTGATTTTTTGCTTCTAAACTTAGATTTGTTTTGATATTGCGCCACTCATTCTGTCGAAAATGAAGTCAAGCCCAGAGCGTCACAGATTGTACAATAATTATGGAATTTCGACTAGATTGACATTATTTGTTGTTTTTATGATAGTGATCTCATCAATTGTAAGTTTTAATCCGTATTTTTTTCTGGGGCAAACTGTAGCCGGAAATAATATGAAACTGCTATATAACTTGAACAATGGTACTTGCATACATATTTCGCCATGTATTTTATCCGAAAATCGCGGCCGGAATAAAAGCCTGTAAAGGCATGTCCTAATTACCCCGTTAAGAATATGTCCTAAAAGATTTGAATTATCTTAAAAGTGGTTCTTTGTTTTCGATCACAATATGCAAATTGCACCTATTTTGCTGCAAGTCATTGAAGCACGAAATTGATTTCGGTTTTTCGCCCTTATACTACTTACAAATTCACTAGGGCCCAGCAAAATAACATACGCTCTTTTATCACACTTACCAATCTTTCTTATTACCTACGTATATGGCTTAACAAAAGGTATTTATGTAAAAACTGAAACTCAAAAGATGATCGTCAAAAAGTTACAGAATTTTATAATCAAAAGAAAAAACTGGTTTTTTGTTCGAGTCATTTAAGTCATATATTTAGCATACTTTCAATTCATGTTTAATATGTATACACACGTATAAATAATCTTTCACAACAAATGATGTCTTTAAATAAAAAAATTTTTAATCAGCAGAAAGACTAAAATAAAAAAGAATTCCCGCAATATGAAAATCTATTGCACTGCAATCAACGATTTAACAAATATTTCGTTATACCTATGCTAAATGTTTATGTTGTAGTCGATTCAAATGCTTGAATATTTTTATACTCATGTACGTAATTTAGCCCGAAGTTTGTAGCGAACGGAACCCTGGGATGTCGGGAGAACTGAAACAAAAACGGTTTTATAGCTGGGAGGGAAAACGGTACGACGACAAAGCTGGAAGACTTCTTGAGAAGCGACGATTTTATCAATGGGCAGGCAAGCGAGATCAATCCGGTTACGCCAATCCATGGACTGGTGAGAGAATATGTATAAGTATTGCACATTACATACAGTGTCTTTTGGGGCCGCCCGAAGTGTGCGCAACCCGGGCGCACTGTGACGGCACATGGGCGTCAGGGGTTTGGGGGTTAAGATAATATATGGACAACAGCCAAATTCTGGGGGTCTGGATGGTGTAAAAGCGGCAAAATCCCCAAAAAATGCCGAAAATTCAAGGAGTCTTTCCATTTTTGGGAGGTCTACCGGATTCTGGGGGTGTAACCTCTCAAACCTGCTCCCCCAAGCCCATGTGTGGTTCAGACTCTCCAATAATCCGGCTGACCCCTAGACTCTCTGAATTGGATTTCGGCATGTTTTTTTAGGATTTTTGCCAGTTTTACACCATCCAGACTTCACAGAATTTGGCTGCTGCTCATGTATATATGACTGTAGTAGAGAATGCACACTTCGGGCGCGGGGCGGCTCTGGAATATTGCGCTTTTTCTGGGCCGCGTTCTGACGGCAATTTTTCAGAAAACATTAATAAAGTAGGTAGGTGCGTACGTGCCGCTTGACACGTTTTACTTACAATTAAACACTATTTTTGTAGGGAATAAATTTTTAGTAGCTATTTCTAATAATGCAAATGCCGATCAATTTACAAGAGCAGTTGTTGAATTAGGTAGGTAAATACAGTCTACGAAATTAATGATTTTGATTTAGTCGAGCTAAAGCGACTCATCAGGGCGAATACTTAAATCTTTTGAGGACGGACAGGAGGGCGCCTGAATTTCATTGTCCTTTGGTTCCTACTTTCTTATCTTGTAAAGGATTAATAAATCCCTTAGTAGGAAAAGTTTATGCAATAAAATTGAATATTTTTGGAACTTTTTAAAGGCGAAGTGAATGTTTTATGTTTCAGGCAACAATAGACACGCGGAAGCAGAGTGGGACGACAAGCTACCCCCGTCTAAGCGACGATTTTATCAATGGGCCGGCTGAAAGGCGCCATTTCCGTGATCCTCTTTCAAGCAGGAGATATATATAAATATGCTGGTTAATTTGAATAACAATGTCGATTTTGATGAACGTTCACTTTGTCTGGCATACTGATTTTGAGATAATTTTGACAGTAAAATTTTGAATCCAGGATCAAAGTTTGAAAAATCAATCAAACACTGGCTTCCATAGCAAAACGTTAAGAAATATAGATTACCGATTTTTTTATTCACTAATGCGTCAGAATTTGTGAAATTTCAAAATGGCCCAAAAGCAGAAAAATGTGGCTAAGTTAATACATTGGCGTAAATTAACTTTATTGTAGTGGTAATAGTCTGTTTCACATAAGTTTTAGCATACACTTTAAGGATTTTTTCGAAAGGAAGTCGATGGATTGCGATAATTATATGACTAATCAATGCTTTAATCGCAATCTGTCGGCTTATTGTCGGACATAAATTTTAAAATTTATGCCAAAACTTGTATGAAACAGACTATAATTGTATGTCAACAAATGCAGCATCCTGTTACGAAAGCTATTTGTATCAAGTCAGCAACAACGTCATAATACCATCAGCGTACTACGAATTCCACACCAATGTTAGCCGAGCTATAGTCCGTTTCGAAATTCTTGAAACTTTTTACAGTATGGTGATACAAAAGTACTAAGCTATTTGGACACAATTTCTGAGAAGATTTACCTTGAGTCAGGGGTGTCGAGCAAGTCAAAAATTAATCCTAATTGAAAAAATATGTATAGCGCGTTTTGCGCACTGATAATGAATTTGACGTTCATTTTTATTAAAAGTCAAGATTCAATTAGCTAACGTAACCCAAAGTTTCAATTTTTTCATTTTTCACCGTTTTCACATGCTGTTGATTTTTTATTTGCTGATTTTTCAATTTTAAAACAAAGTCCAGGAAACTTTATACGATAAAAGCCCATTCAAATTTCTGAAAGAAACAACAACAATCATTAACGGTATAACAATATTTCGATTTACACTGCAGTGTAAAGAATTCTATTGCAAAAAATTTCGAAATCCGGCATTGATGACCCTCTATGTCAGCGAAAATGAGTATTTCATATTTCGCTGCTGCTTATAAAAGGTAGAAGAAGTTATGGGGCCAGGCAATTTTTTATAAGCCTTACAGTACACACATTTTGAAACAGCGATTTAAATATTTACCGTTATTAATGTTGTTCATACAATATGTAAGACACTAAAAACTATTTCCGATATTCCCAGAAACGTATATTTAAGATACAGTTTTGAATAAAAAGCCTATTTCTCATTTTTAAAATGCTTTAATGAATTTGGCTACAGTAATCCAAATTTGTGATTTTTGTGTTATAACAGTTTAAATGCTGAAGCTTTTTCATTCACTGGATCTGAGACTATGTCAATAAAACTTTGCAGGATAAAAGGCCGTTAAATTCTCCATAAAAACATTTTAAAATTATTGAAGCTGTGACAGTATTTCGATTTACACAACGAAGTATAAATCAAATGCTTTAGCGCCAAAAATTATAATATTTTTCATTACTCCTTATTTCAGTCAATATTAGTGAAAAACATAACATTTTTCGCTTGCAACTGCGTCAACATTAGCGTTGTCAGAGTTAGTAAATTACAATAGAGTTAGGGTTAGGGTTCACCCCGTAAGAGTTGACCCATTTAAAAGAGTTATTTATGTAAATACAGAGCCGCCCTATGTCTACGGAATCGACGTAGGAACGGGGTGCATTCACCTTCGGGACTTACTTAGGTACTTAGGTACTTAGATCTGCTCTCAGCGCTGGCCCCGATCGCTTAGTCTGGAGCGATTTCGGTCTTTGGACCCTTACAGACCCTACGGCTTCGATCCCCTCGGTCCTAATATTGCTGACCGCTTCTTAACGGGTGATCTCAGCAGCTACGCACTAAGCCCTAAGAATACCTACCTAAACCCCGGAATTGCCGCAAGGTCAGTTGACCTATTTCAACCCGCTCAAGTTGATGATTTAACTTATTTTCGTGGTTCGAATCAATCAGAAATGTTTTTGGTTCCTTATGTACGAAGCACAATGAAATTTGAAAACAACACCAACGAGCTCTAAGCTGATCAGTCATCATAAAAGATTAAATAATATTTTTGACCAATTTTGGGTTTGAGAAAAGAATATAGAATTTTGAACGAAATAAATGATCACACGAAATTTACCTATTCCTCCACCAAATATCAGGAAATCCTCGACGACAGGAAACACCGACCTCACCCTCGGTATAAAGAGACCCGTGGGTGGGTTTTATATTTTATTCTAACGATATGTACACGGCCTTGTGCCAGAAAGCAAAAATAACAACGAAAACGAATAAAACGTACTCGACTACAAAATCGTACGTCAACCAACTAAAATGATGATCTCATAGGATCTTTATAGTAAACGAAAGTTTACGTTAAAATAACATAAGACAAAATTACTTTCAGCTCACAACGAATATTCTAAGCTAAGATGAGCCGTAACGCATAAAACAATTACTATTATCATATACTTAATTCTATGTTACCGGACAAGTATCTTATTGTTTTTTACATTGAAAATATGGGAAAAGATGGGAAACTGAAGGCATAGCCCACAGTACACTATCGCGCAATAGCTACTCGTATTGGCTATGTTAATGGCTACCGCGAACTGCTAATACTAGTTCGCAACCGTGTAACTCTCGTAGTTACATTTATATGATTAACAAAGCATGCTTTTTTGGCACTCAAAAAACTGTCTCAAAATAGACTATGATTTTAAATTGTGCATCTTCCTTGAAGTTGCTGCAATGAAAAATTCCCATTTGAAGTCAGCAAATCCCAACTTACATTGCACTCACATCAGAATCCGCCAGCCAGACCCCCACCCCAGAAATTGATTCTTCAGAGTTTTTTCGTTTTTCCTGCGATTTTTCGATGCCGATGCATGAAGCTCATTGAGAAACGCCGAAAAACAGTGTTTTTGCCCTATCATAAATGTTTAGGCACTTTCTGAATTTGAAAATTTTTAGAACCCAGAATTTTCATGCCGCCCATGCATGCTTGCATGCAATGCAACTTACAAGGATCGAAAAATGTATTTCTGCACGCATGTAACTTGTGCGACCTAGCTGGGTAGTATTCAGACATTTCAGCGTACATGCTAGCATACCTAGTACGTAGTATCTATGGAATCAAAAGCCTGAGATACGTTCAAGCAATTCGAAATAGAATAATTAAAAGACAAAGACAATATAACAATAGGACAATTCATCGCAAATTAGACTTAAAAAACACTTCTAATTCCAAAGTTTTATCACTGAGATTGTGACGGTTTTTGTCCAACTTAAGGCTCATTCATACTTCGTCCGATCCGACATGCGGTGTCAGCCGATGTCGGATCGGACATCGGATCCGACTTTCATTCATACTTCATCCGACTTCTTTCGACTAAAAATCAATATTTTCAGCGCAACAAACATTGATGTTTTTATATTGTCTCTCTGTCGAACAGCGTTTGTACCATAACTACCATAACTGGGCATGGGTGGTTGGGGCATACGTGGGCAGCAGGAAAATTCTGGGGGTGCAAGATTTTTTGAAGGTCAAAAAATGGCCTTAAAAATGGTGGTTTGGCGAAAAAACACCATTTTTCGACGTGTCTCATCGAGCACTATCCATTGGCATCAAAAAATTGCGAAAAAAACGAAAAAATTTTCAAAAATTGAAATCTGGGGGGGGGTATTTTGATTTCTGGGGGGGTATTTTGGTTTCTGGGGGGGGTATTTTGGTTTCTGGGGGTGCATACCCCCAAATCCCCCACGCCCAGGTGTGGTTTGGGGTATGTAACTCCCCAGAAACTAGAATACCCCCCAGAAATCAAATACTCCCCCAGAATTCAATTTTTAAAAATTATTCTTGTTTTTTCCTCAATATTTTGATGTTATTGGATAGTGCTCAATGAGAAACGTCGAAAAATGGTGTTTTTTCGCCATACAACCACTTTTAAGACCATTTTTTGACGTTTAAAAATTTTTTCACCCTCCCCCTCCAGAAATAAAAATTAAATACTGAAAGTATCGAAGTTCGTTTCATGCGCCAATTTATTTAAACTTATTAATTTATTTGAACTTATTTCCCACTAATATGGATGTTTTTTAACAGCTATGATTATTGACTCCCTAGTAACGTCGTCAAAATCGCCATTAGCCATTTGCAATTAATTAAATTTTAAGCCTGAAAAATACAATAAAATGAATTGACTGCAACAATAAATAGTACAAAATAAACGAGACACGATAGGCCACAGCGCTTTTATACGACTAGTACAGAGCAATGAATTAATCAAAAATTTAAAGCTTGAAAAATGAAATAGTACAAAATAAACAAGGCGTGCAATGCGCTACATGTCGCGCCAATATTCCTACACGCTGTAGTTTAAATTTCATGTGTGTCGGACGGACGAAAGTTGAAACCATCTCAACTTGTCCGTTCCGACAAAAAAGTCGCATTGTAAAACAAATTATGACGTCATGCGTAAAGAAAAGTCGGGCGCGTGTCGCATGATGTCGGATAATGTCGGACTCATGTCGGTGCGTGTCGGAGCGGTTTTGTCAATTTTTGCATTCCGACACCGAATCGGACGGAGTCGGACGAAGTATGAATGCGCCTTTACTCACCCTTTTTTAGCCCTTTCTCAATTGTTAATCCAAAGAGTTAGGGTCAACCCCGATAGTCACTAGCTCACCAATAGGGTTACCTCTATTGAAAAAGCCATGGGTTAACCCTATTTTCGGTTGAGTTAGAGTTAACTCTGACAGCACTAGTCAACATGCCATATTGCATGTAAAAAATTAGGAAAATTTTTAGTGTCAGACTATTTTTATGAACGTTACACTATGCTCATTTTAAAACAACGATTTTAAACAATTTGCTTTGTTGTAAGAATACATTGTATGTACGTACATACATGTGATAAGATACTTCACAGTATCTCAGGTATTCTCAAAAACGGATATATCAGATGAATATTTGAACAAGATGCATATTTTCAATGTCAATCGAATGCTAAAATTAATTAGGCTACAGTAATTCAAATTTTTGGTTTTTGCTATTTTGACAATTTACATGCTGCTGTTTTTCTATTTAAACTATAGTCTGTTCCATTTAACTTTGCGGCTTTCTGCTGAATTTTTCCACAAGAATCAGGCTACAAAAGCGGTTTAAACTTTTGACGCAGTAATGCGCCTTAGCACATGCATACGTATCTATAGTCTGTTTCATTCAACTTTGAGGTTTTTAAAAAAATTTAAAGTGATTACAAAAGTGTTTTAAACTAATATGGTAATTATGATATTCTACAGTATAATGTGTCATATGGAGACGTAGTTATTGCTCGGCCGCATTACTGCATCAACATTTTAAACCACTTTTGTAGCCTGATTCTTGCGGAAAAATTTAAAAGAAAACCGCAAAGTTAAATGAAACAGACTATATATGACTCGACATACAGTAGAATATCATATTCACCGTATTAATTTAAAACGCTTTTGTAGTCGCTTCAAAGTTTTTCAAAAACCTCAAAGTAAAATGAAACAGACTATAAAACTTTGTTTACCGTAGCTATAGTCCGTTTCATTTATTCTAGAGCTTTTTCAGTAAATTTTTCTGAAGGCTACAATATGCCTAACTAGGTGATTTACAGTAACTCGACAAAAAGGTTGAGTGGGAGCGAACGGTCGTCGTTCTTTCATTTTCCGTGCATATAGACTTAATTCAAGCATCTGTACAGTGCTGTGACATATTACAGTAAGTGCGATCAATAAAAATCTTGCAACAGGAATCCAACCCGTGTTGCTTCGACGACAATCTGACGTTCTACTGCTATGCTAAGCGGAAGTTTGCGGCAATGTTTAAAATGCTAGCCTATTGCGTCTAACGGTCGATTTACGACAAGCTGAATGCGCGAATACCATCCGCATGTTGCATGATCTGCTGGAATACGAGAATAAATTATGCTGTAAGAAATTTTATTGGGATACCCTTCCTTCCTATGTAGCTACAGTGATTTCTAAATGACCTATGTACATTAAGTAGGTAAGATAGAGTTACTGTCGCCTCGGAAAAAATTTGCTGAAAAGCTCTCGGATAAATGAAATAGACCTATAAGCTTAGGCAAAGTAGTGCAAAGTGAGGGGGGACCGGCTTATAAGCCTACCTCAGACTAAATTAAGACTAGACTAAGACTACGTTTAAAGTAGGTTGGGGGATGAACCCCCAAAACCATCGTGTCCTATGCTTAGTATGCATATATTTAATAAATTGTGGTGTTAAGTATCTATACCATTTCGTTTTTAGGTCGATAATTGCTGCGTGTAAAGCAGTAAAGCTATGCAATGATGTACCTGCTATTTACTGTAGCTTTCCGCTTCTGCACATCGGTGAAATGCAGGCCTGTCAAGCGTCTGAGTTAGTGTTAGTGTCTGAGTTAGTGTTAGTTAGTGTCTGCAGTTAGTGCTGAACAAAACATAGGAATCGGTATTCAATGCTGGTTTCTCTAATTACACTGACTAAGTCTAAGCAAGAATTAAGGATTAAGCACCTTAAAAGAGTACTACTAGGAAAAATGAGCCAAAAAGCAAAAAAATCATTACGGTAGCTATGTTTTCTACATGCACCGAGCGGTCTAGGACGTTTTGGCGACGCCGTTTTGGCGACGCCGTTTTGGCGACGCCGTTTTGGCGACGGCCGTTTTGGCGACGGCCGTTTTGGCGCCGGCCGTTTTGGCGACGGCCGTTTTGGCGCCGGCCGTTTTGGCGACGGCCGTTTTGGCGACGGCCGTTTTGGCGACGGCCGTTTTGGCGACGGCCGTTTTGGCGACGGCCGTTTTGGCGACGGCCGTTTTGGCGACGGCCGTTTTGGCGACGGACTGAAAGTTTTCCTCAAAATTGCTGGAAATTAACGAGAAACTGTACAATAACTTATTTTTAACGCTCAAAGAACTAATGTTATCATTTTAATCAGATGTTGAATCAGTTTTACAGAATCAGAGCAGAAATTTTTCGCAGACCTATGTAATTACTTGTACATATGTAAATTTATTCATATGCATGCATGCACGCACCTATAGTTCTGTTTCATTTATTGGAGAGCTTGTTAAATGAATTTAGTTCGCATAAATTAGGCTACAAAAGTGATATATAAGCATGACGCAGACTTGCCTCTTAGCAATGTCAAAAAGTCATCATACAACTCGATATATGTACTGTAATATTTTCTCTCTCATTAGTTTAAAACACTTTAGAAGCCAGTTTAAACTTTTATAAAAGCTCCCGAACAAAATGAAACCGACTACACATTGCATAATCTGTTACATTTTAGCTTTGAGATCTTTGAAAAATTGAAAGTGACTACAAAAGTAACTTTAAGCTGATACTCATAAAAAGTAGAATTGATTCAGAAATTAGAATGCCCAGGGCAAGGTTAAGGATCATCTAACGTGTAGTACCTACTATACATAGATAGAAAATCGGATGAAACGCTTTACGTCGATTGGCTGGATTATTGTTGTCTACTTTCGAATCACTATTGTAAAAGAAGTCCAAAGAATTTTGAAACAGACCATTGTAGGTCCGAAGGATTTTGAAACAGACCATTGTAGGTCCAAAGGATTTTGAAACAGACACCAAGCCAATCGCTCGCGTAACTATGGATATGTAAAGTGCTGTGGTGCATACGTACATAAGTACATACCCAACTACCTATACATATAATCATGCATGGACAGCACCAAAATTTCTGGTGGTCCGCTGGGTCAAAATCGCCCAAATTGCAATACGAAGCGCCAAAAATTTAATTCTGGGGGTCCAGAGCGTACCTGGGCGTGGGGGCATGCACTCTCCAGAAGGCAAAATACCTAACGAAAAATGGCAAAAACCCAACTAAACTCCCCAGAATTTCATTTTTAAATTTTTTTTGGCTTTTTTCGGGTTTTTTTGATGTCAATCGATAGAGCTCGACGAGAAACGTTCAAAAATGGTGTTTTTTCACCATAGCACCATTTTTAGGGCCAATATTTGACTTTGAAAAAAATTTCGCACCACCCTGACCTTTAGAGCCGCCCACCTACGGTCCAGAGCACCTACGCCCATTCGTGATAACTACCTATGCATATATATGCTTAATAGGTACCTACCACCTATTATGAAACCGTAGTGTGCGAAATATGGAACAGGCTCCTGTGCTCACATTATTCCAGCAGTTTACAGTCAATTTGAGCACGTACATAAAGCTGAGGCGAATTAACACTAATTTTTGACGCTTAATATCATCAATCAAGCAATATCAATTGGCTTATACCCCCAAACCCCCCAAGCCCATTTTGTATGTAGATCAGTCGCTAGCCTCATAATTCCTTAAATTTTTCCGGCGGGATAATAAATATTAATGACATTTACTTACTTTTGCATTTTTTGCTCACCAGATATGTATAGTCTGTTTCACATAACTTTGTGCTTTTATGTTCACGATTCTAAGTTGTTGTAAACCAGAATTTCATGCACCAAGTTATGTGAAACAGACTATAGATATGCATGTGTATGTTAGCTCCCAAACAATTTCAATAGCAGAAACAGCTATGTATTTCAACATATGTAGAATGCTAAAACAGTCTTTTTGAAGAAATTTCGAAGAAAATTTTAATTCGGCGCCAAAACGGCCGTCGCCAAAACGGCCGTCGCCAAAACGGCCAGCGCCAAAACGGCCGGCGACAAAACGGCCGTCGCCAAAACGGCGTCGCCAAAACGTCCCATTTCGTGCACCGACTGCAGTCTTTAGACGCTCGTAAGCAGCATGCATTTCCAATTTTATACTATAGACTGTTCCATTATAATCGGCGAAATGGGACGTTTTGGCGACGCCGTTTTGGCGACGCCGTTTTGGCGACGGCCGTTTTGGCGCTGGCCGTTTTGGCGCTGGCCGTTTTGGCGACGGCCGTTTTGGCGCCGGCCGTTTTGGCGCCGGCCGTTTTGGCGACGGCCGTTTTGGCGCCGAATTAAAATTTTCTTCGAAATTTCTTCAAAAAGACTGTTTTAGCATTCTACATATGTTGAAATACATAGCTGTTTCTGCTATTGAAATTGTTTGAAGCTAACATACACATGCATATCTATAGTCTGTTTCACATAACTTGGTGCATGAAATTCTGGTTTACAACAACTTAGAATGGTGAACATAAAAGCACAAAGTTATGTGAAACAGACTATACATATTTGGTGAGCAAAAAATGCAAAAAGTAAGTAAATGTCATTAATATTTATTATCCCGCCGGAAAAATTTGAGGAATTATGAGGCTAGCGACTGATCTACATACAAGATGGGCTTGGGGGGTTTGGGGTATAAGCCAATGGATATTGCTTGATTGATGATATTAAGCGTCAAAAATTAGTGTTAATTCGCCTCAGCTTTATGTACGTGCTCAAATTGACTGCAAACTGCTGGAAAAATGTGAGCACAGGAGCCTGTTCCATATTTCGCACACTACGGTTTCATGATAGGTGGTAGGTACCTATTAAGCATATATATGCATAGGTAGTTATCACGAATGGGCGTAGGTGCTCTGGACCGTAGGTGGGCGGCTCTAAAGGTCAGGGTTGTGCGAAATTTTTTCAAAGTCAAATATTGGCCCTAAAATGGTGCTATGGTGAAAAAACACCATTTTTGAACGTTTCTCGTCGAGCTCTATCGATTGGCATCAAAAACACCCGAAAAAAGCAAAAAAAATTTAAAAATGAAATTCTGGGGAGTGTAGTTGGGTTTTTGCCATTTTTCGTTAGGTATTTTGCCTTCTGGGGAGTGCATATCCCACGCCCAGGTACGCTCTGGACCCCCAGAATTAAATTTTTGGCGCTTCGTATTGCAATTTGGGCGATTTTGACCCAGCGGACCACCAGAAATTTTGGTGCTGTCCATGCATAATTATATGTATAGGTAGTTGGGTATGTACTTACTAGCAAAGAAAAATGCTCCGATGGAACAAAAAAGATGAATATACTTGGAATTGCGGATTATTAAGGATTTAAAAGGAGGGGACTAGGAAAAATCTACCCAAAGTCGCAAAATCTGCTAAAAATCACACTTTCTCTAAGCAACGCAAAAAATCGAAGTATATTCTGCGGCCAACAGATTAAAATAAATATTTAACCATAAAATGATTGAAAAAGCAGCACATTAGCTACGCAGTAGCTATGGGAAATGATGTTGAGTAAACTAACTGTCTTTCTAAGCCAATTGAATGAATGGTTTAAAACAGTAGGAAACACTTAAGTTGACTTGAAACAGACTAGATGTAGGTACACTAGCATGCCCTTAAGGATTGTGTGCACTAATCAATCGGCCCCTGCTTTGCTTGCTTTAATGCTCAGAACAAAATAAAACAACTTTTAATACAATACCACTTAATTTTCTATCGATCAGGATACGAAGCTAGTCAGCGTTGCTACTTGCCATTAATTTAAAAAAATTAACATTACAGATTTCGTTTATACACTCTTATCTGAGACTTTGAACATTATTTAAAACAGACACTTTTTAGAGGCTGCAGAATATACTTCGATTTTCTGCGTTGCTTAGAGAAAGTGTGATTTTTAGCACATTTTGCGACTTTAGGTAGATTTTTCCTAGTCCCCTCCTTTTAAATCCTTAATAATCCGCAATTCCAAGTATATTCATCTTTTTTGTTCCATCGGAGCATTTTTCTTTGCTAGTACCCCGCTTTTAATTAGTATGATTTGAGTACATCAGTCAGTAAACACATACAGTAACATGCCATTATAATGACAGCAGTCCGAGAACACGGAAAGCAATACTGTTCTTAACATCAGCATTATCCTTCTCAAACAAGACAACCTTACATTATTTTAACAGATCAAAGTTTTTCAGCATTAACTTTACGCAAATTTCAAGTGTAAGGAACACTAACGCTCAGATTTGGAAGTAAAATAAATTTGTAGTATAAACTACATTTTAACAACAAATGATTTTACGTAGAACATTTTGAAAAAAATTAAGCTTCCGCAAGGCTCTAGAAGAAGAGTTAATATGCAGTGTAAACTTTACACAACCACAGAGTTTAAAGAAAATTTCAGTCGGATTCGTTATTCTGATATTACGATCAACATTTATGAAAAAATTAACTCCACAATGGCCCAAAGACAAATAAATATCAGATGTGTTAACGTAGACTCAAGCTACGTTCACTTCGCTTACTTAACCCGAATCTCAAGCTTATGCGCTCACACGGGGGTTCTCGCCCTTTTTAGGAGGTCGATCACCAGCCGGCGATTCGGGGGTAAGCGGCCCGGCCTATTCAAGGTAGCCCGGCCCTCTACGCACGCACCTAGTGAAACTTACTTACTTAAGCCATTTGAGATTAAATACCTAATTATAGTAAGTTCCCCGGAAACCTAATTGAGGGCTCAAAAAGATTATTATTTAACTTGTTTTGGACCGAATTCCGGTGCTTGAAAATATTAGGGGTTCCTAAGTATAGTGTAGCACAAGGACAGAATTCAACAGCACGGAAATTCAACCGAGCCCAGCATCGTTAATTAAATAATTAATTTTTACAATATTTTTTGGACAGAAAAATTATGAAGCAATTAAAAAGCGACAGCATGGAGGATACATGCTGCTGACCGTCGTGTTACGCTAATCGGGTAAAATCAAACAATGTAATTAAACAAGGGCACAAAGCCCTGCCAAAGGCATACAACAACTGATGCCAATTGGCACAAACACGAATGATAAAAAACAAAGCGTACGGCGAAACGAAGCGTGCACACTACGCAGGAAAACTAACAGACGAGTTCTGCAGCCAAGCAGATACAAAGGCACGTACGGAGTCTGCTCACGTACGCGCGACGAAAAGAAAAAAGATACGCTCAGCGCGGAAGCTGGCGGAGAGGTTCTCAGGCTCAAAAACTAGTTGCAAAATGTAAAATCTTAAAGTGCCGTCAAAACTGCGCTCGCACGCAGTTTTAACTGATGCGGAAAAAGAGGCGTAACAACACGAACCAAGAGATGAAAAGGATCTATGAATACGACAATAGGCCTATGGGCAAAAGCTTACGGTAAAGGCAGTGGCGGATCTAGGATTTTCCCAGGGGGCGGTACCCTAAGGGGGGGGGGGCGGAACCCTGACTTGGGCGGAAAAATTAGCCGTTTTAACCCGAAAATCGCTAAAAATCGCTTAAAAATGCTTAATTTTGCGACTTTTTTGGGCCAATGGGGAGGCGGCCGCCCCCCTAAATCCGCCCCTGGGTAAAGGTATGTACAAACGAGACAGGCACAAATATGAGACACACACATATGATCTTTTAACACACGTAAGATATGATAACACACATACCAATTCGTACTCAAGTCGCATTAAGCCCGAGTACCCATTTTCCTATCCCGGATTTTGATTGAAAATATGTGTGGGAATGGAATGAAAAATATGATAATTTTCAGGGGAAGGTGGTTTCGGGCGACTCACTTTAGCGTTGCGCTTAACGGTCGTGTACGTGCGTATGGAAATTGAGCACAAGAATGTACATCTGGGGCAATCAATCGGTTTTTTTCATTTGTTTCAAAAAACCCAAACCGATTTTTTTTCCCAAAAAATTTTTTCAGTGTAAAGTTTACAAACATAAGTTTGGCACATACAAACGTACTACAATCAAAGGGCTACAAACTGGCCCAAACCGAATTTATTTACACTCCACTTTCTCTGTTCAGAAGTCGGGAGAGGTCGAATAGGATAAAAATAAAGTACTTTTTAAGGGGTGGCGAACAAAAATATGGACAAACACGTATTTTTCACTGTCCACCACATTGTAAACTTTAAAAATCTGAACCTTATAAATTCGGTTTGGGCCAGTTTGTAGCCCTTTGATTGTAGTACGTTTGTGTGTGCCAAACTTATGTTCCGCGAAATATTTGATATGATTTACCAATTAAATACGAAAAAACCTGTTTTTTCGCCTATTTTACACCTCAGATTTCGAACTTTACACCCCATACACAACTCAATATTACGTTTTTTTGAACGCGGTTTGCTTCGACGTGTAGCCCTTAAAAGTTACTTTATATTGATATATTTAAATTATCTTAACTCATAACCGAAAAAGTTGGCAGAGAAATCTTGGACAAAATCTGTTTTTTTACTCATCCACTAGAGTGTGAAGTTTAAACCCCTGGTACTGTGTATTAATTGTAGAAAAGTTTGAAGGTAAGATTCGTTGATTCGTTATTCTGACCTCACAGAGAACATTTTTAAAAAAAAATTATCATCCACGACGCTCTGGGCGGAAAAAATTTTTTCAGTGTAAAGTTTACACCTGCACTAATAACGCAATATTGATTGTGAAGAAACAAAATAAATTTTGACGTGTAGCGCTTAAGACGAGGCAGATTTTAAAGGTACAACCACATTCTTTCTACTAAGTGGAGAATATGGCAGGGAAAAAATATTTTTTGTCTCAGACTCTTTACAATAAATTGCCTCTAAATTCGAAAATATTACTTTTTAAGAAAAAATAAAAAAAGTTTCTCCTAGATTTTATAACCGTCTACCTTTTGAAACCAATCAGACTGCATAGAATGTAAAACTGAGTTAGATATGCTCTTGCACAAGAAAACAGTAAAAAACCGTCTAATTTACACTCCTGTGCAACAACCAATGAGTGTAAAGAAATTTTAAGACCAGATTCGTAACCTACTAATTAGGGAAAACATTTTTTAAAAAATTCATCATCCACGACGCTATGGGCGGAAAAAATGTTTTTAGTGTAAAGTTTACACTTGCACTAATAACGCAATATTGATTGTAAAAAAACAAAATAAATTTTGACGTGTAGCGCTTAAGACGAGGCACATTTTAAGGGTAGTTACCACGTTTTGTCTACCAAGTGGAGAATATGGCAGGGAAAAATTTTTTTGTCTTAGACTCTTTACAATAAACCGCCTCTAAATTCGAGAATATTACTTTTGAAAAAAATTAAAAAAAGTCTCCCCTAGATTTTTTAACCGTCTATATTTTGAAACCAATCAGACTGCATAGAATGTAAAACTGAGTTAGATATGCTTGGCCACATGAAAACTGTAAAAAAACCGTCTAATTTACACTCCTGTGCAACAACCAATGAGTGTAAAGAAATTTTAAGACCAGATTCGTAACCTACTAATTAGGGAAAACATTTTTAAAAAAAATTGGCCCTCCGCAAATTATTTGAATTTTGGTGTAAACTTTACACACTCACGACGCGCTCGGTATTGAGTGTAAACAAGAAAAAAATGGGGGCACTAAGTTTTTTTATTATCTACCTTTTAAAAAAAACCGCACCTCTCAGATGTGTGCCGTTATAGCTAGTGAGGGGAGGGGACACAAATTTCGCACTCGCTGTGAAAAACATATAAGAAAAAAGAATGGCCAAGTATATTATAGGTAGCGCTATCGCGCTACCTATGATGTACGTATGCACCACAGCACTGTACATATCCATACTTACGCGAGCGATTGGCTTGGTGTCTGTTTCAAAATCCTTTGGACCTACAATGGTCTGTTTCAAAATCCTTTGGACCTACAATGGTCTGTTTCAAAATTCTTTGGACTTCTTTTACAATAGTGATTCGAAAGTAGACAACAATAATCCAGCCAATCGACGTAAAGCGTTTCATCCGATTTTCTATCTATGTATAGTAGGTACTACACGTTAGATGATCCTTAACCTTGCCCTGGGCATTCTAATTTCTGAATCAATTCTACTTTTTATGAGTATCAGCTTGAAGTTACTTTTGTAGTCACTTTCAATTTTTCAAAGATCTCAAAGCTAAAATGTAACAGATTATGCAATGTGTAGTCGGTTTCATTTTGTTCGGGAAGCTTTTATAAAAGTTTAAACTGGCTTGTAAAGTGTTTTAAACTAATGAGAGAGAAAATATTACAGTACATATATCGAGTTGTATGATGACTTTTTGACATTGCTAAGAGGCAAGTCTGCGTCATGCTTATATATCACTTTTGTAGCCTAATTTATGCGAACTTAATTCATTTAACAAGCTCTCCAATAAATGAAACAGAACTATAGGTGCGTGCATGCATGCATATTGAATAAATTTACATGCGTACAAGTAATTACATCGGTCTGCGAAAAATTTCTGCTCTGATTCTGTAAAACTGATTCAACATCTGATTAAAATGATAACATTAGTTCTTTGAGCGTTAAAAATAAGTTATTGTACAGTTTATCGTTAATTTCCAGCAATTTTGAGGAAAACTTTCAGTCCGGCGCCAAAACGGCCGTCGCCAAAACGGCCGTCGCCAAAACGGCCGTCGCCAAAACGGCCGTCGCCAAAACGGCCGTCGCCAAAACGGCGTCGCCAAAACGGCGTCGCCAAAACGGCGTCGCCAAAACGGCCGGCGCCAAAACGGCCGTCGCCAAAACGGCGTCGCCAAAACGGCGTCGCCAAAATGGCGTCGCCAAAACGGCGTCGCCAAAACGTCCTAGACCGTATAATCGGTCCGTTTTCGCTTTACGGCTTATTACTGTAGCCGAACATTTTACTGGATAGTCATGTGCGATAGTCTGTCAGATGCGCCACATATTAAAAGAAGCATACTGAACATCAATACGACGTGTTTTAAAGCAGCCAGCTCTTACATAAGCATAACTGAAGAAACCCTTTGTGCAGTGAAAATCTATTAAAGCAATAAGACTTTAGCGAAAAATGGGCCGTTTGGAATGGAACAGACTTTAGCAGATAACAGTAGAACATTGTTACGTTTATAGATATTACTCACATATTCATTCTGTTTTAAAACGCAAGTTAAAGTTTTTGCGCAATAGGAGACATTTGATCATTCACTGTAGATGCTTGTAATAGCAGACCGTAGTCATCGCACGGCCGCAGGGTTGCCAACTTGGCCGGAAACCGGACATTTATGTCCGCTTTTCAGGCTTGATGTCCGGTTTTGTCCGGTCGACAGTCATGTCCGGTTTTCGATGTCCGGTTTTTTAAGCTGTTGGTCCGCTTTTGTCCGGTTTCAAAATGCAAAAATGTTTTCACCCTACGCTAATTAAGGTGCCGAAATTATTTTGACCTCATTAGAGGAACGCTCTGATACGATATTCATTCAATGGCGAAAAAACGAGCTAGTGATCCGAAATTCGATCTCGAGTCGTGCGGCAAGTGCAGAGGTCATGTGGACGACGATGCAAAAGGCGCTTCGCTGCGATTTTTGCGACAAGTGGTTCCACGCTGGTTGCCTTGGCTTGACGGACGTTCAGTTCAACGTTATGGCCGATTTGGATCAATTGTATTTTTGCCCCATCTGTTTGCCGATGGGGAAACGCATGTTTTCGCTCGAATCTAAGCTCACCAGCTTGGAAAAACAGTTCGCTTCATTCGAATCTACGGTTACTAAGTCGTCTCGACAAGCTGGCTGATCTGGGTCACGAAAAATCCTGCTCCGAACAATCTAGCCGCTGTCCATCCACCGATGGATCTCAACAAGATGGTCATTAGTGCTGTTCGTGATACGATGGAAGCCGAGTCAAAAAAGACCACTGTCGTCCTGGAAAACTTCGCTCCGATCAATCAAGACGAGAAATTGGACGATGATGTCAAGCGTTTTGCCTCACAGACCCGGTTTCGACACGACAAAACTCGTCAGCATCCGTCGGTCGGGCCCTGTCATCGTCTCGAGGAAGGACAATTGCGATTTGCCACGGATCCTTAAGGTAAAGTGTGATTCCGAACAATCAAGAGGCAGAATTGATCCGTTGCGTTTCAAAATTTTCTGATCGAGGCCGTCGATCGAGGACTATGCTAGACCTGATCGCACTTGGCAACAGCGCGAAACCCTTCGCCATTTGAACGCTGAATTGGCTGAAAAACGGGATTCGGGCGAGATGAATTGGTTCCATCAATCGTAATTCTTATGAGTTGAAGCAGTTTAAGCGTCTTTTGCCTCGCCCTTAGGGAGTTCACGCCCCTACTGTTCCTGTTAAAAGCTTAAATTCTGAGAAAATCAATATCAACTGTGTTTATTTAATGCTAGAAGTTTTGCAAAATAAGATATCTGAATTTCATGCTCTACTTTCTTCAGAACGTTATGATTTAGTGTTCGTCTCTGAGACATGGTTGCATGATCATATTTCTGATGGCCTTATTTGTCCATATGCAACTTATTCTGTTCACAGATGTGACAGAATTGGCTATAGGGGAGGAGGTGTCGCACTCTTTTCAAAGAAGTCCTAAAAATCAACAATGTTTCTATTGTGGAAGAATTCTTGTGTCCTGAAGTATTAGTTTGTGATTTTCACTTGTGTAAAAAATCTGTCAGATTCATAATGTGTTATCGTCCACCCCAATATGACTCCAGAAATCGCTAATAAGTTAAGTAAATTATTTGAACATTATGTCGAAAATGCTCAAAATTGTATCCTACTAGGTGATTTTAATTTGCCTGATTTGAATTTGAATATTATTTCTGCTTATAGAAACCCTGTGACACAAGTATTTTATGATTGTTTTGTCAATCTTGGTCTTATACAATTATCTTTTGATCCAAATAGAGATGAAAATATTCTTGATCTAATTTTGTGTACTTCCAGCAATCTTGTCTTCAATGTATTAACTACTGAACCTTTCTCTAATAGTGATCATTGTAGCATTGAGTTCAGTTTACCTGCGTCTGTAGTACCCAACCAAACTTCCCTTGAGTATGACTTTAGAAAAGCGGACTATGCATCTATCGAGATTTTTTTAGCCTCTATCAATTGGCACCTCTGTTTTACCCATTGCATTAGCATTAACGATTTTTATGTTGTTTTTCTTGACATAATTAATGAGGCTATATATCGATACGTTCCCTTTAAGCATACTGTGCATAAAAAATCACTGCCAAAGTCGTGTCGTAAATTTCAAGTAATTAAAAAGGAACTTTGGGAAAAGTATAAAAAGAGTCGTTGCCCTGTTATCTTAAGCAAGTATAAGAAGATTACTAAAGAAATTAAATTTGCTTTGAAAGATCTTTTTCACGAGGGAGGAACGTAAGCTTTTAAATTCTCGAAATGTAAAAATATTTTATTCTTTCGTAAATGACCGGTTAAGAAAGACAAAGTCAGCTTCAATATTAATGTGTGATGGTAGGATGATAGATAATGATTTTTGAAAAAGCTAATGCTTACAACTCTTTTTTTGCGAGTAATTTTGTTATTGACGATCTTGTTTCTCCCCATTTCGCAAACAGAGTCAAAAGTGATGCTCATCCTCTTTCTGTAAAATTTGATGTTCTGACTATTTCTGAATCCATAAGTAGGCTTAAGCCCACTTTGTCGCTTGGCCCCGATGGCTTGTGTGCATATTTTATTAAAAAGTTGAAAACGAGTGTTGCTCTCACCTTTAGAAACCATCTTCAACGTTTCTTATCAAAGTGGAAAGATACCCGATTTTTGGCGAAAAGCTGTTGTGATCCCAGTTCATAAAAAGGGGGATATGTCATCAGTTGATAACTATCGTCCAATTTCCTTATGTTGTGTTTCTTGTAAATTAATGGAATCTATAATGAACATGTCCTTGCTTTCTTATCTAGAGAAGCAAAATCTGCTAAGTGAAAAACAGTTTGGTTTTAGAAAAAATAGATCATGTGCGTTACAACTTGTTGAGTGCAAAAATCAGTGGACCAAATTTCTAGATGAGGGAATTCCTGTTGACATTGTCTACATTGACTTTTGTAAGGCTTTTGATACCGTGTCACACAAAAAACTGCTAATTAAGTTGGCATCTTATGGACTGAACAAACTCTCTTTTAATTGGATCGAAAATTTCTTGACTAATAGATCCCAAGTCGTTAAAATTAAAAATTCTTTATCTGATTCCATTCCTGTTACCAGTGGCGTGCCCCAGGGTAGTATACTAGGTCCCACACTTTTTTTAATCTTCATTAACGACTTATGTGAAATGCGCCAAAACAGTAATTTTACTTTGTTTGCTGACGATATCAAACTTTGGAATCTATCATCCAATTTCATGACACTTCAAGCTGACATAAATTATGTGCATGAGTGGGCCAATACATGGCAATTAAAAATATCAGTTAATAAATGTTTAGTTCTATATCTGGGTAGTTCAAACCCTAGGCATTCTTATCACATAAATGATTTCTATCTTTCTACTGACACACTTTGTGTAAAAGATTTAGGTGTTTTTTCTGAATTATAATTTATCGTCCAGATCTCATTGTGAATATATTGTGAAAAAAGGCATGCAGTTAAGCAATCTGATCTTGCGTAGTTTTATTTCTAAAGATAGATTATTACTTGTTAAGGCCTTCATTACTTACGTTCGACCAGTGCTTGAATTTTGCTGTGTTTTGTGGAGTCCTTACCTGCTGTGTGATATCACCTCCGTCGAACGGGTTCAAAGAAGGTTCTGAAACGAATTTTTAGTGATAAAAATTTGACATATGCTGAAAGATTACATGAACTTGGTCTGGACACTCTTGAGCTAAGACGCCTCCATAGCGACCTAACATTAGCCTTTTCTATTATCAAATGTAAAGCTCTTCCTTTCAAGGATTTCTTCACAATTAATTTAAATTCTAATCGAGCAGCAAATTCTTGTAAACTTCTCGTCAAGATTAAACCTTTCTAAATTTCTTAAAGGGCGTAAGTAAGAGCAGTTTTTTCTATTGCCTTTCGTTTACCCTGCTTAGATCATACTTAATTTGTTTTGTCTTTCATGTATTTTCATTTTCGTTCATTCGTCCTATCCATGTATGTTAATATTTTCTTTTGACTTAGCAAATAAATTGTTGTTGTTGTTGTTGTTGTTTTTAAGAGAGGTGAAAGTTGAAAAATTTTTCAGCGCTTCGCGCTGAATTGATTTAAATCTTACTTGTTATTAATCTTTAAGCCGCGCCGCGCCACGCCAATCGCAGCATTTTTATCGACAATCTGGTCTAGAACTACGCTATGATTGAAAATACTTATCTTCTGTACGGATTTGGATAGTTTTTGTAATGCAAAAATGCGTTTTAGAGAGCTAAAATTTCAGAATTTTCTGGCGCTTCGCGCCATTTGATAGATTATAGTTTTTATTGTCAAAAGCGACTTCAGAATAGGCTAAAATGCTTTACTGAAGGGAGGAAATTTAAATTTCAACAGAAATAACGCATACTGATCGTGATATTTCTAGTGGTGGAGCGCGAAATTTTTGGAGTTTTTGAAGAATATGGTGTGAACTGATTTTGCGCCATTTCGGCAGAACTGCCATACAATTGCACAAAAACGATACTTTATGTCACTAAAAGACGCGGAAAAAAGAAATAAACCAAATCCATACAAAATTCACAGAGTTACGGTACTTCAAACACCATCCTTGGACATTCACCATTTTGAGCCACTTCAAGGAATTTTAGCAGTTTTTCAGAAGTTTCCAATTTTCACTAAAAACATATTTTGCCATTTTAACGGTTGCAGATTACAAAAAATTGAGTTATACTGTGCGTAAAGCAAGATTTAAGAAAATTTTTTTGAAATGTTTTGCACAAAGTTTTTAAGAACTTTTTTGTAATTCTACTATTTTTATCATTGTTTACATACAGTTAAAGATTTCGGAGTAAGTTAAGAATATGGTACTTTCAGGATACTATGAAATAAGCTTTAGAAGAGCGGATTTTTCGCTCAGTACTTAGAACACGTTGAAAGAAAGCGCGGAAAAAATATTCATCTGTCTATAATCAATATTACAAAAGCTATGGGTTTCGTTAATTAGCCTCTTCTCGACCTTCGCAAGCATCTACTCGACCTAAGTATTTGAAGATTCAAACAGCTGAATGCAGAATCATATGTAGATACCCAATTTACGTCGAATATAAGCATCTATACATCGACCTAAGCATCTATATACTAATACTAATACTAATACTAATACTAATACTTTATTCGGAAAAAAACAAGGGTAAAACAAAAGTCGCAAAGGAAAATAAAATAAAATGCGAAATGTCCTGGACACACAGGCAAATAGATTGCGCTCACGTGTGCCCCATCAAAAAATTCCCGGAATCAACCTTTTTCAAATTTCTCTTAAATGTCTCAACATTTGGAGAACTTTGAATATATTGTGGAAGATCGTTCCAAATTCTAGCTGATCTAGTAGCAAAACAATACTTTTTACAATCAAGTCGAAATTTTTCTAAATAGATCTGATTTGCAAATGCATTTCTAGTACGCGAATGACCATAAAACTTATAAAAATCTTCAGAAGGCAAGAGATTATTGTGAATAATATTATACGTAACAATTAAATCAAAATAAATTCTACGGAGTTCAAGCCTCTCTAAATTTAAGGCATTTAACCTTTCATCATAAGAAAGTCCCATATATCCAATTAACCTTTTAGTAAATTTCCGCTGTACCCTTTCAACCCTGTTGATATCAGAAAGCAAATAGGGGCTCCATATAGTTGGAGCATACTCTACTACAGGCCGAATATAATTCTTAAAAGCAAACCAACATTTTAAGATCACGTGATTCAAAACATTTGAAAATCAACGCACTTATTTCCAAAGCTTTTGCTGATATATTAGTACAATGACAACTAGATGATAAGTTTGTTAGTAAGGCAACACATAAATCTCGAATTGAGGAACCTGCGTCAGATAACATATAATGGTTTATGTGATATGTAACTATAGGATTAGCGTACCCTAGATATAACAGAACACTTAGGGAGAGATATGCTTAACTAGTTTCTTCAGACCAGGAAACCAATTTATCTAAATCTTTTTGCAATAAAAGTACAATTTTGAGAAAAATAAAGAGCTTCAAATCATCAGCAAAGAATAAGACTTCACTATGCTCAACAGCTTCAACAAAATCGTTGACAAACAACAGAAACAAAGAGGGTCCTAAAACGCTACCTTGAGGTACGCCACTAATAACTGGTTTTCTATCAGAAAGAGCGTTAAAAATTTTGACCTTTTATGTACGATTTGTCAAGAAAGAAGTTAACCATTTTAATAGCATTCCATTTATCCCATAATGCTTCAACTTCTCTATCAATTTGGAATAAACGACAGAGTCGACAGCTTTACTTAAATCGACATAAACAACATCAATAGGAATAGATGCGTCAAGTGATTTGAACCCGCATGTTTGTACACTTCAAAAGCTGAGTTTCACGTGACTTTCCCTTTTGAAAACCTAAGCATCTATACATCGACCTAAGCATCTATACATTGACCTGAGCGGGAGCGAGCTGGATCTAAGCAGCTTAAAACACCTTTTTGGATATACTAAGCCTAAGCCTAAGCATATTAGAAGCAAAAACTTAGATTTTCCTATATCTTATCAAGTAAAACCGAAAAAACATGCAAAAAAATGAAAATTTTTTAAAACTTTTTTAAAATTTCAATTAGCTTTCCGCGCCTTTTTTTCTTTTTTCTCTTTCATTGCTATGCTTCCTTCCATAATTTCAGCCCATATTATTCATTTCTGACAAATGTGTTAGTCCTTGGATCGAGTCGTTTAATCGTCCCACCCAACACTCAAATCAACAGTTGCCTGCAACTTTGCAAGTATGGCTCAGATTTTTACCAAATTTTTTTCCGCGCTTCAATTTATCATGTTCTACCAGTTTGGCACAAAAATTTTGGCATTCCGTATTCATTTTGCTCCTTTTCTAAAAGTACCATATTCTTAACTTTAGCCAAAGATTTCTACTCAAATACAATGTAAACAGCATTTTTGGATTATCTCAAAGTTCAAACCATTTGAAGATTCAAACAGTGGAATGCAGAATAACGTACCCAATTTAGGTCGACCTAAGCATCTATATATCAACCTGAGCATCTATACATTGACCTAAGCATCTATACCTCGATCTAAGCGGGATTGACCTCGACCTAAGCAGCCCAAAGCCTAAGCCTAACCGTCATTTAAGCAGAAGCTTGAATTTTCACATATCTTATCAAGTAAAATGACAGAAAAAATATGCAAAAAATTGTTTTTTCAAATTTAAAAATTTTCAAAAAAATTTTTTTTGCACAATAAAGGTTATTTCTTCGTGATCAACGACCTTGAAAATGTCAGATAAATATGTTTTTAGCCCAAATTCGGAACATTTTGGTAAACAGTAAAATACCCACTTTAATGTAGCTATATCGGAGTAACTTGTTCAATCCTTTTTGCTCACATCGCCACAGACTTTTCCTGATGCCCTAGTTTTTGAAACACTCCAGATCCACATTTATATTCTTGCTTACATTGCCTGCCATCTGGGTGCATTTATGACAAAGTAAAGTACTGTAACTCTATCTTCACCAATATTGGTCAGTTTTCCATGAAATTTCTTTTCCGCACTTTCTTTTTGTATGTCCTCCTCATTACAACCAATATCATTCCTTTATACATACATCTGCAGATTTTCCGTTCACACCATGAAGTAAAGTTAAGCCAAATTTTTATACAAAAAGTACATCTAACACCGCTATTACATGAGCACATAGGATAATCTACTTAAAAAACACTGATTTTTTAATACAGGGGGGTCTATTTTAAACATTTTTAGACCTCTTAAAAAACGTGGAAAAAGGTTGGAAAAAGTGGGAAAAAATTTTGGGTCTGGTCTATAATGTCAACCAAATCGCTGGGAAAAACGGTGTTCGGGAACCAAATTCCAAATTGTGGCTAGTAGAAGGCTCAGACGGTTCTGCTCACTGTAAATTATGTTCTGCTAATCTAACCCCAAAACACGATGCTCTTCTTAATCATGTTAAAACGGCTAAGCACATTAAAGCCATTAGTTTTAAAGCCTCATTTGAATTGTCTGCTTTAAGTCTTCCCTTTTATAATGCTAGCGTTGAATGGGGTATTTCTGTATTAAGTTTGCTGAAGACCAAACTACGAAATCGCTTAGATGTCAAAACTTCTGATGCTTTATTATGTGTTCGTTTTTTACTGTGTTGGAAGGGCGAGAATTGTTGCACCTTCACTGTTACTGATCCAATGCTTAAATTGTTTAACTAAAATGTACGGTCCTAGCATTTGTGATGATGACATCGTGTGCCTTAATGAATCGTTATAACTTTCTGATGAAGCCTTGTTTAATGTGCAAAATGCGTTCAATGTGGTAGATATTTAAGTGCAATAGTTGATTTGAATAAATTTTAGCTCGCTTTGTTATTTATCAGGTGTATACATCGTTTGTCCGGTTTTGTCCGGAATTCACTTGATCACCGTTTTCCAAGGTTTTCGCGTATGCTGATTTCATCAGTCACATTTACAGACTGAAGATACGCGCATAAACGAGTAAAATAAGCTTTACCTAAAACGATGCGATGGCTTTAACTTCGATGCCCGTTGGCCCGTATCCAGAATCCGGCCAAAGAGGGGGACCCAACACAAATTGGCCTATAACTCGGGTAAATCGTCGGGATAGCTCGTGAAAACCGCATTTTTTCACGTTTTTCGACATGCTCTTTCAAATAAGATCATAAAATTCGAACTTTCCAAGAAAAACTTTTTGTATGTAAAAGGCTATAAAAAGTGTCATCTTTCCTTATTTAGGCGAAGAGTTATATATTTATACCACATTCTTTAATATTCTCAATCTTAAGTCGTTATCCGTTACGCTAGCCGAACAGTCACAGCATGTATATATGCTCTTTGTACTTTTTGGGCGCTGCGATAGTAGTTCATACATATGCTCCGCTCCAATTATGATATCTATGCTAAAAAGATAAAAATTAACTTATGTATTCTCTTTGCCTTTTCACTTCATTTGTGCCTACTGGCTACAGGCCTCATCCGTCGATAAAATAGGTATTCATAATTGTTTTGTTCGAAGTACTCGTTGAATTAAGAGTTTTTGCAATGCGTTTATTGATAACTACACAAGATGGCAATGTTTTTCCGATTGATGTTGCTGATGATATGACACTGGAAGATTTTTTCGCTCTTTGTAAATGCGAATCTGAGTATTTAAAGCGTATATTCGGTTCTGGCACCAACCCTTCATCTAGACAATCTGCTGCAAGTTGGCGATTAACGATATTTTTTGCTGGGAAGTCCTTCTCGGACATTAAAATGACTTTGAAAGAAGTAGGCTTAAAGTCGGATGACATATTGATGGTGAGAGTGGATAAAATTGGTCACTCAAGTGCCGGTAGTCAAGGAAATGCTTCAACGAATCCATTCCCATGTAAGATAATTTTTCAGTTTCAGAACTTCAGTTTCGTTACACTTATTTCCCAATTCTTTGCCTTTAAATGAATTTTAGTAATTGTGTCATCATCAGTGTCTGGAGGAAATCAGGTTCTAAGACTATCTAATGTTACTCGTTAAATTATCTGACTGGTTTTTTCAATACTTAACTTTTGAAACTTAAGTTAATGAAACATTGTATAATTGGGATGGGATGATTACATTGTCAACAATCTTAGCCGATATTACTGTGCAAAGTCGGATGGGTATTAATCCGTCCAAATACACCCAAAATATTTATTCTCTTCGGAATGAAGTCATCGTTATCCAACATTTTATTCCAGATCTTAGAATTTGTCTGAATCACTTGAAACGCTTGCTTTTATAACAACTGATAGCATAATAAAAATATTCATCTGGCGCTTAAAATAAAATTTTGTTATACATTACACTTTCATTGACTTAAGCATCTGACGCATTATGCTGAAAAATGTCTCAACGAAAAGAAATTTGATGTCAAGCCGATTCCGATCCCGAAGCCGATTCTGCAAAAATCATTATTGCCGATTCCGATTCGATTTCGATTCTAAAATAGGAATCGGTCAATTCCGATTCCTATGCTGAATCATACATACTACGCTGTGACTGTTTATGTGCTTGCAAATGCACTAGATTAAGTATAGTAGCACGTACGTTTTCAGTTTTTCTGTAACTGACATTAATCTGGGATCAGATGTAGTATTTTTCCGAAGCAAATAATTCTATTCTATGTGAAAACGGGTTTTTCTATCAAAATTTTATAAATTATCACTCATCAGCAAAAATGCGGCGCCAAGTACCTATAAAACTCTGAAATGTAGGCTGATTGATGGCCAAAGAGGACAAAATTGCTTCTGTTTTGTTGTATTCAAGCACATGTACTTGTAACAATTTATTAAATGTCAAAAATTTTCAGGAATTTCTATCTTAAAAAAATGCTAAAATCATTGTTTTTCTCGGGAAATCCTCATAAAGGCCACAAGACTTTCATTGTAATAAGAATCAGGAATAAGGCGTACAGGTGCTAAGTAAGTCAGTAGATGTTTTGTTATAACCACACCTGGGCGTGGGGAGTTTGGGGGTATGCACCATACGTGGGCAGCAAGAAAATTCTGGGGTGGGGGGTGCAAGATTTTTCAAAGGTCAAAAAATGGCCTTGAAAATGTTGGTATGGCGTAAAAAACACCATTTTTCGACGTTTCTCATCAAGCACTATCCATTGGCATCAAAAATTGCGAAAAAACGTGAAAAATTTTCAAAATTTGAATTCTGGGGGCTATTTTGATTTCTGGGGGGTGGTATTTTGGTTTCTGGAGGGGTATTTTGGTTTCTGGGGGGTATTTTGGTTTCTGGGGGTATTTTGGCTTTCTCGAGGGGGGAAGTGCATACCCGCCTCCAAACCCTCCACGCCCAGGTGTGGTATGCACCCCCCGAGAAAGCAAAATACCCCCAGAAAGCAAAAATACCCCCCAGAATTCAATTTTTGAAATTTTTTTCCCGCAATTTTTTGATGCCAATGGTTAGGGCTCGACGAGAAACATTGAAAAATAATGTTCTTTACGCCATACCACCATTTTTGAGCACATTTTTTGACCTTTGAAAAATCTTGCACCCCCAGAATTTTGGTGCTGCCCACGTATGGTAATAACTACGTTAGACATGGCGTGAAGCTCCGGAAACATTTATTGCATCAAATGATAGTCAAGTCAAAGATCATTGAAAGACATACAATGCATTCTTTCTCACTATGATGGGTCAATCGGAATGCTGCCTGCCTCCCCTTCCCCCGCCCGATTATGCCCTAACTAAAATAAACTTGAACAGATTTACTAACCTATCTATGTCTGCTACCCTTTCACTGCTGCTGTATACAGCCTACACATAAATTTGTCAATAACTCTGAATATCAACATTTGTATCCTGTCTTGATAAACCAGACTTAAAGTTGAGTTTTTAACTGATTAAAGCAGAATACACCCTCCAAAATGCTGTAAGTTTCATCACAATTTCTAAAAGAATGGAATCTTTAATCAAATAGGAAATTATTCTATTTTAAATAGATTTCCAATACGATACCGATTCTTGAAACATCAGAAATTCCGATTCCGATGCCGATTCCTTAAATCTTGTAATCACCGATTCCGTTTATGATTCGATTCCATGAAAAATGACCGATTCTAACCGATTCCGATTCCAATTAATCGGAGCATCCCTAATGGTCTATCTTACATCTGATCAATCAGTGATGTTCTACCAGATATTAATCATTCAATATTTTCCTAACTTATTGCACATATGCTGCCCCGGAGACAAAGTCAAAAATTATTACTTATAAACAGTGTTTTTTGTATTCGGCAAAAGAGTTTTCCCGATGTACAAAGGCTTTTAAGGACCGTCTTTGTACATGTACATAGATTTTTGGGAAGACTAAAACTGCAAAAAAGGTTTAAAATTCGCAAAAACTTTTGGCGCGAGAAATGTAATGAAATTATAAATCATTTCCTTGGGTTTTAGATTTATTAAATTGTAGCACGGATAAAATCGATATACTTCTACATTTTACCTATCAGCGCAGTGCGTAAATGATGGGCAAGCTTAGAAAATTTGAAAATCACTTAATTTAGTGCAAAATGGAAGCTTTTCAAGATTTAGGGTAGATTAGGTAGGTATGCATCTACCAAGATTAATATGTACATATCAATATTGAGAAGAGGCATGGATCTAGCTCGTAAACGGACATGCGATTGTTTTTTGTGCCTCGAATGTCTTCATACATTATTTCAAAATGCATTAATGTTACTCCATCATTGGTGAAATAAAACAGGTGACAATTAAATTGAAACATCAAATTAAATTAGATCATTTAATTTAATTAAATTATCTTTGACTATTAGTCTTCATTGGCGGCTGCATAAATATTTTTAGACAGAACTAAAATGAAATGATTTGACACCTGCAGTCGGAAGTTTGAAACTTCATATAGTTACAGGAATTATTTACGCTTTAAGCTCTCGATTTTTCGTCCATACGACCGCCATCCAATGCTCATCGTCCCATTAGTGCGCCTTCTAACGCCGCTGCCTCAACTCATCCTAGTACCCCGCTCGTTATTCCCACTGTAAGCGACCAAGATATTCGTGATCTGTATATCCGAATAAGCCAAAATTCCAATAGCCTTGCTGTGTTGCGCAACAATGAACCCGAATTGGCCCGCGCGGTTGAAGAACAAAATTTCGGTAGGTATTAGACACGAAACTTGGGGGATCCCCCATTCAAAGTTAGTCGTCCCTATTATCCCCCCAGAGACGGGAGATTTTTAACTACAAATTTTTGGCGAAAACTTGCGTTTCTTGGCTATTTTTAGTTGCTTTTTTGCCGTTATTGACAAAAACCTGAAGGTCATTCACCTGCTCCTTGTAAAAATATCCAAAGACCCCTATCCGAAATTTTGAGTCGAGTCGTTAAATATGTGGTGGTGGTAGTTATGTACATAAATTTCTTGCTACGGAATTTGAACACTCAATAATCCTTAAGGTTCGTTAAGGATTGCTCAGCAATTTTTGGAAATCCGAGGTCTGGTATGGTGGTGAGCATACACGAGCTACAACAGAATTCGGGGGCCGATGGGGCTGAATTGCTAAAAGTAGCCCTGAAAATTCAATTCTCAAGGTCTATCGATTCAAGGGGGTGATTTTATATTCTGGGGTTCATATTCCTCACGCGCCTATGTGTGATGGTGAGCATTTGTAATGCTAGTTCGATTACTACTAACTGCGAATGTTAGGTCAAACCATATGATCGGAACGATTTCCTGCGCTTCACTTTATTCGTTTTTTCGATCGCTTCGCTACAATAGTTAAATGGCAACATGAGCAGCAAAGGAAAGCATTCGAAGAACGAGTCAAAATATTATCGGATCCACTCAGCAGCGAAGCACAAGCCCTGCTTTTAGAAAATATTCAGTAAGCGGACCTAGTCAAAAATGTGATATTATTTCACTAATAAGAAATATATTATGTAAATTTTAGGTTCAGAATTGGCGGACTTCTTCGAACATATTTTGCCCTTTTTTAGGATGGTATCGACAGATATGCACGCGGGGTTTATCTATAGAAACTCCAGAAACTCAAGGCGCGCTTTCAGCCAAAAATGCTTAGAAAGTCGTTTTAAGAGTTTTTGCTCTAGTCTCTATGTGCACGTATGGTATCACGCATACACGTAACAGCTTTTAACTTCGGGTGGGGGTCTCCGGCCATTTGAAGAGGGAATGATGTTTAATTTTTGGCCCAGAGCCAAAAATTTCTAAAAACGGCCGAAATAACGTAAATTTTTTCCAAAACGAGGGGAGGTCAAAAGTTTTCTGGCTTCCGGGTATGGGAGTCGCGATCAACTTTGAGTGGGTGGGATGATTCCCCGTTCCCCCTATATGTACATGTACGGTCTCGTGGAAGCCTTATGTAAATGTTTTCTCAAATTTTAAAGCCGCCAACAAATCGACGAACATATGCAAATCGCGCTGGAGCATACACCCGAATCGTTCGCCACGGTTCATATGTTGTACATAAAATGTAAAATCAACGGCCACGATATAAAAGCGTTTGTTGACTGCGGTGCACAAACGACTATCATGTCGGAGTCGTGCGCCAAATCGTGCAACGTGTACAGATTGATCGATAAGCGATTCGTAGGACTGGCCAAAGGCGTCGGAACGTCCAAAATACTTGGGCGTCTTCATGTCGGTAAGCGTCATAGATCCAAGGTCGGCAGGATGGGTAAAACCCAGGAAATGGAAACCATTTAACTTAATATTTCTGCTTTTTTACTACTTAAATGATGAAAGATGTCAAAATAGCGTTTTTGTGTCTTTAGACTGCGTTTTTAATGCATTTTTAGCCCATTTAGACGTAGTTTTTACTTGATCAATTCGAAAAAAAATTTTAATTTCATATAATCAATCTACATTATTTCGGGCGCTTTTCGAGTAAATGGAACATACAATTATTGATCCAACGCGAAGCGTCGGAAAAATCTTGTCGTTATTGCCATACGTGAACAGCTTGGGAGTCCTGTGAATGTGGGGGGAGTAAAATTTTTTAAAAAGCTGTTTTTCGGCCTAAAAATGATGGATTCGCGTCGAAAACATTATTTTAATTCGATAAAATCGAACAAAATGTAATCAAAAAATGAGTATAAAGGCTCGGAGCGCTAAAAATATGACACTTTTGAGCTAATTGAGAGCTAAAAACGTATAAAAAAGTATCGTTTCTACGAATTTCTGGGAAACATTAGAAAAATCGCAAATTCTGGGGGAGATGAGAATTTTTGGGGGTGGGACGAAGATGGGAACCCCCAAGGATTATTACTGATTTTGCCCACAAAAATGATGCAGAAAGTGTGCCGTAAGCTCAAAATTGCTTAAGAGTTTATACCTATCTGTTTTACCCTCAGGCCAGATAATACCCCTATGTGCATGCATTATAATCGCCCTTAATGTGCACAGAGCTGGCATGAATAAATGTTTTTCCGTTAGCAATTATTTAGGAAGCATTCTCTTGAACATATTCGGGCCAAAGCGTTTACTTGAACTATTTTTGACCTATGTATTTGATAAGCTTTAAAGGAAGGGGCAGTGGGTATCAGACACGTATCTCTGGGGGGAATGGGGGGGTTCGGACCCCCTCCCCCAAATTCAGTAAAATCGGAAAAATAGGACTTTTTAAACGTTATTTTCTGACATTTTTGGCCTTTTTGGGCTTGGTCTCCCCAAAAATGTCGTTGGTTTCTCCAAAATAGGATGGCCAGCTACGTGCCTGGTGGGTATATCAAAGTCAAAGTCAAAGTTTACTGCAAGTGCAAAGTCATTGAAAACAGCACAACCAAAAGCCGACCATTTTCAATCTTCCAAAGTTGATTTTTTTCTCGTCTGACTTGGGTAAAAACCTGTTTTTAGGCCCTTAGAATTTTCGTTTTATTTAAAAATTCACCAGATACTTTAGGTTTGATGACCTCTTAGTGGCCTGGCCGGTTGTACCAACTAAAATTTTGAGCTGCTACCATACAAATGCTCTATGCTGATTTCGGACAGAAGTATTCACATGGGCCAATATCCAATCAATTCGTACTATAGTTCTCAAAATTATTGATTGATTGGGCTTTGTTTACCTTTTTGACAAAAAAAGGTATTTACCTACGCACGCCCCTTCCTTCCTGGAAACGGCCGACTGCCATAAAACGACAGCAACCGAATTCTGGTATGAATGGGGCAGAACTGGCAAAATTCGCGACAAACGCGCCATACATGGGCAAGGCAGAGGTTGCTAGAGGGGGCAATCCAGTAATGGTTATATAGTACATTGTGCTCATTATGTTTTGTACTGGGTCTCTTTGTACAAGTATAAGGTCTCCAAAATTCAACGTACATTCTGTTCGTGTACATTTTAGGGTGCTCTAATATGGAACGTTAGCACTTTCTGTCGGGTAAATCGGATTTCTCGACCCCTGTAAGGTAAGTTCAGCCAAACTATGGGTTTCCAGCGACAAAAAATTAAAAAAATCAATCAATACGGCGCAAAGCGTCAGAAAATTTTGGTATTTTTGGTTTTTAGGTAGAATGTTCGGCCTTTTTAAGCTCAAAAATTGTCCTGTATTACCTTTCGTTTCCTCGAAATCGCCTGGCAATACTCGATTTTCCAAAACCTTAGGTAGGAGTAAACCCTCACCGCCCCCCCCTATGCCCATGTGTTTGACACGCCAAAAAATTTAATTTTGTTCAAGGGTCGAAATTCACTTTCTCGAACTTCCTCGCCCAGGGCCGTATTTAGGGGGGCGGAGGGGCGGGCGCTTCCGCTTACCCTTGGCCGGAAAAAAATTGAAAGTAAGATAACGCACGGAAAGATGGAAAAATCGCAAGCCTTTGACGTTAAATCTTTAAAATTTCGGTGCTTAGCGCCAGATATGAAGTATTTTCCATAATTTTGGTACAAGTCCGCCCGGAAAAACGACCCTTTTTTATAGCGTTTCTAGAAACAAAAAACTTTTTTCGAAAAGTTTGAATTTTATGATCCTAATGCATAAATCATATAGAAAAACGTTGAAAAATTCGGTTCTTGTGCCGACAAATTTCCTGAAATATAGACCAATTTATGTTGGGTCCGCCCACCAACCCCCTTGGCCGAATCCTGGATACGGGCCTGCCCACGCCCATGTGTGCCGACCATACATAGACAGCAAGAAAATTCTGAGGGTGAGGTCGCAATCGCCGAAAATTGCCAAAAAAGTTACAAAAAATAAATTTCGGGGGGAGGGGTCAAAAGTAATGTACCGGGGGTTCAACTTCTGCGGGGGTGTATACCCCCGAACCCCCCCCGCCCATGTGTGGTGTTGACTACTCCGCCTACAATTTTAAACCGTAGCTTTTTATTATTTAGCTAGTATACTGGTGCCATTTTTACCAAATATGTATTACTTTGCTTTACTGCATGGAGTTTCTCATATAAGTTGACTTGTTTTTCTCGCTTTTAGTTCAGCTGCAGATCGATAAGGACTTTCTGTCAACGTCATGCTCAATTATAGAAAATCAAAACGTTGATTTATTGCTTGGACTTGATATGATGAAGCGACATGAGGTTAGCTTGTTTAAAAAAGATGTGACAGTTTGGCAGGAGCGCGTTTATGCAAAACTTCGTATTTAAGCTATACCCAATAAAATAGTCATGATTTGTTCGTTTCTACTTTAAATATTTTCTCTCAAACCACCGTGGAAGTAGAGTATGGCTCAATCTCGGGCTAACGCTTTTCCTAAAATTGTCGAAATGTCCAATAGTTACATATCGTAAATTCATATGCATGAGACTAAGAGTATGTATATATGTACAAACTTGTTTCTTCATACCTAATTTTATAATACTGCTTAGCTTATACTGCGAATCATTTGTGGACGTTGGGATCCGTTGAATAAAATGAAAATGTAGCACTTTCTAAGGGGTACACGCCACAGTAAATTGCGTTTAGTTACATCAATATTTAGCTTTTTCGGGAGGTGTAAAGTCAAAAACTGAGGGTAATAAAAGTTCTGTCTTGTTTTTTCTGCCAACTTCTCCGATTCTGAGTGCACACGATCTCAAGTCCAAAAATGCACCAGAAATCAAAATGATACGCCAATAGGGCGCATTTGTTTACACTCAATATCGGTTCAAATTGGTTTGCATCTAATCTTCATTTGTCTCTAGGCCATTGTGAAGACATAATTTTTTTTCATAAAAATTGATCATAATATCAGAGTAATATTAGAATCACGAATCCGAAACTCTCCTTTACACTCAGCGGTTTTGTCAAGTTTACACTGCAAATTAAGTTTATTTCTATAGTCTTGCGGAAGCTTAATTTTTCAAAATGTTCTATGTAATGTCAGAACTACAAATCTTATTGTCAGTATTCTCTACACCCAGTTGTTCTGCAAAGTTTGCACTATTCATTTATTCTTAATGTGTAAAGTTTACACTACAAATTTATTTTACTTCCAGAGCGTTGTAAAACGTGAATATTTTCAAAAAATGTTCTTTAAGGGCAGGATTACTAATATGACTATGTATTCTTTAACACGCAGTAGTTGTGTGAAGTTTACACTGAAAATGAACTTTAGTTCCATAGCGTTGCAGAAGCTTAATTTTTTTCTTCAAAATGTTCCATATAACGTCAGGATTACGAATCTGAAGGTTAGCGTTCTGTACACTCAGTAATTGCGTAAACTTTTTGCTGAAAACATTTGATCTGTTTAAATAAGGTAAGGTTGTCTTCTTTACGGAAGATAATATTGATTTGGAGAACAATATTGTTTTCCGCGTTATTGGACTGCTGTCATAATTGTGGCATGTTACCGTATGTGTTTACTCATACATGCACAGCATGGGAATTCTGGGAGGCACGGCATGGGAATTCTGGAAATCAATGGAATGCTTAACATAAACCTGGGATAGATTCATTTATCCTAGAAATAGCTATTCCTCGCGTATTTCGCGTTTGTCATAACAAATTTTCTTATTCCTGGGATAGCTATTTCGTTTCGCCCCTTAACCCATAAATAGCTATCACGAGAATAAGTTTCATCGCGGGAATAGCCATCCCCGGAATAGGACTTATACTAGGAATAACTTACTCCGCGTTCTGTAATACGGCCCCAAAATGTATGCTTTTGTGAATTGCTAGCAAGGTGCAACGCGGACTTGTTTCGTATTGTGACTGATAGAAAACTAACTGCAATTGTATTTAGAGGTGCTTTATGTTGTTATCATGAGCATTATAGCAAGCAATCCTGGCGTCGATTCGTTAGTGCACACAGTTGTTGCAGGCAAGCAAGCTTACCTACATGTAGTCTGTTTCACGTAAGATTATGTGTTTCCTGCTGCTTTATACCAACAATTTCTTTGATTGTCTTGAATGCATTAATATTTGCTATTTGATTCAATTGGCTTACAATGTCGCCCCTACTTCACTTTATCTACGTTCCCTTAGCTACTGTATTGCTTACTTGCTGCTTTTTCAATCGTTTTTTGCTTCAATAGTTTATTTCAATCGACGGCCTTAGGCTGCAGAATATGATTTTCGCGTTGATTAGAGAAAGTCTGAGGCATAAACATCGGAGCTTTTATCTAACCCCCTCCTTTTACATCCTTAATAATCCATAATCCTAAGTATATTCGTCTTTTTTGTTCAATCAAAGCATTTTTCCTTGCTAGTCAACTTGTGACTAACCAATTAATAATCAATCAGAAATCAAACAACCAATAACTGAATAAATAATCAATCATTAAGCAACCATTCAAACAACCAAACAACCACTTTCTAAAAGGACAAGCAAACCAACCAAAAAATTGGGCAGGCGGGGTGGTATCAATGGAAAAACCGGTCTTTGTCCATCTTCGGTGGGGGAATCCCTCCACATCCTCCCCCAATCATGTTACATGTATGCTGTGAACCGCTGAATTTTTATCTTTTTTTCCGCAGTGCGTGATAGATTTAAAACGCAATGTCTTTATTGTCGGCACCACCGGTACTTCAACGCCATTTCTGCCGGAATCCGAATTGCCGTCTTCGGTATTTAATGACGACTTGGATGGATCGGCGGCAGAAGCCGCTAATCCGCACGCTACAGTACGACCCGAAGACGTACTAAAATTGCAACAAATGGGCTTTGATCGAAATGACGCCGAATTGGCTTTAAGAAATGCTTCAGGCGATTTGGGTCGCGCGGCGACTATGCTGGCCGTTAAGTCGCCAAAAAAATAAGTCGTGCCTGTACGTGACTCGACGTTTTCCTTGATTTTACGTATTTGTTGAGTACTCTAATTATAAATGTGTAATGTGTGAACATCGTATTAATATGATTACTGTGTGCCAGAGGTAAAAAATTCGAAGGGATAGAGAAATAAATTAAGATATGATTGAGAAAAGACGTTTTTTTATCTTCCCCATCAAGCCTGCATACATGCCTACGTAGGTACCTATATGAACCTACACTAGCAACGCTTTGATTGGAAGGGGTTTAGACTCCCGAAAATCCGGCAGACCTCCAGAGTTGAATCTTTGCCATCTTTTTACACTATTTAGACCCCAGCTTTTTGTTGCCCATGTCTTATTAGCACCTGACGTGACAAAAACGAAAAATGTTTTCGGATGGAGGAATTCTCCGATTCCCTGTGCTTATCGTGGCAGGCAGCATGCACTTTGGGGTTCGAAGCACACATGGACATGGGTAAGGAGATTTTAGAGACTCCAAGAATAGGGTAGACTCCAAAGTCGATGAATTCTCAGAATTCTATTGGCATGATTTTTGGGATTTTCACCACTTTTAGAACCACTCAGATTCTCCCAGAATTAGGCTGCTGCCCGTGTATGATTCAAACCGACCAAACGAAAAAAGTTAGAATGATCTGCGCAATATTAGAACGGTAAGGATAAAGACGGGAAAAAATCATAGTTTTTACAAGATGTGAATTTATGCATGTTTTTGTGTTATATTGTTTTGACTCGCATTTTGGCTAACCTCTTGAGTGGAATATCTGCAAATTGATCCCACAGTATACCTGCCTATCATCGAGGGATGTCTGTCGGAATTTACGGTCAAATGTGTAAATTGAACCCCTTGGCTCACACGCCATTATTATGCCGTCGCTATTTCTTATGGTGCTTCAGGTTCCGTGAATATTTTATTCTGCAACGTGTGCATATTATTGATATTGATTTGAGCATCGCTCCGCGCAGTGATCTCTAAAATTCGACGTTTATTTTTTTGAACGTAAAATCAGTTATCGTGTCTGAGTTGCTTCATTTCTGGTGGTGGGGGGCTGAATGACCTCAAATTTTTGGCCGAAAAAAGGCAAAAAACAACGGTCAAAAATTGGATTTTTTCCAAAAGTTGAGGAAGTGGATTCGAAATTTTTCTGGCTTTGGGGGATGGGGTGGGGAACGACGAACTTTGGGCGACATGGGTATCCCCCTGTTGCATGTATTATCGTAATCTATGTAATAGTTTTCTAAAATTATGTAGATTATGTTGATCCATGATTACCGAAGCTGTATGTAGGCTACTATCGATAGACAAGTAAAATCTTCAACGACATTCTGAAATCCTGTCGAATCTACATACGCCTAAATGAAAATTTTTCAGTTTTCGGCATGGTTTGCTAAATGCTTCTTGACATAATATCATTTCAACCATAGGTAGGCAGCACCAAAATTCTGGGGGATGCAACTTTTTCAAAGGTCAAAAAATGGTCTTAAAAATGGTGGTATGGCGAAAAAGCATCATTTTCCAACGTTTCTCATCGTGCACTATTCATTGGCATCAATAAATCGCGAAACAACGAAAAATTTTCGAAAATTAAATTCTGGTTGGGGGTATTTTTATTTCTGGAGGGATGCACACCCCACACCTGAGCGTGCAGGGGTTTGGGGTATGCACCCCCAGAAACCAAAATTCACCCCCCCAGAAACCAAAATACACCCCACCCAGAAACCAAAATACCCCCCAGAATTTAATTTTTGAACATTTTTTCGTTTTTTTCGCAATTTTTTGATGCCAATGGATAGTGCTCGATGAGAAACGTCGAAAAATGGTGTTTTTCGCCATACCACCATTTTTAAGGCCATTTTTTGACCTTCAAAAATCTTGCTGCCCACGTATGTGCACACCCCACCAAATTCCCCACGCCCACGTGTGATTTCAACCGATTGCGTGATACTTTTTCATGTGCTTATGTAATATTTTGGGGTATGATAATCGCCCTTGGTGGAATGGGTCGGCGATATAGGGGATTAGTTGTGTTCTGCTGTGCAAACATCCCACGGGCACGCGCGCCAGACTAAATGGGAAATTGGACGTAGCCCCTCCGGGATGGTCCGTACATGGGTACCTAAAACACAAACTCGACAGCCGCTTGGGGTGAACAGGGAGTAAGCACAACTGGGCGTGAGGGGGTTTGCACCCCCTCCGAGAAACCAAAATACCCCCAGAAATCAAAATATCCCCCAGAATTCAATTTTTAAATTTTTTCGCAATTTTTTGATGCCAATAGATAGTGCTCAATGAGAAACGTCGAAAAATGGTGTTTTTTCGCCATACCACTACTTTTAAGGCCATTTTTTGATCGTTTGAAAAATATTGCACCCCCCCCCAGAATTTTCGTGCTGCCCACGTATGGGAGTAAGTACTTAAGTTGTAGTTACGCTGATACGCTGAATATTTGGTTCCTGCTCCGCCTCCATGATTAGAGAATGAATTCGACGAATTTGAGTTGTTAAATAAAGTACCTACACAATTGGTTCCAAAATACATGTGAGAGGATGGGAAAATAAGGTCGTGCGAGAATAGAATACGAATAAAATACAGACTTAAATGATTCAACGACCGAAATCAGTGGTTAAAGCCATACATACATGGGCAGCAAGAAAATTCTGGTGGGGTCAGGATAGGTAAAATTGCGAAAAATGTTACTAAAAATAGAATACTGGAGGTCTACAGTAATCTGGGGGAGGGGTATTAACCCTCCACGCCCGTGTGTGGTCAACACAGCTAAAAGCTTCTCGACGTATCTTGGCTAATTTTAGAGACTTTCTGTCCGAGATCGGTAAAGAATCATTAAGAAAACGCACTATTTTCTATGCTTCTATTCCTTCAAACGACAACTACACAATCCAACAACTGACGACGTAGCCGAATCGTCGTGGTTAACCCTCGCGTTCCCATGAACTAGGACGGCGTCCTAGCCGATCACTCTTGTGATTTTTTTCGTTGTCATGTTTTGTATGACTACAAAACTTTGTCTAGCCTCATTTTAGCCCTAGTACATCGTTTGAAATGTTCAAGCTAGTAAATAAAATTATACATCATAAAAAATTAGCATATTTTCATGATTATCACGTAAAAACTTGAATAAAAAAAAGTTTTGGTCAATGATTAGTACAAGCTTGGTGGCTTCTTAGTGATGTAAAAGATCCAAATTTTTATCCAGATCCAGATAAAGATCGAGTTCAGATTTTCTGGCAGATCCAGATCCAGATCAGAAAATACCAGATCCAGATCATTTTGCCAGATCGAAATTTAAAAAGATCCAGATACGGATCCAGATAAAAATATTTTTTTTGTGCAGCAATTTGTATTGCTGAAAAGGAGGGCGTAAAGCGCCCTAGCCCACATGGATTGGGGGATATCGGGTGGCAGGACTAATATAAGAGCCCCCCAGAGGGGTCTGGGGCAGAGCTGAGGAAAATTTGCATTTTAGAGCTTTTACATAAAAATGATATCAGTGAAAATTGTCTAAAAAGTAAAAGTCACAAGTTTAGACTTACCATGGGCATGAAATTGAGGCATAAGAATGTAAAAATTATTACAACAGCTTTAATTGACAATTTTATAAACGAAACAGCATAAAATTTCACAGGAACGTGAGATGTCTGGAATTTGGCAACATTGTGGTTAGACAGGAGAAACAAATGCTTCTTCCGATCGCTTGTTAGAAAGGAAGGGTGTATTATTTCAGGGGATATCACTATCAAATAACACAAACAATACATTTACCTAACAACACAAAATGCAAAACTATGAAGAAACCAGCTTAATTTCAATTCAATGAAGAAAAACGCTGTTAAAATTCATGAAAAATGACAGATGCACCTACTAAAACTATACATGTACAGCATAGAAATTCTGGGGGGTCAAGGTCAAATTGTTTTTCAAACATCAAAAAACCGATAAAAATGGCCCACGGGCACTAAAAACATTGTTTTTAGACGTTTCTCGATGTCGCGCATCGACTGAAACAACTTTTTCAACAAAATTTTTTCGGAAAAATTCAAGATTTTCCCATGTTTAGGCAAAAAAGTCTCTCAAAGGTCAATTCTGATGATAATTTATGTGAAAAACAACCTTCAATACAATTTTATCACTTAAGTTACTTTTCTGCAGAGCTTCAAAAATTTTTTCTGAAAGCAAAAAAATTATGGGGTGTCAGCGGCACTTTTTGGCCATTCTGGGGGGTCAGCACGGATCTGGGGGTCAAAAACCCCCCCCCCCAGCAGACCCCCTCCCCCACCCCCGCGTGCATGGGTGATGTCTCAACAGCCTCACCAGTCCCAACAGCCCCACCGTCCCAACAGCCCCACCGTTTCAACAGCCCCACCTAAAATTCCAACAGCCCCACCTGTCCCAACAGCCCCACCGGTCCCAACAGCCCCACCGTTCCAACAGCCCCACTAATTATCACAACAGCCCCACCAATCCCAACAGCCCCACCAATCCCTACAGCCCCACAAATCCCAACAGCCCCACCAATCCCTACAGCCCCACCAATCCCAACAGCCCTACCGTTCCAACAGCCCCACCGTCCCAGCAGCCCCGCCAGTAATCCCAGCAGCCTCACCATTACTGCAATCGCTATTATACGATATAATAAAATCAGGCAATATTAATTTTTTATGACAGATATTTTTTTGACTATTTTCTGAATTCGTATATTTCATCAAGACCATAAACGGGTATGCAGGTTTACATTTTCAGAATAAGTCTACCTGAGAAACTGGTAGACCTGCCAGAATGGTAGCTCCAGCATTTGTGCGCAATCCAGGATTTTGTCTCATTCGAGTCATCTCGCAAGATTGGATTCCTGCTCATTATAGTCTACTTTACACTGTCAGAAAAAATGAAAAATGTTCTAGTGAAAAAGGAAAGATAAGTGTTAAAATTAAGTGAAAATCAAAACTTTCACGCTATCTGCTTCAAAATAGCCAGAAAATGTGGATTAGCGTTGTTTTTACGCTATTTTAACATTCATACCAGTTTTGAGGTCAATTTTTGGCTCAAAACTCCTTCTCCAGACCGGTCGTGCTGTGCATCTATGATTATAACAGTGGGGCAGTTGGAACCAACATTGGCAGCGAGCAAATTTTGTGGGTCTGTTGGGTTATAGTGACCGAGAAATGTGCTAAAAATAAAGTTCTGGGGGTCTAACATAATCTGGGGGATTTCCAGAATTTCGGGTTGGTGGGGTTAAACTCTAAACATCCCTTCCCCACGCTTATGTGTGCTTAGGACAGTGCTACTGTTGGAACGGTAGGACTGCTGAAACGGTGGAACAGCTGGAAATTGGTGGGGCTCCTGGGTTGGTGGGCTGTGGGATTATTGGTGGGGCTGTTAAGACGGTGGGGCTGTTGGAACGGTGGGGTTGGTGGGACTGTTGGGATTTGTAGGGCTGTTGGGATTGATGGGGTTGTTGGGATTGGTGGGGCTGTTGGGATTGGTGTGGCTGTTGGGATTATTGGTGGGGCTGTTGGGGCGGTGGGCTGTTGTGACTGGTGGGGCTGTTGGGATGGGTGGGCTGTTGGGATGTTGGGACAGTGGGGCTGTTAGGACTGGTGGAGCTGTTGGGACACAATCCGTGCATGCAAGGCTACAACTGATTAGATAACCTACCTACAGTAAATCGTAAAACCGAAAGAATACCATCGTGCAAAAATAACTTTCTGATCTGTTTAACCAGATATAACTTGACTAAACAGATCCAGATAAAGATCGCGTTCTGATTTTCTGGCAGATCCAGATACAGATCAGATAACCAGATCAGAAAATAACCAGATCCAGATGATCTGGATCTGAATCTGGATAAAAAGATCAGATTCAGATGATCTTTTACATCACTAGTTCTACTTTTTAATCAGCTACAGTCCTAAAATGATATTTTAGTCAACTAAAATATTCTATTTGTATTTATTTTATGCTGCCTATGCTTAAGCATGGCAGCAGTTTTTTTTACTTAAAACTTCTTACAAAATTACTTTAGCGAAAAATAACAAATATATTCGGAAAGAGCATAAAAAATTGCACAAAATGATATTTATATTTGCTATGTTGAGTGAGACTAATTACATTGTAATCTGGCTAGGACGGCGTCACGGGAACCTTTGACTTCAAAATACACACGGGAACGCGAGGGTTAAGGCCCCATAATTGAACACAAAACGAAAAAGGCGAAAGAATCGCACAAATACTTATATTATCAACATCATGCAAATCAGCAAAATATGTACAGTAGGATTAAATATAACAAATAACGCTATTCGAGACGGTTGTAATACATACGCTGTTTTTAACATATCGCGCGAATCCGCTCAGAAAACTAACATCCTTATTACTGTAGCGCTCGATTTTTCCCTAGCTCGGCGCGAAGTCGGTAGCGAATTTTTTCATGGGTATAGCGGGTCGATCGATGAAGTAATCGGGTGTTACAGTAATAAGCAAATTGGTTTAAAGAGGTAAAATAGACTATATAGTCTATTTCACGAAACTTTGTGCATGGAAAACAATTTTCAGTGTTCATGCGAAGAGCAACGAAAGTTGTTTCCAGGCATTCTACTGTAATACAATTTTTTACAGTAAAACTTCATATGCTTATCAATTGTTATGTACAGTTTCGTTATTATTGCTTCAGTCTAAACCGCTTTTGTAATCGATTTACATCGTCCCAAAATTAGCGATCCATGCACAAGGTTTCGTGAAATAGATTTTAGGTATACATCACACGCGGGCGTGGGGGTATGCACCCCCTAGAAGGCCGAATACCTCCCCCAAAAAAAGGATTGTGGTGACCCGCTTTACCCACCGTCCCACTAGACCCACCGTCCCGCTAGACCCACCGTCCCACTAGACCCACTTTTTCGTCCCGCTAGACCCACCGGAAGTCTCGCTAGACCCACCACGTGCATATGAGGTGTCCCGCTAGACCCACCGTTTCGCAACCGTCCCGCTAGACCCACTGTCTCGGAAGACCCACTCGAAAAAATGAAGACATACATATTACACGTGAAATGAAAAATAGTTATCAAGACGCTTAAGTGAATTCTGCAAAATTTTTTGTAATCATTAATTAAAAAGCAAGTTTGAGGTGTGCAATAGTCAATAACAAGCGGTTAGTTTGTTTTCATGAATGTGCAATTGTATATAACTACCATAGGTACTTCATTCGAAAAAAAGTTTCGTTATTATCAGCTTCACAGACTAACATAGCTGACTTCATATAACGAATTAAAACGAAGTTAGCGCGACCAAAACCCATGGCTCGATTCGAAATCAAAATTTCTATATAGTATTTGAAGCGATGAAATAAAGTGAGCACATGGACATTAGCGCTCATTAGTCCTATTTTTAAAAATAGACTCGGATTTATTGACAATGACCTAATTAACATTTTCGATTTTTTAGTGAGAATTTGCAACATCCGCTCAGCCCGATCATTGTTGAGCCGTCTTTGTGAAATGCCTACATGCTTTTCATCATATTCATATGTGCATATCTGTACTGTTATCGGAATGCAGTGTCAACGCTTCAATCTGTGTGCCTACTTAATATGCGGAAATTCCCTGATCGGAGGATACAAAGAGTAAAGTACCATTACGATAATAAGCAAAAAATGCACCCTGAAATGTGTTTGACAAGAGTGTATTCCTTGACATGAAAAATAGAAATTCATTCTTAAAAATTATCGGCCATGGCTGGTTACTTACCATTGCCACACACACACATGCACGCACATATCTTCTTTGCGTGTTATAATTTGTAATATACACAATTTCATGCAATAATATACAAAATTTATTTATTTATTAATTAAATTTCATTGATTAGGTGGTTAATTAAATATAATTATTTTTTAATTAATTATGTATATATTTTACTAAACATATTTACTTCAATGGATACACTTTGAAAGCATTTCTGTTTTTGCTAATAAGCGTACATAATTTTCTTCTTGGTGGGTCTTCCAAGACAGTGGGTCTAGCGGGACACCTCATTATGCACGTGGTGGGTCTAGCGAGACTTCCGGTGGGTCTAGCGGGACGAAAAAGTGGGTCTAGTGGGACGGTGGGTCTAGCGGGACGGTGGGTCAAGCGGGACGGTGGGTCTAGCGAGACGGGATCGCCAAAAAAGATACCCCCAGAATTTAATTTTTGAATGCTTCTGTTTTTTGCGATTTTTTGGTGTAAATGGATAGTGATCGATGAGAAACGTTGAAAAATGGCGTTATTTGGCCATACCACAACACCTGGGCGTGTGGAGGTAAGCCCCCCCGAGAAACCAAAATTTTTTCGCCATACCATTTTTAAGGCTATTTTTTGACTTTTGAAAAATATTGCACCCCCAGAATTTTGGTGCCGCCCACCTATGCATATCATCATTTTTAAGACCATTTTTTGATCTTTAAAAATCTTGCACCTCTTCTCCCAGAATTTTGGTCCGACCCACCTATATATGGTGTACACCGAACAAGTGTTGTAAGCGGCTCGCACGCAGTGCGACCATGAGGTGGGCAAGAGCAACATTCTGGGGGAAAGGGGATGGTGCAATTTTCCGGAGGTCAAAAAGTGGTCTTAAATGGTGGATTGACGAAAACCACCCTTTTTTCAACGTTCCTCATCGAGCACTATCCATTGGCATCAAAGAATTGCGAAAAAAACAAAAAAAAATTTCAAAAATTGAATTCTTGCGGGGAATTTCGATTTCTAGGGGGATTCGACCTTTGGGGGTGCATGCATACCTCCAAACTCCCCTCTACGTCCACGTGTAAGTGCGAGTGTTTAGCAGACACCGGCGGAAGACGCCGTCTTACTCTTGTGAGATTTGACTCTATTTCTGTGTTCGCAGTGAAGGCTCTTACGTTACAAATTTTTTCAAATTATAAACTGAAATTTGACTTATGCTTTGATCTGCTAATATCTACATATATGTACAATCTCATTCCAAACGGCTCTATTTATAAACAAACAAATGATTCATTGCTACGTCCAAGGAAAACACATGATAAGAATAAAGACAGCTTTAAAAAAAGACGATGAGTAATGAATGACACGCACGAGACAACATATGACCATCATAGGCATAATCAAAATTCTGGAGGGAGTGCAAGGTTTTTCAAAGGTCACAAAATTGTCTTAAAAATGGTGGCGATGGCGAAAAAACACAATTTTTTAAGGTTTCTCATCGAGAACTATCTATTGGCATCAAAAAATTGCGAAAAAAACTAAAAAAGTTTTCAGAAATTAAATTCTAGGGGTGGTTTCTGATTTCTGAGGGGGGGGGGTATTCGGCCTTCTGAGGATGTGCATTCTGCTTACCCCCCAAATCCACCCTACACGCCTGTGTATACGACTATAACGACAGTAATTGGGACACACAGTCAATTAAGTGACAACTTATGCTTATCGATTGTAATTAGGCCACTGATTACTTTATTTCTTGATATTTCGCAGGACAAAGCGCCTTTATATGAGGGTTTAAATTTAAATTTAAATCATTTCACGTTTTTAGCCTAGCTCGAATTCATTATTACGAAAATCCACGACCAACAATGTGTCTAACGTTTCTCAATTTCGAAAATGTATGTAGATTACTTGTAGTCTGTTTCATTTATTCGAGAGCTTTTTCAGTAAATTTTTTCGCAGGCTACAGTAACCCCTTCTTTTTTATTTACTGTAGGTCGCTAGATCTCACTGTATGTGGCTACGTAGCAAAGATGGGGGTTTCAATAACATTT